>JAOTQJ010000002.1:12961327-12971614 GCA_025642045.1 Solanum sejunctum | reverse complement strand
TTTTATTTAACTTCTTTTACTTTAGATTTCTCTTTTATTGGAATATATTTTTAAGCAACCAGACCTCATGAGACCTTATCGATGCTTAAAATCTAGTTTTTGGAGGTTTATGACCCATAGGAGTGCTTTATGTATTGCTTTATGTGGCTTAAGAAGGGAGTTTAGGTTTTATGGCCCTCCAGGATACCTCCCACGAGCTGTGCTCATCACCACTATCATGGAAGGGGCCCTTGGTAGTTATCCCAGCCTTCAAGCTAACAAATTGGCTAAGATAGTCATCAAGGAGACCCTTAATGAGTCGTATAACCCACCACAAGCGTGAAGGGTTCTCCTACAACCTACCACAAGTTATGTTGGGTGTTTTATGAAGCCCTCATGTCAAAATGTGATTCTAAGTATAAAATTTCCATATTGAAACTTGGGTCATTTGTAAGGACCGTTGTTTGATTTGTGTGCCTTTGAATGAACTATGAAGCCTTCAGTGGAAATGTCCTTAGTCTAAAATTTGGTTGTCTGTTTGAAGACCCTTACCACTGACCCTTGTACAGTAAGGTGTCTCCTATTTGCATTCCTCCCTATTGCATAGAACCAACTGAATTAAAATAGGTTAATGGTCAGTTGAACGACTTGTTAGATAAAGGATTATTAGACAAAGTATATTACCATGGGGTGCTCCTGTGATATTCATGAGAAAAAACTTTGTCAATTTGGATGTGTATTGACTATAGAGAATTCAATAAAGTGACCATCAAAAATAAATATTTGTTACCAAGGATCAACGACTTATTTGATAAACTTCAAGAAGCTACCCATTTCTCAAAGATTGACCTCTATTTTGGATACCATCATTTGAGGGTGAGGGAGTGTGATATTCCCAAAAATACTTTTCTGAACTAGATATGGCCATTTCAAATTTATGGTGATGTCTTCGTATTTGACTAACGCTCCAATTGTGAATATGGATCTTATGAATCAATTATTTAAGCCAATTGTTGATAGTTTTGTGGTTGTGTTCATCAATGATATTTTGATTTATTTTGAAGTTAAGAGGGAACACATGGATTATTTGAGGTTGGTTCTTCAAACTTTGAGGGAGAAATGATTTCATGCCAAGTTTAATAAATATGAGTATTGGTTGGGTGAAATAGCTTTTCTTGGTCATGTGATATCCGATGAGGGTATTAAGGTTGATTCAAAGAAGACTGAGGCCACAAAGAATTGGCCTAGACCATTGTATCCTTCCGATATTCAAAATTTTCATGGGTCAGCTGGATATTCTAGGAGGTTTGTTGAAGGTTTCTCATCCGTTGCATCTCCATTGACTAAGTTAACTCAAAAGAATGCTATGGTTTTATAGCCGAATGAGTGTAAGAAGAGTTTTCACACTTTGAAGGATCGACTTACATCAGTTCTGTTTTGACCTTACCAGATGGCTTAGATGGATTTGTGGTGTATTGTGATGCTTCTCAGATCAGGTTAGGTTGTGTTCTCATGCAATAAGGTAAGGTTATAGATTATGCATTGAGACACCTGAATATGCAAAAACAAAATTATCTGACCCATGATTTTTGACTAATGGTCGTGTTGTTTTATTTAACGATTTGGAGATATTACTTGTTAGGGTTCATGATAATGTGTTCACCGATCACAAGAGTTTCCCATATCTGTTCACCCTAAAAGATCTTAACTTGAGGCAAAGAAGGTGGTTGGAGCTTCTCAAATGTTTAGTATCATCTCGGCATAGCAATTTTTGTAGCCGAAGCTTTTAGTAGGCTAATCATAGATAGTGTAACCTAAGTTGATGAAGGGAAGAAAGAATTGGCAAAAGATGTTCATCGCTTGGATAGATTGGGTGTTAAATTGGCTAACTCTAATAATGGAGGTATTCATGTCCAAAATGGGGCTGAGTCTTCAGTGGTTGTTAATGTCAAGGAAAAACAAGACTAGAGTCATCCTTGGTTGAGTTGAAGAAGTTGGTGGTGGAAACAAAGATAGAGGTTTTATCCTAAGGGAGATATAGTGTGCTTTGGTATCAAGATTGGTTGTGTGTTCCAAATGTTGATCCCTTAGAAAGGCGATCATGAGTCAGGCCTATAACTCTCATTATTCTATATATCCAGGATCGACCAAAATGTATCATGTATAAGGGAAGTGTATTGGTAGCATGGTATTGTCACGCCAAAAGTTTCATTAGGATGGACTGACACCCATTGCCGAAAAGGCTAGGAAGAACCAACCTGTATCTATGCACTTTCTATACATATTATAGGGGATTCTTATATCCAACATGCCTTTAAGAAAGTAAACAGTGATAATAAGCCAAAAAGAGATGCCTATGGCTAAGCCATTGGGGCCACGATATTTAAACTACGAGACATGGTCACACGTTAATTTACATAGTCTACAAACCCTCTAGGTAACGAAAAGTATCTGATAAGGGTTGGGATAGGCCCCGCCTCGACTAACTGTATAATACAAAATGTAAACTCTAGATGCACAAACTCCAAAGCAACCTGGAGCATGATAACAATAGCTGGATATCCTGTCCTCATATTGGGGAGATCTATTAGCACCTATACCTACTGCATGAACTGTTGGTCCCCCATAAAAGATGACAATACGAGATAATGTATTAAATATATAAGGCAAGAAATACAGTAAATGAAGTAACAACTCAAATTACACTATTCACTGGAGTAGTGTAATAGACCACCTTTAGTTATTCAGTGGGCTCATTTACTTTATATTCTTTTTATCACTTTACCTTTATTGTAAAATCTGCGCACAACAAGTAATACAAATGACTAGTTGATCAGCGGAAAAATTGTATCAAGATTGGCCCTAGCTAGTCTCTTCCTTAACCCCTCGGGCTACCCACCATGATAGGATCGTCCTTGTCTAGGTGATTCTTCCACCCCTCGGGCTACCACCCATTAATAAGTAATATACTTTACCTTTTAATTACCTTTGAGATAGTTCTTTTGGTGGTCATAATATTGGAGCTGTAGGGTTGTATATGTAACATGTGATATGTAGATAATCATACAAGACAATATAAAAATGAAAAGAGTACAATACACCAATAATGAAATGCGTATGAAATAAGGCAGCTCGTGAACTTTATTTAGCAACAAGGACCCATGTGACTAGGTATCCACGTATGTATGCAGATTTGAAGGTGACTATGTAAGGGAGCATATGAATGTATGAAAGAGTAAATACATGGTTAATAGTTGTGTCGGAGTTGGTAGGTGCCTTTATGTGCTAAGGAGGGATCTATGTTTCATGCCAAGTAACACAAAATCAAGTAGCCTTACATACCTTACTATACAACCTCGCTACTACCTTGAGATAACCTTCCCTTCCTCTAAATATTTATCTAGAAGATAGTAGGTGATAAAACTAGCATTAGCAGCCAATAGATACATCTTGGCAGCCTAATCTTATAAAAAAAAGCACACGGGCAGCAAGCGGGTATTTATTAACCCGAGCATATTCTTTCAACCTTTCCCCGTCTAATCATATTTTCTAATACACATTTTCATATACAAATCATGTGCAGCTTGTTCTAGTGCTATAACAGTCTTACAATAGCCCACAAAGTACAATACATAATAATTCTACACAACATATAAATGGGAGGGATAACGTTACATCCCTTCGCTCCATTTTAACTTCGACAATCCCAAACCTATCCCAACTTTAACCAAATTGTACTCAACACATTTATACAAAAAAATAGCCCTATAATAGTCTTATAATAGTTCCAAGTAGTCATAAAGGACATGAGGCAATAGCCTTCCATCCATCAGCCCAGAAGTTCCAATCAACATTACACTTAAGATAGCACAATAAAACTCATTCATTAAATGAAACCAAAATCAGGGCAACAACCTTAATGTAATATCTATAACTAAAACCATGTGAAAAAAATCAACTTCTCTTTATAAGCCATACCACAAACCATAGAGAATTCACTAAAACAAAAGGCAAGTGCGCAACAACTTTCTGAACACATGCTATCCAAATATTCAGCACAAGGATAGCTAGTATATACTTCTTGTCTTTCATGAAGAAACTATACTAAAAACACAACTATAATTACTTACCATTTCCTTCAAGATTCAGCCTTCAACTCAAGAATCCTAGAGGATTGTATTAGTTTCTTTGCGAACAGAAGTAAAGAGAAGACAAGTGTTTTTTTGGAAAGCTGAAAAATTATTCCAAGTAAAATGACTTAAGGGGCTACTTTTGAGCCATTTTTAAAGGATCTTTTGGCCGACCTTCTCTTGAACTTTCGACCACATGTTAGTACACATTATGAAGCTAGTGATACAACAGCTTGGCCCTCATAATTGCGCATAAATGGGTCTCAAAGTTGATAGGCCTTCTGTTATGGACTTAGGCTTATGCTAAGAACTTCCGTATGGCACTAGATGGTTTTCTCACAACTCTTGCAAACTCTAGTAAGCCTTATTGCCCAAGATGACTAAGGGAATGCTAGATTTCAAAGACAAGAGAGTTTTGGAAGAAAGAAAGCTTTGATTGCTAAGAGAGAATGCTTTTACAATGCTTAAAAGATTGCTTGATTTCTGGATTTCTGGATGGTTCAAATGGGAAGCCTGAGAGGGGTATTTATACTTGCCCTATCCCTAAATGGATGGCTAGGATTGATTTAATCTAACGGTCCTAAATGCTAGCCTAGAAGTTTCCTAAGAAAATATCAAAGATATTTATGTACAAGACATGTCCTAGGCATTTCTACATGGCCCTAGAAGTTTCCAGCACACTCTAGACTTTTCTTCAATGTTCTGCACATCTCTAGAGATTTCCAGCGTCATTTGGGGCATTCTGGACATGTTTTTGTGCCATCTTTGGGCAGAATTAAAGTAGGTCATGTCATTCTCCACCACCTAATGATGTGATGACCTCGACACATTATTGCTGCTGCAAGAACTCATGAACCTTGTTCTTGAATTGCCACAAGTCTTCATACTTCTCCCATGTAGCTTCCTCGGGAGATTGTCCCTTCCAGTGAACAAGGAACATTGCAGTATCCAGTTGTCCCCTTTTTCGTATGGCCTGGTAGCCGATGATTGCCTCAATGTCTCGATCATGCGAGGCAGTGATTATAATGGGTGCCTTGTGCGACTGTCCTCGGCTTGGAACATCATTGTCTTCATGGTATGGATTAAGTACGCTTGCGTGAAAGACAGGATGAATCTTTAGTGACAATGGTAGCTCTAGTCGGTATGAGATCTTGCCAACCTTGGCAAAGATACTGAATGGCCTTTCATACTTGCGCACTAAGTTTGGTTTACGCCCCTTAGTGCTTTAAACTGCCTTGAATTAAATTTCACCAACACCAAGTCTCCAAATTTGTAATTGGTGGGACGTCGCGTACGATCGGTAAATTTCTTCATCCGTTTGGCCGCCTTGTCTAAGTGTGATTTGGCTATATCCAACTGCTCCTTGAATCCTTTGTCCAAGTGGTAAGATCCCAAACTCCTTCCCTTAAATGTGGCCGGTAACGAACTTGGAGTTTGTGGTTATTGGCCAGTAGCAAGCTCAAATGGTGTTTGCCCTATGGACTCGCTCCGCTGCAAATTAGAAGAGAATTGGGCCACATCAAGCAACTTAGTCCAGTCCCTCTGATGCAAACTTATGAAGTGCCTAAGATAGCACTCGAGTAAGGCATTAACTCATTCGGTCTAGCCGTCGGTCTGTGGGTGGAAACTTGTGGAGAAGTGCAGCTCCGTGCCAAGTATTTGAAATAGCTCCGTCCAAATGTTCCCAGTGAAACGCGGGTCTCGATCACTGATTATATGTCTTGGCAGCCCCCAATACTTTACCACATTCTTGAAGAATAGATGGGCTATTTCCTTAGCCGTGCACCCTGGTGTGGCAGGCATAAATGTTGCATACTTGGAGAATCTATCTACCACAACCATTATGGTACCATACCCGTCGGACTTTGGCAAGCCAGTGATAAAGTCCATGGTGATGCTCTCCCACGGTCGCTCGACTATGGGGAGTGGCTCTAAAAGTCCTCCGGGATGGCGCTGCTGCACCTTGTCTTGTTGGCAAACAAGGCAAGTTTGTACATAGCACTCGATGTCATCCCGCATTTTTGGCTAGAAATAGGTTGCCTCGATGAGAGCTCGCGTACAACGCTGCCTCGGATGCCCTGTCCATAGCGTATCATGACTTTCCCTCATGATTTTTTGCCTTATGTTACCATGTTTCGAAATATAGACTCTTCTCCTAACAGTGAGTAGGATGTCATCCTCGACCCAGAAGCGTCGGGTCTTGCCTTATGCTGCATACTCCATGAGCTATTTTGCTTCTGGATCATGTGCCAAGCCATGATGGTTGATGGCCTCCTGAATATCTCAGTGGGCTATTGTGATGTCGGCTAACTCTGCTTTCCTGCTTAAGGCATCAGCCACCACATTGCCTTTGCCCGGTTTGTAAATAAACTCATAGTCGAATTAGGCTAAGAAATCTTACCACCGTGCCTACTTAGGAGTAAGCTTCTTTTGTGACTAGAAGTAGCTAGTGGCAACATTGTCAGTCTGGACCACGAACTTGGAACCCAGCAAGTAATGCCTCCATGTCCTAAGGCAATGTACAATGGCATACATCTCTTTCTCCTGGACTGTGTACCACCGTTCTGCCTTGTTCAACTTGCGGCTTTTGAATGCTATGGGATGTGTATCGTGCATTAGTATGCCTCTAATGGCAAAATTTGAAGCATCCATGTGAATCTCGAACGTTTTGGAGAAGTCGAGCAGTGCAAGGATCGGCTCCTCCGAGATGGCAGCTTTGAGATGCTCAAATGCCTCCTGGCAATGTTGACTCCAAAACCATGGCTTATTTTTCTTTAATACCTCTGTGAGTGGAGCGGCTATAGCGGAGTAGCCATTGATAAATCTTCGGTAATAGTTGGTGAGCCCAAGAAATGATCTTAACTCTGACACGTTAGTGGGTGGCTCCCACTTCACGATGGCTCGCACTTTGGACCCGTCCATGCGAAGTTGGCCCTGACTGATCACGTGGCCTAGGATGTGCCCCTCTCATTGCATAAACTCGCATTTTTCCTGCTTGACGAACAATTTATTTTCCCATAATACTTAAAATACCTTGCGTAAGTGCTCCACGTGCTCCTCCAAGGTGCTACTGTATATGACTATGTCATCCAAGTAGACTACCATGAAGTCATTGAGGTAGGGGTGGAATATCTTGTTCATCAAGGCATAGAACATAGCGGGTGCATTGGTCAGGCCAAAAGGCATGACCAACCACTCGAAAGTTCCATACCTGGTGACACAAGTTATCTTCGGCTCATCCCCTTCTGCGATGCACACTTGATAGCAGCGTTTCCTCAAGTCCATCTTGGTAAAGCACTTTGCTGGACCAAATCTATCGAACAGGTTAGCTATGAGCAGGATCGTGTACTTGTTCTTCATGGTAACCTTGTTTAGTGCCCGATAATCTATGCAAAGGCGCAATGACCCATCCTTCTTCTTTTAGAACAACACCGGGGCTCCATAAGGTGCTTTGGATGGATGGATGTGACTAGTTACCAGGAGCTCTCTCAACTGCCTCTTGAGCTCCTCTAATTCAGGTGGTGCCATGCAATAAGGCGGATATACAGGTGGTCGGGTGCCTGGCTGCAACTCGATCTTATGGTCGACCTCCCGTTTTGGCGATAAGTGTATGGGCAGCTCCTTTGGCATGACGTCTCTGTTCTCTTCCAGCACCATCTCTATGCAAGGTGGCAAAGGTCCTGGGGTACCATCATTTTCACTCGAACTTGTGATGGTTGCCAAATATGTTGGCTGCCCTCTCTTAAGGCCCTTCTCCAACTGTATGGTCGATAAGTGGGTAACTTCTCCGGTCTTAGGCATTTCCACCAATGGTACCATGCATGACCCTTCCTTCTCCATTACGATCATCTTTTGGAAGTAAGGGGATATCATGGATGGACATTGGCAGAAAAATTCTTGCCCAAGTATGACGTCAAAAATATCGACGGTAGTGACAATGAAGCTTGCCTTACCTTGCCAATTTCCCAAAGTGATGTCGATCCCATGTGCAACTCCGCATAATGGTGTTGGAGGTGCATTGATTGTCTTCAAGTGCGAGTTTCTTGGATTGTAATTGAGGCCTAACCTTGCTGCTGCTGTCTTAGTCATGATGTTGGCCTCTAAACTGGTATCCACAATGGCACCAACTCGTTTCCTATTCAGGGTCAAGTCCACATACTACATTTGACAAGGCTCCTGCTTTTCTATCGGCTTAACAGTGGTGGCACAAAGCCCAATTGTGCCCACATATGTGGTGTCCGAACTTTGACCCTGCTCCTGAGCCTTCTTCTCCTCGTACTCGCGGGCGATGGCTCCAAACTTCTTCATCTTAGGGCATCTCACGTACCCATGTGGACCTCTGCAAATGTATCAAGCCCTCCCTCTAGGCGGCTACGGCTGGCTGGACTTCTCGGCAACTGTCTATCTGAAGGATCTTCAAGGTAGGTGGGCTTCCTTGCCCCTGCTCCGATCTCCCCCACCTTTGGCAGGGTTACTCCTCTTTTCCCTTGCCTTTCCCCTATCTTGCCTGAGGTCGGATAGACTTTCTGCCTGCGTGATGGCTTCATCAAAGGTAGAGACTTGTCAACGTTCTACCTCAGTCTTCGTCCAACCCTACAAGCCATACATGAAGTAGAACATCATGTCTGCTTCGGTGAGGTCAGAAAGTTAAAGCATCAAGGTGGTGAACTCCTTTAGGTAGGCTATTACCGAACCCGTTTGCTTCAATTCTTGGAACCTCTTCTTGGCTTCATTGATGACATTACTGGTTTAAAAGGTCTTTTTAAACTCTGTCTTAAACTGCTCCCATGAACTGATTATGCAGAGTCCCTTCTTTATCTCGGTGTCTTTGCGTCTCCACCACAACATGGCCGTCTATGTCAGGTAGATTACGTCCGTATGAATCTTTATGTCGTCCGTGGTGATCCTATTGTACTTGAAGTAGTTCTCCAAGTGCCACAGGAAATTCTCTACTTCCTACGCATCATGGACACCTTTGAAGATTGGCAGTTTCGGGCCACGATCCTTACCTCCCGCTCTACGACTAGTGCAGCATATCTCCCTTGCTAAATTTCTTCCTCAAGCTCTTTTACCTTGGTGTTAATGGCTTCAAGCATTCGCATGATCCTGCCTTCCAAGGCCTCGATCCTTCTATCTAAGGACGCTTGGGCGTCCTCGATCTTGCCCTCTAAGGAAGCATATGCTTCTTCCTCCGCTGCCTACTGGTTGTTGATGTCCTTGCAGATATTGTCATTCTCCTCACGGGTAAGCTCCTTGAAGGTACTAAGTTTGGCATCAACTTCATTCAAATGATGGCCCAACATCTCCACAGCCTGTCGGGCAGTCTCCACTCGAGCGATCCATTCTAACCCTGTAGTGACGTCGGTCGAAAACTCCTCTCTCTCTGCATCACTATTATCAATGGTTAAAAGGGAGACAACCACGCTTGGGGCTGGGGCTGTGGCAAACCCTCCACCTTCCTGGTGCTCTTCTTACTCTTGCTCTTCTTGGTAACCTCCGTCATGACTTCGGCGGTGCTTGCAGCAAAAACCTCTCTTTAGCTGGCCATCATTTCCCCTAGACCTACTCTAATACCACTTTGTTACGGACTTAGACTTATGCTAAGAACTTCTGTACGACACTAGATGGTTTGCTCACGACTCTTGCAAACTCTAGTAAGCCTTATTGCCCAAGATGACTAAGGGAACGCTAGATTTCAAAGAAAATTTCGAGTTTTGGAAGAAAGAAAGCTATAATTGCTAAGAGAGAATGCTTGTACAATGCTTACAAGATTGCTTGATTTCTGGATGGTTCAAATGGCAAGCCTAAGAGGGGTATTTATACTTGCCCTCTCTCTAAATGGACGGCTAGGATTGGTTTAATCTAACGGTCCTAAATGCTAGCCTAGAAGCTTCCTAAGAAAATATCAAAGATGTTTATGTACAAGACATATACTTGGCGTTTCTACATGGACGTAGAAGTTTTCAGCACACTTTAGACATGTCTTCAATATTCTGGACATCTCTAGAGAGTTCCAGCATCTTCTGGAGCGTTCTGGACAAGTTTCTGCGTCATTTTTAGGCAGAACTAAAGCAGGTCATGTCACTTGGCTACCCATTTTCCAAATTACTTTTAGTTAGTTTTGGGCCCAAATAGTCAAGTGGGTTTGATGTACTTGGGCCCTTTTAATATCCTTCTT
>JAOTQJ010000002.1:12901439-12944143 GCA_025642045.1 Solanum sejunctum | reverse complement strand
CACTCGGTCCCCAAACTTTATTAAAGCGAACCAATTAAGGACTTTCGGGGTTTAAATTACGTTACGGGTCCTAACAGATACGATAATTACAAAAAATGTAGCAAATGTTCAACATTAAAACAACATATACATCCATAAAGTCATAAAAGTACTATAATTACAAAAAAAATCAGCAAATGTTTAACAACAGTGAAAGCATTCAGATGAGAGGTTGAAATTTCATGAATGTCAATTTCTTTCTTCTGAAAATGTATTTCCTTGATTTCGTCGGGGGACCACGTCTATTAAACATCTTGTCTGTAACTTCGTTTTCACTCACACTACCTGCATCTATCTTTTTGCGGTCATAATATCAACTTGAAGGGACACACTTTTGTATTTTTCAATAAGAGAATATTTACATGCATGTAGATGCTTTGGTCAAAAATTACAAATGTACGATCTAAAAATGGAGAAAAGGTTATAAATTCTTTTCTTACCCTTCATCCTTTAAATTTGCTATTTTGTGTGGCAAAGTCATAGTTTTGCGACACACTCGAAAAAGAAGAAAAGCAAAACAACAATGTTACAACCCAGCATAATCTGTTTGCAAACCAATACAATCTATCCAAATATTACACCTAATAAGACTAATCACAGTCATGCCAAATTCCTCCCAAGAAACAAAAAGAATAACAAATTAAAATAATTAAACTAGCAGTACCACAACTTTAAGTTTAGATAAATGCCATAATGAAATGTTTAGGCCTAGTTTGGGTAGCCGGACACTAGATGAGAAACCAAAAAAGCTTCTCTACAAGGTAGAGTTTTTTGAATGGTGAAATTTCTGCCTCTATGTTCCTCAACCTTTACATTCGAATATCAAACACAAAAACCTTTTTATTTGCAAAACAAGTTGCAACCTTGTTGCCTACCTTGTTCCAACTCATATAAAAAATACAACTATCGCCATTGTAAGATCTTACAATCTTGGCCTCCTTCACTGATCATATATTAATGCATTTATCCAATGATCCACTTGCCAAGCATTCACCATTCAGACTATATGTAATAGTGTAAACAGGTTCTCTGGATTGAAAATGGAAGAAATCCTACTCAATAAACAACAAAGACATTCAACAAGAATAATACAAAGATTTGATGATCTAACAAAAAGATAATCACTTACCTCATTCTTGCTCCACTCTCTTCCATTCCCCCATATCTCCACTTAAATAAAAGGAATAGATACATAGGTATCGATCGTTTAATTGAGTATGACTAAACAAACCCCATAATACTTGGGACTATCATTTGACAGTTAAAAAGGGTAATTCTATTAAGAGTGACTTGACTTAATATCTTTTGTGTTGGTTGCAAGTAGATATAATAAGTTTACATTCATTACCTATGACTGTTCAAGCTATGAAGAAGATGCCCGAGTTCTGAAGCTTCATAGTCGAGTTATTTGAATCACTACATAGAGATAAAATAAAACAAAAGTATTTTTGGAGTCTGTGCACACCAACAATACATTTGTTGGATGGTTAAGCAACACAAAGCACTCATCATGTTTTAAGTCTTGCTTTAAGTCTTAAGCACACCTTTGACTATGCATAGAGATTAGAGTTTAAATTCGAAAAAGGACAAAAAGTTTTAAGTGATATTTATCAATTTGACTAAACCTTAGTAGGCAGAATAACAGGTACATGAGGGGATGAGAGGTAGTATGAATCTAGTATAAGGAAAATCAGTTAGGTGAGGAAGAGATATATATCAATGGCATTGCTAATCATTGTTCTTTTGAGATGTCTGTTACTCCAGTCAAGCAAAAAATTTATTGGTTCATACATCCGTTACTCCTCTACCTAATTAACAGGAATATTGTTAGTACCCACTAGCAGGAACCATCCTTTCCTACCCTCCAAAATTGTTATGTAGTACACAGGATTGATTCAACTAGAGGAAGAGCTCGAAAGGACAACAAAAATATTGTTGTATAAAATGGAATGATTGATGCAAGTATGTTTTTTTTATAAATAGTGAGAATTGTGTTTTGGCAAAATCTAGAACCTATATTGCTTAGCTATGAACAATGGTATTCCAGTCATAATCTATGACATTGATGTGTAATACATAATTGAGAACTGTGTGCAACAACTGTTTATTCTGATTTTTGAAGCTAAGAACTTATATAGTATCAACAAACAAATTAGCATGCTATCTGGCAAACCTAATCAAGCTGATCTTGCCTTTGGATCAAAGTTGCAAGTTCCAATCGTAGACATGAAATTTTAAATGATTCTACAAGATGAATCCTTTTTTAGTCAGAGTTTCTTTGAGGCTGCTTTACTCTAAAGTCTAGTTATGGATATATAGAGGGTATTATATTCTCTTGAAAAGGTATCTAAAATATCTCATAAATTCGGGGGATATTTATTAAGAGATCAAAATATGGCTCAAGAAGATCAAAATCATCCTACGTTCGAAAAATACGCCACTAACAATCTTCGAATAATGAAAAAATCTAATGAGAAAAGAATCAAGAGAGTAACAGATTTGTACCCACATGGTTATCAATAAAATTCTATTTTTACATATTTTATTTGTAATTGTAATTTATTTTTCATCACTTTAAAATATGTTGCAAATAAATTGGTATGCCTAATGGGACCAAATCTGCCCTTTATCTCTTCTCTCATAAATCAAATCTGAAAATTTAAAGCTATCAATGGTAAAAAAAATGAGTGCTTCAAGCCCTGTATTTAAGTTTCATCAAGTCTATACTCTGACAAGCCTTGAAATAAGGGACATTTGTAGACATCAATATTTTATAGAATTCTACAAGATGAGTCCTATTTTATTCAGGGTTTCCTAGAGGCTACTCTACTCTAAAGCCTTGTTATGCCTATATAATTATATTCTCCTGTAAAGGCATCTATCTCATAATTCCTAGGGATTTTTTATCAAGAGACCAAAATATGGCTCAAGCAGGTCAAAATCATCGAACATTTGAGAAATATGCCACTAACAACTCTCGAATCATGGAGAAATATAATGAGAGAATAATTAAGGGAGTAAAAGATTTGTACCAACATGCTTATCAATAAAATTATATGTTTTTCATATTTTACATGTGATTGTAATTTATTTTTTATTACTTTAAAATATGTTGCGAACAAACTGGCACACCCAATGGGACCAAATTTGCACTTCATCGCTTCTCTCATAAATCAAATCTACAAATTTGTAGCCATCAACAGTGAAAAAAATGAGTGCTTCAAGCCCAGTATTGAAGTTTCGTCAAGTCTACACTCCGACAAGCCTTGGAGAAGGGGGCATTTGTAGACATCAAAATTTCATAGGCTTCTACAAGATGAGTCCTATTTCAGTAAGAATTTTTTTGGAGGCTACTCTACTCTAAAGCCTAGTTTGCCTATATAAAGAGTATTATGTTCTCTTGAAAATGCATCTCAAATATCCCATAAATCTTGAGAATTTTTATCAAGAGATCAAAATATGAGTCAAGGAGGTCAAAATCATCCTACGTTCGAGAATTACACCACTAACTACCCTCAAAACATGGAAAAATCTAATGAGAGAAGAATCAAAGGAGTAACAGATTTGTACCCACATGCCTATCAATAAAATTTTGTTACTTCATATTTTATTTATAATTTTAATCTATTTTGTTATCACTTTAAAAAATGTTGTAAACACCAATATTTCATGACAAAGACATAAATAAGGGACTTTTGGATAAGACAAAAGAAAATGGCAAGGAATGAACAAAAGAAAAAGACAACAAGATGCATTGGCACAATCAATACATAAATTTAGAGCCTAAATAAATGTTCAAAGGTAATTAAAAGATGTGAAGACAAGGGTCTACTTTAGATGCTGCTTCTGTTCTTTTTTCCAGGAAACTTAACCTACTTGAGAAGGACATGATAGGAATTCCCTTAACTGTAGTATCGTCAGAGCATGAAGCCAGCAAGGATACATCAATATTCCAATCAAGCATAGCACTTGGCACAAACAGTTTCATATGGAAAAGCACATGAAATATTTTGAACTGAAATTGTGATGATAACAAAAAAAATGAGAAAGTTAAAGCATGATTTTTGAGATGTTCACACGTGTTTTATATCAGTGCGTTATTTTATTTGATCAGAACCTTTAACCCCAACCAGTTTTGAATGAAAACATAAGACCAACTGTTTAACACATCATCCTTGCAAGATATGAGGTAAAAAGATAAAGAAAAATTAAGAAAGAACAAGGGCAACAAAACGTCTGAATGAAAATCAATATGATGCTTTCGATTCTCCAGACTTCACATTCCAAACAACAGTAGTTGTATCAATACTACCCCTAAGAAGATAATCAACTTTCTTATTCCACTTTGAAGAGATGATTGGCCCTTTATGTTTGTTAAACGTACTAACCAATTTCACTAGATGAAACGTCAGTTATAAGATATCAATAATAGTTCAATCCAGTTTGATGACATGATGACAACTTAGCATTTGAAAGACCACAGGATCAAATAACATGCCAATTAATAAAAAGTCTAAAGCAAAGAGATTCGGTGTAAAATAATGAGAAGGACTTAAGCTATTGAAAGAAATTATAACTAAAACCATCGTAAATGCTTTTGAGTACAATTATCTCATGGATCAATTAATTCTCTTTAACAAAAGGTCAATCAATTTCCCACCAAGAATTTGAAATATTTCATGGTGCCTTTTAGTTTCAGTCACATAATCCAAAGAACAATCTGGCAAACACATTTCTATGATCATGCTGTTCAAATGGCTAATCTATACACTCAGTCATCAAAATAAGTTTTCCCTTCATTCCCCTTGTCAGATCAGTTCCAAATTCTGGCTTGGCCATGGTAAAAATCTATCACAAGCAGGGAACCCTCGCTTTGAACAAGAAAACAAATTAGTAACCACTAGCAATGCAATCTAATTTTAGAAAGTCCAAATGAAAAGTATAGATCAACAAAATTCAGCCCAAAACAAGCAGTGGCAATTCACATTCCATTCAAGTAATATAACATCTTTACTTGTCTCAGTTGCTTGACTTTCCAAATGCTTTAAAACTAAAACATTTGGAGGCCTCCTTTGGATGGTAGAATTATAGGGTAAATCACCAATAGTCCAAATTCTAGCAGTAGAATCTCCAGACCTAACATGATATTACACATGGTTAGCTATAAGAGACATAGTTCCATTGACAACTCTCAGCGTTTTACCTAAGTAAAAAATACTTCAAAGAATTTGGCCTTTTAGAACATATTCGAAAGTAGGGGTCTAGTGATAATAGATGCACCCCACTAGTTAAACTAAGGACCAGTTATCAGAAAACATAATCATGATCTCACCGACCAACATTTCAGCGACCAAGTAAATGAAACTGAACCTACCAAAAAAAATTACTATGGTTGATAAAGACACATCAACAACTAGACAACTGGTAGAAATAGTTATACTTATCCTTCCACACATTGAAGAACTCATAGAGAATAAGTAGCATAATATTCAAAGTCCTCGTCCTTATGATGATTATCTCCAAAATTGTAAAAACATAAAGAGAATGAGGAACAGAAGTATGAATGAAATGGTGCTAATGTTTACCCAGATGCAAGTAGTGACCCTTCTGGACTCCAAGTACAAACAAAAACCTGAGATAAATTTAGGAGCAAAAGAAAATTATAGTGTTAATATATGAAGTCAAAAAAGAGAGATATATAACTAGAAGAACTTTTTAGACATGAGGTCGAACCTCAGATGTATATCTTTCCAAAATCATTACATCACATGTAGGAATTTCACAAGAAAAGCAAAGAAATGCATAAAAGTATTAGCTACATGCTTAAAAAATCCTACATTATAGTGTTCATATGAGAAGCAAATTAGCTGAAATGAGAATGTATTATCTCCAGCTTTTCCATGTTCCTCACGTCCAGCAGCCTCTTTTCATCCACTGTGCTTTGAGTCCATAATATCCTCGAGTGGTTTTTCTTTGTCATTGTGCTTTTCTTTCTCATTGTTCTTTCCATCCCTTTCATGCTCTTTTTCCTTTTGTTGTTCTCCTTCTCCCTGTCTCTTTTAGGTTCTCGTTTTTGGTCTCTCTTATGGTCAACATTCGCCTTATCCTTCTGCCTAGGTTTATTTTTCTGAAGCTTTTCCATTTTCTCTTTTATTATATTTTGCAGCTCATTTACATTCTCTATAATGAGATCCAAGGGTTCTAGAAACTGGAAGTCTTAATCCATACTGGTGTCATCCTACATTCCTTGTTTATTATTGGTTTGTCTAGAGTTACTAAAAGAGCTAAACTTCATATACAATAATCAAAGATTATCAAACGATTTGCATTACATTGCTGCAAATTATTTCTAGTTGAATACCCTTTTGCACAAATTTAACAAGAGCGCCAAGAGGAACTAGATCTCCATCTGTATACTGTGCTCTTATTGATCCTCGCCTCATATCCAAAAATAAATGTTGAGTGTGAAAATTCTAAAAAAATATATAAGCAAAACCAACAGACTGATTATATATTACTGAACTAGTCCATGACGATCAAAGTCAAAGTATCAACCAACCTACTAGCAAATCATTAAGCAACAACTTATATTATAAAAGGAGAATTATAAACTAGAATGTATGACCACCTTGAATGATCACTAAAAATAACTGAAATATTTCAGTTGTTAGATCGAGTAAGAGGAGTTGAGTGGATATCATAATTGTCCCCATGTTGTAGTTATCTTTTTCTTTTTTTTTTGTCTGAATAATCAAGAACATTATTCCAATGCCCCCATACAACATGCATAAATTAAACCAATAATTGAAATGATGAAAATGAAAGCTTCTAAACCTCCTTTATAGATTATGAATCACATGAAACAAAAAAAGTAGGGGTACGCAGACTTAAACCCCTACCCTTGACTAAAGAGATTGTTTTTAATAGACCTTTCACTCAAAAGAATACTTATGTAGTATAATGGTTATAGGTATATATTTATGTTGCTTAAATCTTCTAACAAAAACAACAAATCCACTGGGATCTGGGGAAGGTGAATCATCGGAGGTTATAAAGATTGGTTAATTATTTATTAATTATATCTTGAACTTTTTGTTGTATATTTTAGGAAATTCATAATAACTATTAGTTTAAAAAACCTAATAGATTTGGGAAAGAAATACATTATCCTTGCAGTATTGGAAAAACTTTTTCCTTTTAGGTTTAGGATTTAGGATCTATCTATCAGTATGGGGAATATTATTGAAGATCTATTGGACACAAAGAATCCAAAATATAGTCCTAAGGGTTTGAAAATATTGTTAATTTTTTTTTCATAGTGAAAAATTCTCTCTACTTTTACTTGGAGGATTAGCCTAGCTGAACCTCTTCCTTGTATTATTTTTCCTTATTTGTGATTGTATACTAGTTAATCCATGATATATTTTTAACAATTGGTATCAGAGCCAGATTAGAATTTTTGCATTACAATTGATACTAATTGTACACAATAATTGGTATCAGAGCTTGATTTGAGTTTTTACATATAATCAAAGATTAAAATGTCTCCATTATTTTCAACAAAGTACGATGTTGAGAAATTCGATGCTGAGGGTGGGGGGAGGGGGTCTAATTTTAGTCTATGAAAAATTAGAATAAGCTCATCTTTGGTATTACAAGGGTTATGAAAGACAATTGAAGAGGATTTTTCAAAAGAGTTGAAAGAATCAAATAAGCAGACTTGAATGAGAGGACTTTGAGTGCGATATTCATAAATATTATAGATAATGTTCTTTGAGAAATTACTAAAGAAAAATATGCGGCAACACTATGGAGGAAGTTATAAAATCTGTATTCTACAAAACACTGACAAATTGCCTCTACTTGAAAAAAAAGTTGTACAATCTTTGTATAAATGAAGGTACACCGGCCAATGCTCACCTTGATGAGTTTAATTCAATTATAATGTGCTTGAAGAATGTAGTTATCAAAATCAAAAGTGAGGATTAGACCTTAATCGTGTTATGTTCTTTATCACTTTCTTATGATACTTTGTCGATACATTGCTATAGAAGAAAGAAAATATCTCACTTGATGATGTTAGTGATGCACTAAAATCTAAAGAGTTGAAGAAAAACTTTTTGGATAACAGAAATAAGAGTAAACGTCTTGTGAGTAAGAAAAAACATAATAAAAGGACCTTAGTAGGGAAAGGTCTAATTCTAGATCAAAGTCTAGAACAAGAAAGAACTACTATAAATGCGAGGAGCAGGGTCATTACAAAATAATTTATCCTAAATTGAAGGACGAAAAAAGAAAAGTAGAAAATTGATTACACAACAAATATTATTGACACTAGGAGAAATTTGTGTCGTGAGTTCTAATCATAGGCACAATTCTCAAATTTTGATTTTGGTGCAACTTTCAACATGAGTCTATAGAGAAATTGATTTACAACTTATAAACATAAGAAAGGGATTGTCTACCTAGGTTGTGGTAATTCATTACAGATAGAGGAGATTGATAACATCAAATTAAGAATATTTGATGGCATTATTATAAATATTAAGTGTTGACATGTTCTTCGAATAATGAGAAAATTATTATCTCTTTTGAGTTTTGATGATCGAAGGTATAAGATTTTCACTCAGAGAAATGATATTTAAAGTGTGTAAAGGATCAATTATACTCATGAAAGTAAGAATTATTTTAGACTATATTATTAACAAGTAGTAAAGTTAAAGGGAAGTAATTATATCTCTCAAGAAAAGTGATCTAAACTTAATTGTGACACTTTCGACTTGATCGTATGAGTGACAAATGATTGTCATTGTTGAACAAAAAGAATTTATTTGATGATTATAAAAATCAAGCTTAGAATTTTTATGAACTATATGCGTTTTGCAAGCAAACAAGGGCGAAGTTCAGCAAGAAGGGAGAGCACAAGTAAAACACAAGTTAGATTATATATATTCAGGCTTGTAGGGTTCAAATAGAGTTCCCTCCAGAAGTGGTGCAACATAATTTATGACTTTAATTGATGTTTACTCAAGAATAGTATTGGTATATTTTATTTAAAAAATTGAGATATTTTTAATATTTGTTAAATGAAAGTCGATGCTTGAGAGGCAAACCGAAAGAAAGTTAAGCATCTTTGAACTAATAATGGGTTGAAATTTCGCAACTTAGAGTTTAGTGACTTTGGCAACAGAGAGAGCATAGTGAGACACCACACTTGTGTTGGAACACCACATCAAAATAGTGTTCCAGAGCGTATGAATAGAGCACTTTATCATACGAAATAAAGTATGCTTTCACAACCATGAGTTAGTAAGATTTTTTGGACTGAAGCCGTTGTTAGTAAGATTTTTTGGACTGAAGCCATCAATATTGCTTGTTATTTGGTCAATAGATCTCCATATACAAATATTGAGTTCAAACTCCATTTGAGGTTCGGTATAGTTTGCCTGTTGGTTATTTAAATTTAATGATATTTGTTGTCCTGCTTATGCTCATGTGAGGGATGGAAAACTTGAGCTGAGGGCAAAGAAGCACATATTTTTAGGGTATGCAACTATAGTAAAAGGTCATAGGTTATGGTGCATAGATCAAAAGACTCCAGAATTAATTATTAGTAGGGATGTGACATTCATGAATTTTCCTCACCGGACAATCAGAAGAAAAAGACAATAGTAGAAATTGATCATGGTGTTAGTGACCGCAGAGCTAGAAGTTGAATTTCTATTAACTCAATCTAATAGTTTAGAAGTGGAGGAATAAGACATTAATCAAGATGATAATAGTGATGCAACTATGCAACAACAATCATATAACATTGCAACTAGGAGGAAAAAAAAGAGAGTGATCAACTAACCAAAAAGATTTGCAAATATGGTTAATGAAAATCATTTTGGATATGCAAATTTTAGAGGAATTACTTTGTTAATTGAAGAATCTATTGACGTGATTAAGCCTAATAGCTCCACAGAAGATATTTCTAGTTCAGAAATAAATCAATGGATTGGTTATATTGTGGAAGCGATTGAGCCTCTACAAAGCAAAAAGACATAGAAGCTTGTTTCAATGTCAAAGGTAAAAAAGGTAGTAGTCTGCTAATGAACTTTTCAAACTAAAGGAAGGTAATTTGGGGGTTAAATCACCCAAATCCAAGGAAAGTTTGGTAGCTAAAAGTTTTACACAGAAAAAGGGAATTGTCACGACTCGAGCCTAGGACCTAGATGTGACACGATGGATGGGAACCTGAAGAAAATCCTAAACAAGCCTCTTAAGCATGCAAACATATCCTTGATTTTGCGAAAGCATAAAAGAGCAATAAACATATAACATATAATTTCTAAGGGGAAATGGGGCTTGGTCTCATACTATGGGGATGTTGCATATAAGATGATAGGCATGAATCACATAGCAAATAAGTCTAACGGGCGGGTAAATATGACTTATGCTACGGGGTATTTAGTGACTTAGGACTTCCACAGCAACATCAACACATGAAACAAAGCATAGAAGGGAAGAGGGAACTAAGGGAATCTTCCATAGTTACCTAAACATAAGAAGAGCCATATCCAAAACATAAATATTAGTGTCCAAAAACACCTCTAGCGCAAGTGGATCTAGGGCCAAGACATCTCCCGGTCTCACCCTCAAAAGATAAAAATTTAAAATAGAAACATCTTGACAAAGCATAAAAATAAAGTGGATATTGTTCCCGAAATAGAGGAATCATCAATGGTAGTCTTCAACGAATCCAACTAGCCAGAAGAAGGAAAAAGATGAATATGAGCTTCAGTCCCTACATAGTTAGATCATGTAGGCAAAAATATGCGTTAGTACTTGAAATGTGATAAGTATATGGGGTGCAATGCAACAAAAAACATAAGCGATAATAATTAATATGCATAATCGTAATCAATGGACATAAGCTCAATATGACATGTATGATCAATGCTTAATTTAAAACAAGCCTGGAAATAGTCAAGCTTGCAAAATATATCATACATATATGAGAGAAGACCCTAACCGACATATAAGACCAAGTGAGATCATACTTGGAATCCCGATGTTCACTCCACACCAAATAAAGGAGTGGTCTACTTTTCAAGGCAAATCAAATATGAACCCACAAAATGGGTAACTTTTCCCAGTTGGATCAACTAGTAAAGCACATTTAGGAAAATAATATAAACCTATGGTGACACATAATTAAGAGACCAAGACTTTCTATAAGAATTCCTTGGATCGAGCCTCCACCTTAAGCCTTTTTTGGTACCAGGTCTAGTGCCACAGAATACTTAAAATACTCATAACTTGAATGACTTGTAAAAATATGATAACATGGCATGAGTAGCTCATTCATATACTTGACCCCTACATGTGGCATATACCTTATATTGGAGGGTAAAACCATTGCATAAACTTGTCCCCTTTTAGTAGTCATTGCATTTCACACGAGGATAGAGCTTGTAAAATACCCCTTCTAGTGCATTTTTTAATTAGCACATGAGGGTAAAATAGTTATCATGCTTGACCCCTTCATGCAGATGTTATTCACTCACAAGAGGGTAGAATATATTATAAGGACTCAATATTTTACTTATAAATCATAGAAACTCTTCATGAGTTCAATGCATGCTTAGGAGCCCATAATTTATCATATTATGCATGTCTTGCAATTCATGAAATAATAATACATCCATATGAAATCTTGTTATGTAAATTTAATTAACCATGGTAGATATACGTACATAGGCTTAATATCATGCAATTTAAGAGTATAAGACAAGAGAGGAGTAAATTTAATTCATTTTAAAGTCATTCAAATCAACCCACCATCATTGTAGTAAAACCCTCCTTTCGAATATCACGAAATCCTACTAAAATCAATAAGTTCTTTCATAACTTTTCATAGCAACATAGAGAACATAAATTAATATCATAAAATTCATCACAATCTCAGACCACAATGATATTTAAGCATAATAAAATGATTACTTGAAGAATTCAAATGAAATCATCTGTACAATGCATTATAATGACATCATATGCAAGAGTTCATAAAGTACCTGTAAAAATCCATAAATCTCATGTAGTTGGAGATGAAGAATGGTTGGAATTGTGCTAAGGAAGTTCCGACAATCAAGTACACATACCTTTGTGTGATTATAGTGCAGAAAACCTTACTTGGAGGTGGAAGATTCGAAACCCTAGCTTTCATGCTTTACTTGAATGCCTTGAAGAGCTTGAGAGAGTTTTGAGACTTAGAATATTTTTGGAATGAGGAAGGATAAGGTATATTAGGGTTTTGTATGCTGATAAGGGGCATAATTACAGTCAAAACAACATAACTTGGACTTAGAAAAAGAGAAAAGGTCAAATTTATCCCTATTAAAATCCTGGTCAGGCAGGTCTACGAGACCTTGTTTAGGGCTGTAGAACATTCTATGCACTGTAGATGAGGTTTTGTTTGATAGACCTTTTCCAAACTTTAGAGACCCCCTTCTCTAATTCATATTCTGCGATGCGATCTATGACTCGCATAAGGTTTTATGGGTCATCTAATAAGACATTGATTGAAATTCTAAAAGATCCCAATTTTCACCAAGTCTGTGCTATTTCTATGAACCCTCATATAGGTTGTGCTTCATCTTATGGGCCGTAAACCCTCTCGTGAAACCTGACAGTTTAAAACTTCTGCAACTTTCATACTTCTCATAGGGGAGGGGGTCCTATAATATCTCACGCTTGGGAACATTTGTCCCCGAATGAGCTAAGGTAAGCTCTAAGGAATGGGTTCATGCATTATATGACAAATGCACCATATGAAAAGTACAACACATACACCACTTAAAGTCTTTAAGCTATGATTCAACTAGTAATCACAATACAACCTTAAAACCGCATAAGTTTCACTAGAATGGTATGCAAGGAAAGGAGATCCTAAGATAGGAGAATCATATTACTTTAAGCTTGATTAGAATGGAAGAGATAAGGATATCGCTTCTTCATATTAGCTTCAGCTTCCTATGCAGCACTTTCAACTTGTTGATTTCTCGTAAGGACTTTAACGAGTGTCACATCTTTGTTTCTCAACCTTTTCACTTGGCTATCAAGTATCTCCACTAGGACTTTCTCACTAGTCAAGTTATCTTCTACAACACCCATAATATCCAAGGGTATTATAGAACTTGGGTCTCCAACACACTTCCTCAACATAGACACAGGGAAGACTGGATGAACCATACTTATCTCTATGGGTAACTCTAATTCATAGGCAATGCTACTAATTCTCCTCACAATTCTATAAGGCCCTAAAAACCTTGGGCTCAACTTTTCCTTCTTGCCAAACTGGACAACACCCTTTATGGGTGAGACCTTCAAACACACCCAATCACCAAAATCAAACTCAAGATCTCTCCTTCTTGTGTATGAGTAGGACTTTTTCCTACTTTGAGCCATTTTCAGTCTCTTCCTTATCTACCTCACTTTTGCCAAAGCCTCTATGACCAAATCTAGTCCCACTAAGGCATTTTCTCCCACATAGGGTTTCAAAGGGAGCCATTCCAATGCTAGAGTGGTAGCTATTGTTGTAAGCAAACTCAATGAATGGAATATTCATCTCAACTACTATTGAACTCCAAAACACAAGCCCCAAGCATATCCTCAAGAGTTTGAAATGTCCTTTCAGCTTGGTTGTCCGTTTGAGGATGAAATGCGGTATTGATACCAAGACCTTTTTGGAATGTTTTCCATAAGTGAAGAGTGAATTAGGAACCATGATTCAAAATAATATACAATGGTAATCCATTATAATTACTTGAGTATTGTATAATTGCGTTGGAGCTTGGAATTTTATTTTTCAGAAGTTTTTGGACATAGTGGCACTCCAAGGAGGACCCTAGGGCCCGTGTGAGGTCACATAGACCATATAGGATTTTGTGAAGTGGTTATTGGCCCTTGAATGTTGTTTGGTTCTAAAATGTTGTGATTAAAAACTAAGGCACACCATACTTGGAGCCCTCACGATTTGTGTGACAATTCACGAACTGTGCGGTGGCCTTCGCTTGAAGTTTCCCCATGTTGAGACTAAGTGATGTCACACGACCCCTCATATAGTTCATGTGATATCTTACGGGCCATGAGGGAGCTTGTATAGCCTCTGAATTGAAAACATTTCTAAGTGTTGCTTTACACTTGGCGTGGAAGATGTTATTTTGGTTAAGTTAGTGCCACGGGCAGTGGCATGGACCATGTGAAGTCACACGGCCCATGTAGCCCAACCATATGGCTCATTTTTTGTCAAAGGTTTTCTAAGTGTTGGGGAATCGTTTAAAGCTTTGCCAAGAGTTGAATTTTTGGCTAAGTAAGGGGTTACAGGCACTCCACACGGATCGTGGAATGCCACATTGGCCATATATCCTCAAGTGGGGTGGCTACGGACAATTTTTCCATCCATTTCCTTAATGGTGTTTTCATAAATTTAATTTATTCTAATGACTTTTTAGGACTTTCTATGCTATCTTAAGACTTCCTTATAACCTAAACCCTATTCCTAATACTCAAAATCACTTCTCACATTTGAAAATACTCAAAAAACTCCTGTCAAGAATTTGTGTGGAATTCAAGCTTAGGGATCAAGGCAAACTTAATTCTTCTTCAAAATTTTCTTGGAAACTCTATCATTGGGTCAAGGTATATGGGCTTTGATCCTTGATTCCTTCCAATCAAGGAGACCCAAATCTTTTTAAGAAATTTCATGAACTTAAGGTCACTTTGAATATGGGGTTTTATTAATTTGATTCATTAAATTCAATTAATGTATGGGCTGTATATATTTCATGATTTTAAGATACTTTAAGCCCTATTATGATGGTTACGTTGAAGTTATGAACATGCATATCCCTTTCAAGGCTTGTTTTGTGCATTAGCGATTTATATTATGATTTTAAATGTGGATTTAATTATGTTTTTTGCTTGAGTTTAATATTATATTGTTTATTTTAGATTGATTCTTAATTACCCATGCACTCCTCACATCATTCATGGCATATGCATTCATGAACATTGAAATTTATTGAAATTATGAAGTGGGTTAAGCCCAATTATGTTTTATGATATGATTTTGATAAGATATTTGTTATGACAAGAATGTGATAATATACATGTCTATGATTATGTCTCTTTACCCATTTTGTGTGCTTGCACCATCTTGTATATGAATGGACTATTCCTATGCATGAGTATCATGACAATGAAGTATGATTTTGGCATTTAAGCCTAAGTATGAATTATTATGAATGGTGTTTGGCTTTTAATCCTAAGAGTACATTGAAATGATTTTGGAAATGACTAATGTCTATTTTGAAAAAAATGTATATATATACATATATGTATTCTTGTGGGATGATGACTTAGAATTGATGGATTGGGGGGGGGATTAGGGCTATCCCCAAGGGCTCTCTCCCTTTCATTGAAATATGTTCTAGCATAGGAATGATAGGCATCATTGAAATGATTGGGTAGCAAGAGATGGATATTAATTTATGATATGATATAATATGATATGTTTTGATAAGAAAATCCTTCTAAAATGACAGATTCATAAGTAAGGTGGCCACCCCATATGAATGACTGTGCTGTAAGGTGTAGTGTAGATTATCTTTGACAAGTAATGCTCTCACACTCGATGGGAGGTCAACATCAAGTAAATTCATGTAATAGCCCATATGAGTTTGAGATATCAGTTATGGTTATATCTCCACTATATATGAGCATTGCATTTCATGCATCACTTTTACTCTCTTGATATGTGACCTTTTCTATATTATGTGCCCTTATCATCTAACATTGAAGTACAGGTTCGGTAAGTTACATGCATTGCATCCCACATAGTTAGTATATTCAAACGTACTAACACATACTTTTGCCTACATGATCTCACCATGTAGGGATCAAGGGTTTTCATCATCCACCGTACAACGCCTAGCTCGAGTCTCAAGTTTGCTTATTGTGGTGAGTCCTATCTTCCAAGGACAATCCACCATCCTTCTACCTAGAGTATTTTATTGTCTGTGTTACTTACTTTGAAGGTGAACATAGGACATGTCATGTTCCCCGACCTATCTTATGTTAGAGGCATTATTAGACATCTTGAGAACTCCTTTATGTTTATGTGCTAAGTTTTATGATTAGAGATTATGTTATGGTTTGGTTATCTATTGGATATTGCTATGGGATTTTGTTATGAGTCTTGTGTCTTGATTATATGCTATGATATGAAGATTCGAAGTCCCAAATTACCCTCATAAAGTGAAACATACTTACTCGCCATTAGTCCTTATGTGCTATGTGTTATGTGAATCCATGTTAATCCTTTTACCTATGATATACCCATAGTATGAGTCCTACTTTCCCGTCCCTTAAAACTATGTGTTTACTATTTGTATATGCTTCTAAATTGATGATGTGAATATGGATATTTTGAGGCTTGTTTGGGGACTCTGCGGTTCCCATTTTCCATGTCACTCCTAGGCCCTAGGTCTGGGTTATGACAGAGATGGTATCAAAGCACTAGGTTTGTAAATGATCCTTGGAGTCCAACATGTCACATTAAGTAGAATCTTATTCATGCGTGTGAAGTGCACCATCCCTATGAATGGGAGGCTATGACGACATTTTATGAATTGTCTCAGTTTTTCATTTCTTATGTCGTGCTATGAATCATAGGTTTAGTTCCTTTTTGATGGTGTCCCTACTCTACTATATAAGATGCCTCTAGGAGGAGCTCCCATACCAAATCCAACTCATGTGGGTCAAGTACCTCAAAGCCCTAGGGATAAGCCTATCTCAAATGGCAAATTCCATATGGCCTTTTTTATGCTTGCCCAGGTGGTGACTACTTAGACTAGTAGGCTAACCTTTTTTGGGAACCCATTCTGGCTTCTAAAGTGACAGATTTCACCTAGATGAATCCTCCAGAGTTCTTTGGATCTAAGGCTGATGAGGATGCTCAATAGTTCATTCATGTGCTTATCAAAGTGTTGAATATTATGGGTGTCACTTTTGAGGAGAAAGCTAAATTGGCTGCCTACTAGTTGAAAGATGTGGCTTAAGTGTAGTACACCCAATGGTCTATGGAGAGGGTTTATGGGAATGCTGTTAATTGGGAGGAGGTCACGCTTACTTTTTTCGATCATTTCTTCCCACTTTAGCTTAGGAAATACAAGATGACTTAATTTATCAACCTCAAGTAAGGAAGTATGAGTGTGAGGGACTATTCCCTCAAGTTAACTAATCTCTCTAAGTACGCTTCAACACTTGTGGCTGACTCTTGTGCAAGGATGCACAAGTTCATTTTTGGTATTTTTGACTTGCTTGTGAAAGAATGTCATACCGTGATGCTCATTAGAGACATTGATATATTTAGGTTTATGGTGTATGCTAAACAGATTGAAGGGGAGAAACTCAAAAAGAGGAGAGTGCTGGGTTCTAAGAGAGCCTTTTTCGATGTGAGTTCTCTGGCTAGGGGTAGTGGTTTTGGCCGCTTTCAATAGGGCCAAGGCTCCAATGCTCAGATGGTTAATGCTAGATTGCCTCCTCCGAAAGCACCAGGGGGTGGTGGACTATGGTTTCCAAGGTGTGAAAAATGCGGGAAGAATCACTTGGGTGTTTGTTAGAAGAAATCAGATACATGCTATAGGTGTGGTGATAAGGACCACAAGATTGATGATTGTCCTAAGAATACCTAAAGAGATTGAAGCCAGGTGGCTCAAGGTGGATAGAACCAGCAAAGAGATCCACAAGGTGTTGCCCTGAGGAGCAACATGCTTTATGGTCTTCATGCTAGTCAGGAGGTTAAGAAGGCCCTAAATATTGTCACTGATACGTTAAAAGTCTTTGAATTTGATGTTTAAGCTTTGCATGACCGGGGTGCGAGTTTGCTTTGTTTTATTTCATCTGTAGGTTGTTAAGTTTGGTTTGAGTCCCGAAATCTTGAGGGACCTCTTTTCAATATTTACTCCCATGGTGAAGCTGTTGTTGCACATAGGGTTTATCATGGTTGTCCTATTTCTATATTACCTAAAGTCATACAATGTGATCTTGTGGAACTTGAGATATTTGAATTTGATGTGATTCTTAGAGTGGATTGGTTGCCTAGAAGAATATAGAGATTTTCTCCTAAGGGGGAGATGGTGTAATTCGGTACCAAGATCAGTTATGTGTTCCAAATATGGATGATCTTAAAGAGTTGGTATGGTTACATGGTGTGCTTATGTCTACCATATTAGATTGTGGTACCTAATTTATTTCACATTTTGTAGGTCACTTCAAGAGGGCTCAATACTAAAGTGAAGTTTTAGAGAGAGGTTAAAGATGACCTAGAGTCACCAAAAGTCTTATTCGGATGTTAGGAAGAGAGATCTTCAGTTCCACATTGGGATTGGGTGTTTGTGAAAGTCTCACCTACGAACGGAGTGATGAGCTTTGGCAAAAAAGGCAAACTAGGTCCCCGGTATGTAGGCCCTTTTGAGGTTGTAGAGCAAATTAGGAATGTGGATTATAGGTTGGAGTTGCCTCCTAATTTAAGCTCTATTCACCCGGTCTTCCATGTATCCATGCTGGGAAAATTAGTTGGATATCCTAGCACTATTGTGCTTTGGAAGGTGTTGAGGTCGAGGAGAGCTTGTCCTATGAGGAAGTCCTAGTAGAGATTTTAGATTTGCAAGTAAAGCGGCTTTGTAATAAGAATATGGCTTCGATTAAGGTGCTTTGGAGAAATCAACATGTGGAGAGTTCTATGTGGGAGGCATAGTAGGACATGATAAAGCGACATCCCTATTTTTTTTCCAGTCTACTCAAGCCTAAGGTGTTAGGTTCTTTCTTATCCAAGTGGTCCCTGTCTTTTCCTTCTTTAGTATTATGGCATGATATGCTTACATGTACATTAAAATGATTTTCATGATGTCTTGAATGAATTGAATATGTTTCGGCATGAGTTTTAATGACTTTATGATTTTTAAATGGTGAACTATACATGGTATCTTGCGTTTGGAAGTTTCATGAATGAAGTCAAGCCATTCAAGCCTTATTCTTGCACATTCGAGGAGGAATGTTCCCAAAGGGGATATAATGTAATGACTCGAGTATTGTACGATTGCGTTGGAGCTTGTAATTTAATTTTCCAAAAGATTTTGAACCAAGTGGCACTCCAAGGATGACCCTATGGCCCTTGTGAGGTAACATTGATCGTCTAGGGTCTTGTGAAGCGGACATTGGCCCTTGAACGTTGTTTGGTTCAATAATATAGTGATTAAAAACTAATGCACACCACACTTGGACCCCTCATAGTCCGTGTGGTGGGACGTGTGTGGCCTTGGCTTGAAGTCCCACTATTTTGAGGCTAAGTGAGGTCACACTGCCCTTCACATTACTCGTGAGATGTCTCATGGGTCGTGAGGGTGCCCGTATAGCCTCTGATGTGAAAAACTTTCTAAGTGTTGCTTCACTCTTGGTGTGTAAGATGTTATTTTGGGTAAGGTAGGTGCCACAGGTAGTGGCATAGACCATGTGAAGCCATACTACCCGTGTGGCCCAACTGTATGGCTCACTTTTGTAGAAATTTTTACAAGTGTTGGGACATGATTCTAAGCCTTGTCAAGAGTTGATTTTTTGTCTAAGTAAGGGGTTATGGGCACTCCATACTGACCGTGAAGTGCCACACTGGCCGTATACCCTCTAGTGGAGTTGCTACGGGCAATTTTTCTATCCATTTATTAATGGCTTTTTCTTATATTTAATTTATTCTCATGACTTTTTCGGACTTTCTATGCAATCTTAGAACTTCCTAATAACCTAAACCCTATTCCTAATATTCAAAATCACTTCTAACTTGTGAAAACACTCAAACACTCCTCTCAAGAACTTGTTTGGAATTCAAGCTTGGGGATCAAGGCAAACTCAATTATTCTTCAAATTTCTCTTGGAAACTTCTCCATTTGGTAAAGGCATGTGGGTTGTGATCCTTGGTTCCTTCCAATCAAGGAGACCCAAATCTTTTAAAAAAATTTCATGAACTTAAGCTCACTTTGAGTATGGGGTTTCATTAATTTGATTCAATAAATTCAATTAATGTATGGGATTTATATATTTGATGATTTTAAGATACTTTAAGCCCTATTATGATGGTTTACATTGAAGTTATGAAGTTATGAACATAGAAGTCCCTTTTAAGTCTTGTTTTGTGCATTGGTGAGTTATATTATCATTTTAAATGTGGACTCAATTATGTTTTCACTTAAATTTTATATTATATTGTTGATTTTAGATTGAATCTCAATTACCCGTGCACTCCTCACATCATTCATGGCATATGCATTCATGAACATTGGAATTTATGGAAATTATGAAGTGGGTTAAGCCTAATTATGTGTTATGATATGATTTTGATAAGATATTGGTTATGACAAGAATTTAATCAAATACATGTCTATTATTATGACTCTTTGAGTATTTTGGGTGCTTGCACCATCTTGTATGTGAATCGCCTATTCCTATGCTTGAGTATCATGATTATGAAATATAATTTTGGTATTTGAGCGTAAGTATGAATTATTATGAATAGTGTTTGGCTTTTAAGCCTAAGAATGAATTATAATGGTTTTGGAAATGACTAATGTCTCTTTTGAAAGCATGTATATATATTTACATATATGTATTCTTGTGGGATGTTGACTTAGCACCAATGAATTGGGGGCGTTAGTGATATCCACAAGGGCTCTCTCCCTTTTGTCGAAATATGTGCCAGCATAGGAATGATAGTCATCACCGAAATGACCAGATCATAAGGGATGGTGATTCATTATGATATGATATGATATGTTTTGATAAGGAAGTCATTCCAAAATGAATGGGTAGAAAGGACAGTGGCCACCACATACGAAATGACCGGGTCGTAAGGTGTGGTGTAGATTACCATTGGCAAGTAATCTTTTTGCACCTGATAGGAGATCAACATCAGGTAAATTCATATAATAGATCTCATGAGTTTGAGATGTTGGTTATGGTCATATCCACACTATATATGAGCATTGCATTTCTTGTATCATTGGTTTCATGGCATATTGTATACTACTCTCTTGATATAGGACCTTTTTTATATTATGTGCCCTTATCATCTAACATTGAGTTGCAGGTTTGGTAAGTTATATGTATTGCATCCCGCAATACTTAGTACATTAAAATGTACTAATGCATACTTTTGCCTACATGATCTCATCATGCAGGGTTCGAGGGTTTTTATCATCCACCGTAGACATCTAGCTCGAGTCTCAAGTTTGCTTGTTGTGGTGAGTCCTATCTTCCATGGACTATCCACCATCCTCCTATCTAGAGTATATTTTTGTCTATTTTACTTACTTTGAGGGTGAGTTGGGGACATATGTTGTCCCCCAACCTATCTTATGTTAAAGGCATTGTTGGACATCTTGAAAACTCCTTTATGTTTATATGCTAAGTTTTATGATTGGAGATTATGTTATGGTTTGGTTATCTATTGCATATTGCTATGGGATTTGGTTATGAGTCTTGTGGCTTGATTACATGCTATGATGTGGAAGATCCTAAGTCCCAAATTGCCCTATAGAGTGAGACATACTTACCCGCCCCTTAGTCCTTAGTTGCTATGTCTTGTGTGAATCTATGTTAATCCTTTTCTCTATGATATACCCATAGCGTGAGTCCTAGTTTCCTACCTTTTAAAACTCTGTGTTTACTATTTATATAAGCTTATGAACCGATGATGTAAATATGGATAATTTGAGGCTTGTTTGAGGACTCTTGGGTTCCCATTTGCCATGTCACTCCCAGACCCTAGGTCTGTGTTGTGACATCCATGCAACTTGACCAACCCATGAATATATATATTGGCATAATCTTTGGTACTATAAGTTGTTTTAACAGGTAGACAATGAGCTAATTTTATCATTCTATCAACAACAACCCAAATAGAATCAAAGTTCTTCCTAGTCTTGGGTAGACCAACCACAAAATTCATGTTGATCTCTTCCCACTTCCAAGTAGGAATTTCTATGTTCTGGACTAGGCCACCTGACTTTTCATGCTTAGTTTTGACTTGTTGGCAATTTCACAACTGGCAACAAACCTAGCAATATCTCTTATCATTCTACCCCACCAATATGCCTCTCTCAAGTCTCTTTACATCTTTGTAGAACTGGGATAAATAGAGTAGGATGAATTATATGCCTCCTGCAAGATCAAATCCCTTAACCTATCAACATTAGGCACACATAACCTACCTTGGTATCTAAGGACACCATATCCTCTTTAGGAGAAAACCTCCACTTTTCCATCCTTTACTGAAGCCTTCCATTCTAGCAAGGTGGGGTCAAGGTCATGTTTGGACTTGACCTCTTCAATCAAAGAAGACTTAGAGCTATCAATAACCACCACACCTCAATTTTCAACTTCATTCAACCTAACTCCCTACCTAGCTAACCGATAAACGTCCCTAGACACTTTATCACCATCATCAATATGAGCTAAACTTTCCATGGATTTTTTACTTATAGCATTGGCCACAACATTAGCTTCGTCGGAATGGTAGTGCTTGCTCATGTCATAATCCTTCAGGAGTTCTAACCACCTTTTTCGCCTCAAATTAAGATCCCTTTATATGAATACATATTGGAGATTTCTATGGTCAGTGAATATGTCTAAATAAAGCCTATACAAATAATGATGCCATATTTTCAAAGCACATACCACAACCGTTAATTCAAGATCATGGGTGGGATAATTACACTCATGCACCTTTAATTTTTGAGAAGTATATGCTATGAATTTTCCACTTTGCATCAACACACACCCCAGACCAACCTTGAAGCATCAGAATAAACTACAAATCCTTTTAACTCTTTGGCCAGAGCCAAAATAATAGCAGATGTAATCTTGTCTTTCAAATTTTGAAAACTCTTTTCACATTTATAGGTCCAAACAAATTTTGCCTTCTTTTGAGTCAAGTTTTTTTTTAAAGGGAAGCAATTGAGGAAAAATCATTCACAAACCTCCGGTAATACCCCGTTAAGCCTAAGAAACTCCTAATATCCATTGGAATAAAGGCCCTAGGCCTATTTCTTATCACTTCTGTTTTCTTAGGGTCTACTTTAATTCCATCACCCGACACTACATGCCCTAGGAATGCAACTATCTTCAACTAAAATTCACATTCATTAAATTTAGCAAACGACTTCTCATTCCTCAATTTTGCAATACTACTCTCAAATGCTTTGCATGCTCTTCTTCACTCCAAGAGAGAAATCAATATGTCATCTATAAAGACCATCACAAACATTTTGAGGTAACATTAGAGCACCCTATTCATGAGATCCATAAATATTACCGGTCTATTAGTTGAGCCAAATGACATCAATATAAATTCAAAATGCCCATATCTAGTTTGAAAAGCCATCATGGAAATATCACACCCCTCACTCTTATTTTATTATATCCGGACTGAAGATCAATCTTTGAAAAATGACTAGCCCCTTGTAATTGATCAAATAGGTCATCTATCCTTGGTAGGGGATGCTTGTTCCTTATTATGAACTTATTGAGTTTCTGATAGTCAATGTACATTCTACGTGAGCCATTTGTTTCCTTAACAAAAACACCAGTATGCCCCATGGCGACTTACTAGGCCTTATAAAACCCTTCTCTAATAAATTGTTCGATTGATCCTTTACTTCTTTTAACTTTGCTAGGGCTATACTGTAAGGAGGAATGGAAATGGGTTGAATGTTATGGAGGAGATCTATGCCCAAAATCTATCTCCCTTTTGGGAGGGACACTGGGAAGTTCATCGGGAAAGACATCAAGAAACTCATTAACAACCAGAACCGACTCAATAGGAGGGACTTTTGACTCAATATCCCAAACCCTTATAAGATGGTAAATGCAACCCTTAGAAATTAATTTCGTGCCTTAGGCAAGAAAACCTACCCTTAACCACTGAATTATGACCTTCCCCCTCAAAGATGGGCTCATTAGGAAATTGGAACTTAACTTTACGAGTTCTACAATCAATAGAGGCATGATATGCATATAACCAATTCATCCCAAGAATAACAACAAAATCCACCATTCGAGATCAACAAAATAACAAGGCAACACTTTATGCAATACAGACATGGGACAACTCCTATAGACTCTCCTAGTAATGACAGACTCACCAACGGGGATAGACACCTCAAAGGATTCACACAACAATACAGGATACCATAAAGCTTGTTAGCAACAAAAGGTGTAATGAAAGAGAGAGAAACGCCTGAATCAAATAAGAAATACACATTATAATCATAAACCTTTAACATATCGGTAACAACATCAGGTACCTCCTCCACTCCTTGCCTCCCTTGAAGGGCATAGAACCAATTGTGATGTGGAGCACCTCCTTATGGTCCACCTTGTGCCGCTTAATCAACATGAGCACCTTGTACCTAAGGATGAAAATTTTTATCCTTGTTTTGAGCTTAAGGATAATAAACAACCTTGTGGCCTTCTTTTCCACACCCACAGCAAGCGTTGAAATCCCTCAAGCATTTGCCACCATGATTTCTTCAACATTTTGGGCACATTGGAAGATTCATCCCACCATTACCACCTTGAACCTTAGGGTTAGACACCCTACCATTAGCAAATCTTTTGTTTTGATAATAGGACGATCATTAGGCTTGGAATTTGTGACTTTGTTCGAAACTGCCACCTTAGCATCTGGGAAACCATCATCATACCTAGCCCTCTTAGACTCCCTACTCCTTTACTTCCTAATCTTCTCCCCTTCAAGTTTCTCAACATAAGTCATGAGCCGAGATAATTCCATATCATCCACAAGCATATCGGTGTGACAGTCTTTAAAGTTGGACAACCCTGACACAAATTTGTTCATACTTGACCTAAAGTCAGCAACCAAGTGAGGAGCATATTTTGAGAGCTTATTAAACTTAAAGGAATACTCCGTCACGTTCATGGAGCCTTGGTTGAGATTCATGAATTCTATTATCTTTGCCTCTCTGAAATCGATAGACAAGAATCGATTGAGAAGGTAGCCTTAAATTCCTCCCATGGGATAGGATCATCATTCTCCCTTTCAAGTTTATATTTAGTAAACCAAACTTGCACAATACCCTTGAGTTGACAAGCCACAAGTTCCGCCTTCTCCTCCAAACTCACCCCTATTATAGCAAGCACCTTGTATATCTCATCAATGATTTGTTGGGGGCCCTTTTCTGTTTTGGAGCCATAGAACTTTGAGGGTTCATCCTTGTGAAATCCCTCACTCTTGAATCTAGGGTGGAAGCATAAGGACCTTGGGCTCATTTTTTTCAATTGGTTAGTCATAGATTGTGCCAACATGGAAATGACGTTTTGATATTCGGAATGCGTAATCCCTTCTTCTTGGGGAGCTTCAGGAGTTGGATGGATCAGATCCTTTTTGGGTGTGAGAGATTTTTGTGACATTTTTCTTAGTTGCGGCATGATCTATAAGAGCAAAAGATCACCTGTTATGGAAGAAAACCTTATTTTAATTCTAAGGCACGATAAATATCATGAAGAAGTGAGCTATTTCCTAAAATACCTCATAGCCTCTTATTCATAGTTGTGGTGTATGTCACAACTATGAAAAGACTCTACTTGACATGGTGCATCATATTTTTGAAGACCACTAGCAAACCTAGTGCTCTGATACCAAATTTGTCACGACTCGAACCTAGTGCCTAGATGTGACATGGTGAATGTGAACCTGAAGGGGATCCCAAATAAGCCTTTTAAGCAGGCATAGTACATCCTTGGTTTTGTGGAAGCATAAAAGAAAAATAAACATATAACACATAATTTCTAAGGGGAAATGGGACTTGGACTCACGCTATGGGGATGTCGTAGGGAAGAGGATAAGCATGAATCACATAGCAAATAAGATTAAGGGTTGGTAAGTATGACTCATACTATAGGGCATTTAGGGACTTGGGACTTCCATAACATTATTAATACACAAAACAACGCATAGAAGGGAAGAGGGGACTAAGGGAAGTCTTCCATAGTTACATAAACATAAGATGATCCATATCCAAAACATAAATATCCATATCCAATAACACCTCTAGTATGATAGGAACGGGGGCCAAGACATCTCCCTGGCTCATCCTTAAAAGATTGAAATCCAAAATAAACATGTCTTGACAAAGCATGAAAATGAAGTGGATATTATCTTCGAAATGGAGGACTCACCAATGGTAGTCTTCAACGAATCCAGCTAGCCACGAGGAGGAAGAGGATGAACAGGAGCACCAGTCCCTATATGGATAGATCATGTAGGCAAAAGTATGTATTATTACTTCAAATGTTCTAAGTATGCAGGGTGCAATTAAACAAGGAACATAAGCCATAATAATCAATATACATAATCATAATCAATGTATATAAGCTCAATATGACATATATGATCAATGCTTAATTTAAAACATGCCTAGAAATAGTCAAACTTGCAAAACATATCATACATATGTCAGGGGAGACCTTAACTGACATATAATACCAAGCGAACTACTACTTGGAATCACGATATTCACTTCATTCTGAATAAAAGAGTGGGGTACTTACCAAGTAAACCAAGCATGACTCCACAAAGTGGGTAACTTGTCCTAGTTAGATCCACTAGTAAAGCCTATGTAGGAAAATTTCATAAACCTACGGTGGCACATATTTTACAAATCAAGACTTTATATAAGGACCCCTTGGGTTGAGCCCTCACCTTAAGCCTATTTTGGTACCAGCTCTAGTCCCATGGGATATTTGAAATAATCATAATTTAATCATAACTTGAATGACTTGTAAAAATATGATAACATAATATGAGTAGATCATTCATATACTTGAACCTTACACATGGCATATTCCTTATACTAGAGGGTAAAAATATTGCATAAACTTGACCCCTTCTAGTAGGCATTGCATTTCACATGAGGGTAGAGATTGTAACATACTTGATGGTAATAGTGGTGTGGTTGTTGTTGATGGTTCTAAGTCTTCCTTATTTTGTGAGGCGATGGCAAAACAAGATCTTGATCCTTCCTTGCTAGAATTGAAGGCCTTGGTGAAAGAGGGCAAAATGGAGGTTTTATCCTAAGGGGGGGATGGTGCCCTTAGGTACCAAGGTAGGTTTTATGTACCGTGTATTGATAGTTTGATAGAAAGAATCCTTGATGATGTCATAACTCTTCTAATTCTATCCACCCTAGTTCGACCAAAATGTATAGAGACTTGAGGGATGTGTGCTGGTGGGGAGGCATGAAGAGGGACATTGCCAAATTCGTTTCTGGTTGTCATACTTATCCACAAGTCAAATCCGAATATCAAAGGCTAGGTGGCCTAACCCAAGACTAAAGTTTGTACTTGGAAGTGGGAAGAGATAAATATGGATTTTGTGGTTGAGTTGCCCAAGACTCGAAAGGGTTTTGCTTCCATTTGGGTTGTGGTTGATAGGATGACAAAATTGACTCACTTTCTACCGGTTAATACCACATTTGAGGCTAAAGATTATGAAAGGTTGTACATTCATGACTTGGTAAGGTTGCATGGGGTTCCTTTGTCCATCATATCAGATCGTGGGGCACAATTAACTTCACACTTTTGGAGGTCCTTCCAAAGGGGTCTTAGTACTAGAGTTAAGCTTTCTACGGCCTTCCACCCTCAAACGGATGACTAAGAAGAGAGAACTATCCAAACCCTTGAGGATATGCTTAGATCATATGTGTTGGAGCTTAAAGGTAGTTGGGATGATCATCTTTCGTTGATTGAGTTTGCCTATAACAATAGCTATCATTCTAGCATTGGTGTGACTCCTTTTGAGGCTCTCTATGGGAGACGTTGTAGATCACATATCAGATGGTTTAAGGTTGGTGAGATATCTTTGTTTGGCCCAGATTGGGTTATGGAGGCTCTTGAGAGTTTAAGATGATTAGGGAAACGTTGAAGATGACCCAAAGTCATCAAAAATCTTATGCCGATGTTAGAAGAAGAGACCTTGAATTTAAAGTTAGTGATTGGGTCTACCTAAAGGCTTCACCCATAAAGTATGTGGTCTATTTTGATAAGAAGGGCAAGTTGAGCCCAAGATATATTGGTCCTTATGAAGTCATGAGGAGGGTTGACAAGGTAGCTTATGAGTTGAGGTTGCCTAGTGAGATGGAGTTGGTTCATCGGGTGTTTTATGTGTCCATGTTAAGGAAATGTATGGGTGATCCAGATGCCATTGTGCCTCTTGATGTTGTGGGTGTTATTAAGGATAATTTTTCATATGAAGAGGTTCCGCTTCAAATTTTGGATAGGTAAGTGATGAACAAAGACGTGGCTATCAACAAGTTGAGAGTACTACTTGGGAGGCCGAAGTGGATATGTAAAAGCGATATCCTTACCTTTTCCACTCCACTCAAGCCTAAGGTATTGATTTAGGTCCTTCATTTGATCTCAAGTCTTAAGTTCAGCCCATGTCATTACATATGTTCATGTTTAAATTGACAAGTTCATGATGATTTTACATTTATGATGAAGTTTTTGAAATGATATTTAAGTGCATTGTTGAAATGGTCATGTTTGATATTCAAGGACGAATATTCCCAAGAGGAAGATATTCAAATGACCCCAAAATGTGCCCATAAATGTGCCTTAGAAGTGCCCAGAATTGTATTTTTCCATATATCTCAAAATCCGCACATGATATAAAAAATATGACTTCATATTCTTGTTCAGGGGGTCAAAATTAGGGAGAAAAGGGTCTAACCTCGATTATAGAGCAAACAAATAACAATTTTAAATTTCTAAAATTTTGATTTCTAGAATTGATCTGTGATAGTGCCGCGACTCGCATTTGTCATGGACCAGTGTAACTCTTTCCTCTATGATAGGTTCGCATCATAAACAAGACGTGGACTTGTGTAAATTCTGCCCACTTATTTTTCTTGCGGTCTAAGGCTTTTTAAGTCTTGGGCCTAAGTGTCCCAAACGTGAATATACATATACCTAGACATTTTGCGCCCTTATATCATTCTAAAGATTCTCCAATACTCATTCAAACACTTAGCCAATATTTTATCTCCTAAACTTAAGTCTTAAAATCCTCTTCGGATCTAAGAATTTCCTCTCAAACTTCAAGTCTCCATCTCCAATCTTCATCAAATTCATCTCCAAATCTAAGGTATATGGGTTTCTTTCACAGGTTCCTTTCACTCATGATATCCAAGCCCCCTTTTACTTAAAGTTTTATGATTTAAAGATGATTATTCATGGGTCTTATTTATTATGAAAATCACTACACACTATGTTGGTTTTTTTGAAATTGTGACTGTTTTAGTAAGTTTGGGGCCATGAATCTAAGGTCTATGGTCAAGATTAATGAAGGGTCTTGATGTATATTGTTTGAGGGTGTTACTAAGTATCTAATGATGGCTTTACACTAATTTTCCTAGCATGATTTTACTCTTGAATTGAATGGTTTTAAACTAGCATTACACACCCTTTAAGTATTTGATAAGATGTCTAGTTATACATACATATATATATATATATGATATTATCTCTATATAGTGTTCGGGATGACCAAGATTAGCTTGGGGGTTTGTAGGCTAGGTAAACTATCGAGAGGTTGGTACCTTAGTCACCTATTTCTTGGGGTGGTAGGCTCGGATAACCTTATCAGGGGTTGGTACCCATCAACCTTGATGGGGATTTGTACGTTGTCAACCTCGGTGGGTGTTTTGTACTCCATCAACCTTGGTGGACGTTTGTGCTCCATCAACCTCATTAAGGGTTCGTACATTATGTGCCTATCTAAGGGGGTGATAGACTTGATTTGCACTATAAAGGTCACTCCTTACGCTCGTATTTATGATCTGTATAATCATGGTTTTACTTCAAGCATCATTCATACATGAAATATTGTTAATATGCTATTCATTGCTTATGATTATGTATTTAGTCTATGATACCTACCTCTTGTTGTGTTACATCCTATATACTTAGTACATTCAAACCTACTAATGCATACTCTATGCCTAGATGATGTCACCATGTAGGAACTAGTATACCATTTGATCCACCTCCTCCACGTGGCTAGTATGACTTCTATCAAGCTTGTTGGTCAGTCCTCCATTCTTGGGACATTATTTATAATCTATTACTATGTATTAAGACTTTCTCTCTTTGACTTATGTATTGACTATGAGGGTGAGACCGCTTGCTTTGTCATGGCCCGCTCTTATCTATGTAGTAGAGGTGTTGTTGGATATGTTATGTATCTATGCTATGAGCTTGACTCTATTGACTCTTGATGTTTTATGATATGGGAGTTTATTCGTAGTCCCAATCCCCCTTTTTCTACATTTATCTCTTATTATAATTCTAGTTGCTTCCACGATCAAGGATGTGTAATGATATGCCATGAGGCTTGTTTAGGGTTCCTTCAGGTTACCCATTCGCTGATCAAGACTAGGAACTAGGCTTGGATCTTGACAGTGGGTATAAGTACATAGGCTTAAAATCATGCAATTTAAGATTATAAGACAAGAGAGAAGTAAAATCAATTCATTTTAAAGTCATTCAAATCTACCCACCGTCGTAGTAAAACTCTCATCTTGGATATCATGAAATCCGACTAAAATCCATAAGTTCTTTCATAACATTTTATAGAATTATAGAGCACATAACTTAATATAATAAAATCCATCATAATGTCAAACCCCAAAGGTGTTTAAGCATAACAAAATAATTGCTTGATGAATTCAAATGAAATTATGTGTACTATGCATAATAATGACATCATATGCAAGAATTTATAAAATACCCATAAAATTCCAAAACTCTCACGCGGTTGGAGAAGAAGAATGGTTAGACTTATAGGAAGGAAGGTTTGTACAATCAAACCCACATATCATGGTGTGATTATGGTGGAGGAAACCTATCTTAGAAGTGGAATATTCGAAACCCTAGCTTGCACCCTTTACTTAAATGCCTTGAAGAGCTTGAGAGAGTTTTGAGACTTAGAGTGATTCTGGAATGAGGAGGAATGAGGTGAATTAGGGTTGTATATGCTGATAAGCGGCATAATTGAGGTCAAAATAACATAGCTTGGACTTAGAAAAAGAGAACAGGTCACATTTACCCTTATTACAATCCAGGTTGAACATGTCTATGAGACCCCATTTATGGGCCGTAAAACATTCTATGGACCGTAGATAGGGTTTTATTTGATGTCTCTTTTCCAAACTTTAGAGGCCCCCTTCTACGATGTATATTGTACAACATGATCTACTACATGTAGAAGGTTTTATGAGTCATATGATAAGTCATATATTGGAATCCTGAAAGATCCCAATTTTTACCAAGTATGTCCAGCTTCTATGAACCCTTATACGGGCCGTACTTCATCTTACGGGCTGTAAACCCTCTTGTATAAGATGATAGTTCAAATTTTTTAAAGCTTACTTTCTTTCATCTTTCATATTTCTCATAGGCGTGATCTTACAGGGATAAATTACAATGAAGTATTTTCTGCAGTGGTGAAACATAGCTCTATCAAGACCTTACTAGAAGGGCTCTTCACAACAAAGAGTTAGAATAGTTAGATTTGAAAACTACATTCTTACATGGAGAGTTAGACGAACAAATATATTAATCAATATGAGGGATTAATCATATTGAGTAAAGGAAATCATGTTTGTTTGCTTAAGAAATCTATGTATGGCTTGAAACAATCTCCTAGGTAATGGTATACAAAATTTGACAAATTTATAATTCAAAATACCTTTTCTCAAAATGCACATAATAGTTGATATTACAAAAGCTCAAAGATGACTCTTTTGTGTATTTATTGTTATATGTGAATGAAATACTTGTTGCTATTAAAAATATGTGAAAGATTGATAGATTAAAGAAGATACTGGTAGGGAGTTTGAGATAAAAAATTTGGGTGCTACAAAGAAGATGTTAGTTATGAAAAGTACTCAAGATAGAAGATTTGGAAATTGATGTTATCTCAACAGTCATATATTGATAAGGTTCTTAAGAGGTTTAATAAGACAGGTGCTAAATTTGTTTCTATTCCTTTGTCTTTGCATTTCAAGTTGTTTGCAAATATGTCATTAAAAGAAAATGAGGAAATGGAACAAATGTCTAGTGTTCCATTCGACTATAGTTGATATGATTATGTATGCTATGATTTGCACTCATACTGACATTTCACATGTGGTTAGTATGTGAGTATATACATGACTTGTCTTTGTAAAGAACGTTGGCAAATAGTAAAGTGAATCTTAAGATACTTGAAGGGTAACACTAATATGAGCTTGACTTTTTCGAAAGACAAGCTAAGTGAATTGGTAGTAGTTTATGAAGATGCAGATTATGTTAGAGGCTCAAATATGAGAAGATCTCTTGACAGGTTATGTTTTTACTCTTTCTAGTAATGCCATCAGTTGGAAGACAAATTTGCAGTGTGTTGTTGCCCTTTCTACTATAGAGGCTGAATATATGAAAATTAGTGAGGTAGTGAAAGAGGCTATATATCTTCAAGGGTTGGAACGGACAGAATATATAGTAGTGAGATATTATTTTATTCGAGGTATTATATCTAAAAAGGTTGTTGATATGAAGAAAATATCTACACATGATAATCCAAGAGATATGATGACCAACGCAGTATTGACCAGTACAGTGCTAATCAATATGTTTAGGCATTAACTATTTGATTGGTGTGAGTTGTACTCAACAATCTCTTTGGAGGGTAGAGGGCAAGGTAAAGAGAGGTTATTTCAGTTGACCAAGAAAATTCAAGTCAAAGGAAATATTTGTTAGTTAATTATTAATATATCTTTAATTAATCCTTGTATATATAGGAAACTCATAATCCTTATTAGTTTAAAAATTTCTTGTTCTAATAGATTTGGGAAAGAAATATACTTGTCATGACCCAAGCCTAGGCCTAGATGTGAAATGTTGAATAGGGAACTCAAAAGGTACTCCAAACAAGCCATAACATAACTTAGGCACATCCTTGGTTGTGGGGTATGAATCAAGCATCAATCTATAATTCTAAGTTAATCGGGACTTATGACTCACGCTATGGGGATGATAAGGGAATGGGAACTTCAACCATCAAACAACAAGCAAAGACTAAGGGGAGGGTAAGTATGACTCAAACTATAGGGAAGTAGGGGCTTAGGAATTTTATCACATATTGTTATCATTAGTATCATCAACAACATCATAAAGGGAATAGGGACTAAGGGATAAGTCTCTACAAAACTAAAACGTAGGATAGTGTGTACATAGCATAGTATCCAATATCACCTCTAAGTTTAAGTAGGACGGGGACCAAGACATATCCTTGTCTCACCATCAAAATAGAAAGTAAATAAATAGTGTCTCAACATAATGTAGAAAGAAATGGATCTTTCCTTCGAACTAGAGGACTCACTACAAACTAAGATCTTCCTGAACCAAACTAGCCACAAGGAGGTAGATGAGGAATGCTGTAGTTCCTACATAGATAGATCATATAGACAAAAAGTATGTGTTAGTACTTTGAATGTACTAGTATATAGGATGCAATGCAACAATAGATAATAAGTTTCATAAACAATATGCATAATCATATACAATAGAGATAAGCTTAATATGACAAGCATAAGAATGCTTTGATAAAATCAGACAAGAAAGATAAACATAACATCCTATCATCATACATCTATAGGAGAATACCATAACCTACATATAAGACTATACGAGCTATGATATTTATCCAACATAACCCCTTACATTGACATAGGAGACTACCTACCAAGTAGAACTCCATCAACTTTGCATACGCATCTTTAATGAATAATATGGCTTGGGTGGATCCACTATCCTAGCCTACAAAGGCTCCTATGTGGCACATAGTTAATGAGACAAAGGGTTGCTACTAGGATTGCCTTACCAAATCCTAGATAAATGGCTCATTTGATACTAAGCTATTCCCATAGAATACATTGAAAACATATGTGTAGTTATAGTCACTCATAAACTTGTAAATAGAGCATCATCATATAAAGAGTAGCTCATCTAACTTTATATCCAACATATGAGGATGATCCTTATCATAACAGATGTACCTTTTGGTTTGAATTGTCCTTATCACCATCCTTGACATTCATAAGAGCGATCTATACCATCATAAATTTCAAGACATTCATAACTTGAAAATGAAACCCTCATCAGGAAAATCATGCTTCATTAGAAAACCTAATAGGAAAATTGGGTGCGCTAATGTATGAAATCTTTAAATCAAGTGACTTAAGAGGACTATGCTTCATTGTAATGAAAATCATCAATTAAAATTATTCTTAAACAACCGACCACAATTAATCACATCTCTTTCAAAGATAGGTGTAGGAATATGGAATTCATCTCATAAATACATCAAATTCTTTGTAACTCATGGTATCATAATATTCATAGATTAGAATATCATAAAATAGTTCATAATAGAAAACCCTTGAAACAAATTCATGCAATTTAACTCATAAGATTATAATCCTCAACATAATTCATTATTAAGAGGAGTGACTAGAAGAATCCATAATAAATCAACAATAAAACTCAAAGAAATTTTTAAAATAAGTTTTGGGACTCTATGGTGGAAGAACCCATGGATGGAAGAAACCATGGATGGAAGACCCACATTCCTTTAAACCTTGAAAATTTAATGCAAAAGACTGGAGTGTCACAACCTAAGTCTAGGGCCTAGAAATGACATGATGAATTGGGAACTCGGAGGGACCCCAACAAACCTCTTAGCATATCATTTACACATGCTTGGTTGTGGAAGCAATAAAATAAAAACAAGAGAGTACAAATAAGGATAAAGGGACTAAGTGAAGTCTTTAATAGCATAAATCATAGAAGAGTCAAAGCTCAAGTATAATTATAACACTTGTCCAATAACACCTCTAGCATAGATAGGGCCGGGGCCAAGATAATTTTTGGGCTCACCCTCATAGTATCAAGAGTTCAACATAAATAAATAACATAAGAAAGAATAGCATCACTAGTGTCCAGAACTTGATGACTCGCCAGAGCTTATCTTCAAGATGTCCAAATACTAACCACGTGGAGGATGATCTTGAGGATATCCGGTTCCTACATGTAACGTCATATAGGCATAGGGTATGCATCAGTATATTGAATGAACTATGTATGTAGGATACAATGCAATAACAGATAGACAACATAGGCAAAATGCATAAATATAGGCAATGGATAGTATAATAACAATATAACATGCATGATCAATGTTTGAAGTAAAACATGCTTGTATAAAAAATATTACCTGTGTAGGAAGAGACCATTATCATAGACCAAACAAACTAGAACTTGGAATCCAAGGCATGTCACCACCTTGGAAGGTGATTGAGGTATATACCCATCAATTGGTAGATGAACATGTCACTCCCCGTCATAGTAGTCGAGGTATATACCCCTCAACATGGTAGATGGGCATGCCACCCCCCATAAAAGTGGCCAAGGTATATACCCTTCAACATGGACGAAGGGCATAACACCCCCTATCAAAGTGGTCAAGGTATATACCACTCAACATGATAGATAGGCATAGCACCCCCCATCAAAGTGGTTGAGGCATATCACCCCCTCAACAAGGTGTGGTCAACTTGTAACACTATAGATACTTTTTATGAATTAATCATATACATATGTTACTTACATCATCATAAAGTCACTTGACTTATATACCATGCAATAGATCATAAATAACATAAGAACCCTTAACCGGACATTTTATCAAACACTTGGCAGGTGTATAATACTAGTTCAAAATCATGGAATTCAAGAGTGAAATCATTTGAGAAAACTTAATGTAAATCAACCCACGAACATTTGGTAACATCCTCATGCAAGATCCATTAAAGGCCCTAATAAGATCTCATAATAAATCATAGAGTCATAGCTCAAAACATGCTTAAACAGTCCACATTTCATGTAACCCCAACATAGTTATAATCAAATTCATAGTAAGAGATACCCATAGATAATTCAATATGAAAATATGCAATTTACATAAAAATGAAGGTTGGGCACCATGGATGAAAGGACCCAATGGTTGAAACCCACATACCTCTGATTTGGAGATTTCCTTGATGAAGATTTGAATGAGAACTTGAATCTTCAATAAATTTCTTGATATCCAAAAATGAGTTTGGGACACGTGAATTTGGGTGAAATATTTAGCTAAGTGTTAGAGAGAGTTTTAGGGAATGTCTTGAATGATATGAGGTTGAAAAATGACTAAGTATAGGTATTTTTACACATAGGAAGGTTTAGGACCAAGACCACAAGGCCTTGGACCAAAATAGAAAAAACTAGCAACAAAATACACAAGTTCGCGCCGTGGACGCATTGCGCCATGGGCGCAAAACCTTACTATTTTTCATCCACTTTGAAAAATGAAATTCTACTACGGTTGCTCTAAAATCAAGGTTATACCCATTTTCCATTCAATTTTGCCCCCTAATCACTAATGTAAAGTTGGATTTTTGATATCAGCACAAATGTTGAGATATATGGAAATCATAATTATGGGCATTTCCAAGACACCTTTTTTTGGCACTTTTGGGGCATTTTAATATCTCCCCCTTGGGAACATTCATCCCTAAATGTCAAAGAAACATATATAAAAGAAGTACCCAAGATGATTTCAGCCCAACACATGAATGCAACAATATTCTTAAACATTATTTCAAAAATCTCAACATAAGTGTCAAAATTACCACAAACTTATCAACATACACATGAATGCATGCAAATGACATAAGGGCTAAAGCTTAAGAATTGAAAATCATGTAGGGGGTTTAAAATTAGTACCTTAGGATTGAGTAGAATGGAAGAAATAGGGATATCACTTTTGTATGTCCGCCTCGGCTTCCCATGAAGCACTCTGAACTTGTTGTCTCCTCCAAAGGACCTTAACGGAAGCTACATCCTTGTTCCTCAAACTCTTCATTTGTCTATCCAAAATTTCTACCAGAACCTCTTCATAAGTCAAATTATCTTCAAAAACACCCACAACGTCTAAAGGCATAATAGCACTTGGGTCACCCATACACTTCCTCAACATAGACACATGGAAGACCGGATGAACCATATTCATATTATTGGGAAACTCCAACTCATAAGCCACCTTAACAATCCTCCTCAACACTATATAAGGACCCATAAATCTTGGACTCAATTTAACTTTTTTACCAAAATGAACCATACCCTTCATGGATAAAAACTTCAAATAGACCTAATCACCAATCTTAAATTCAAGATCCCTTCTCCTCACATCGGCAGAGGACTTTTGTCGACTTTGGGCTATTTTCAACCTCTCCTTTACCCACCTCACCTTTTCCATGTCCTCTATAACTATGTACGGACCTACCAAATCCATCTGTCCCACCTCAAACCATCCAACAAGGACCTACAATGTCTACCATAGAGGGCCTCAAAAGGAGCTATACCAATACTTAAATGATAACTATTGTTGTAAGCAAACTCAATGAGTGGAAGATGTTCATCCCAACTATTCTTAAACTCCAAAACACAAGCACTAAGGATATCCTCAAGAGTTTGAATATTTCTTTTAGCTTGGCAATCTGTTTGAGGGTGACAGGCCGTACTAAGCTTTACCTTGGTAGCAAGATCTCTTTGGAAGGACCTCCAAATGTGAGAAGTGAATTTAGCACTACGATCCGAAATGATAGACAAAGGCACCCCATGCAATCTAACCAACAAATGAATGTACAATCTACATAATCTTCGGCACCATATGTAGTCTTAACCAGTAGGAAATGAGCCAACTTTGTCATTTTATCAACCACAACCCAAATAGAATTAAAAAATTTTCTAGTCTTAGGAAACCCAACCACAAAATCTATGTTATTTTCCTCCAACTTCCAAGTAAGAGTCTCTATATGTTAGGCTAAGCTACCCAACTTTTGATGCTTGGCTTTAACTTGTTGGCAACTATGACAACCAGATACAAACTTAGCAATGTCTCTCTTCATAGTACCCCACCAAAAGACTTCCCTCAAATCTCTATACATCTTTGTAGAATTGGGGTGAATAGAATAGGAAGAATTATGGGAATCATCTAAAATCTTCTTTCTCAAGTCATTAACATTAGGCATATACAACCTACCTTGGTACCTAAGGGCACCGTCTCCCCCTTGAGAGAAAACCTCCACCTTACCATCTCTTACCAAGGCCTTCAACTCTAACAAGGTGGGGTCAAGATCTTGCTTTGCCTTTACGTCATAAACCAATAAAGATTTAGAACCATCAAAAACCATAACCCCACTATTATCAACCTCTTCTAACCTAACTCCCAATCTTGCCAACCGATGTACTTCTCTAACCACCTATTTGCCACCATCATGAACAAGTGCTAAGGTACCCATAGATACCCTACTTAGAGCATCGGCCATAACAGTAGCCTTACCGGGGTGATAATGCACACTCATATCATAATAGTTAAGGAGTTCTAACCACCTTTGTTGTCTTAAGTTGAGATCTTTTTGGGTGAACACATATTGGAGACTCTTTTGGTCAGTAAAAACATCAATATAAACCTCATATAAGTAGTGACACCAAATTTTCAAAGCAAGTACCACTTCAGCCAATTCAAGATCATGGGCAGAGATAATTTTTTTCATGCACCTTAAGTTGTCTAGAGGCATAAGCTATTAGCTTATCATTTTGCATTAAACCACAACCTAATCTAAATTCTTAAGGCATTATAATACACAACAAACCCTTCCAGTAGAGACAAGCTTATCTTTCATAGTTTAGAAACTTTTTTCACACTCGTCAGTCCATATAAAGTTTGCCTTCTTTTGGGTCAACTTAGTCTTGGGAGAAGCAATAGAAGCGAAACCACTAACAAACCTTTTTAGTAACCCACTAACCTCAAGAAACTTCTAATACCCAATGGAGTCATAGGTCTAGACCAATTTCTAATCATCTATGTCTTCTTAGGATCTACCTTAATATATCACCCGACACCATATGACCTAGACAAGCAACAACCAAAACTCACATTTTTCATATTTAGTATACAACTTCTCCTCCTACAAGATTTGCAATACCACACTCAAGTGATTCACATGCTCCTTCTCACTATGGGAATAGATTAAGATATCATAAATAAATACCACCACAAACAAATCAAGGTAGGGTTTGAGGACCCTATTCATAAGATGTATAAAGATATCCGATGCATTAATCAACCCAAAGGATAGAACCACAAACTCATAGTGCCATACCTAGTCAAGAAGGCTATCTTGAAAATGTCACACTCCCTCACTTTTACTTGGTGATACCCAGATCGAAGATCTATCTTAGAAAAGTGACTAACCTCTTGAAGTTGGTCAAAAAGATCATCAGTCCTTAGTAGAGAGCACTTATTCTTTATGGTGACCCTATTAAGTTGCCGATAATCAATGCACATTCTAAGAGTACCATCCTTCTTCACAAACAACACCGATGCACCCCAAGGTGATTCGCTAGGCCTAATAAAACCCTTCTCCAGTAAATCCCTCAATTACTCATTTAACTCGTTTAACTTTGCCGGGGCCATACAGTAAGGGGGAATTGAAATGGGTTGAGTATCGGGAAAAAGGTCCATGCAAAAATCTATTTCCATTTTGGGAGGAACACTGGGAAGCTCACTAAGGAAGATATCAACGAATTCATTAACCATCGAAACCGACTCTATGGGAAGGATCTTGGACTCAACATCTCTAACCCTCACAAGAAGATAGAGACACCCCTTAGAAATCAACTTTTGACTTTAATGAAAGAAATGAATCTACCCTTGACCACCACATCATGACCTTCCCACTCAAGGACGGTTCATTAGGGAATTGGAATTTGACCCTATGGGTTCTACAATCAATAGAGGCATAATATGCATGCAACTGATCTATCCCACGAATGATATCAAAATCCACCATATTCAACTCAACAAAATCACAAGGCAACATTTTATGCAAAATGAAAAATGGAACAATTTCTATAGACACTTCTAGCAACAATGGATACATCAACAAGAGTAGACACCTTATATGGCTCACACAACAATTTGGGTTTAACATGAAACTTTTTGGAAACAAAAAATGCAACAAAAGAAAGAGTGACACTTGGGTTTATCAATGTATAAACATCAAACTCAAAGACTTTTAACATAGAACTAATTATGCCTTGGGGCATGGACTTGTTGACCTCCTCATCCCCTAGGACCTATATTTGTACCTTGGCTTTATGGATAACCATCTCTACCCTTGCGCTGATTATGAGGAGAATCCATCACCTTATGACCTACTTCACCACACCTATAACAAGCATTAGTATCCTTCAAACATGGGCAATTGTTATTTCTACCACATCTTGGGCATATACGATTCGATACCATACCACCACCATTTTGGACCCTTGGGTTATTATTAGAAAACCTTCTATTAGGAGCATTGGAAGACCCTTGGTCATGATGAAACTGGCCACCCTTGTCACTTTGGAATCTACCTTCAAAACGGGCCCTCTTAGCCTCACCTATTCTCCCCGTTCTCAACTTTTCCCCTTCCAATTGTTCGGTATAAGTCATAAGGCGGGACCTATCAACATGGTGGCACGATATTCTTCCTTTACTAAGTTGGAAACACCCATCACAAACTTGTTCATCCTAGACCTTGGCTCAACCACCAACTGTGGAGCACATCTAGAGAGTTGGTTGAACTTAAGGGCATATTCCCTCACACTCATCGACCCTTGATTTAAATTCATGAATTCTATCATTTTGTTCTCTCTTAGCTCAAGAGGGAAGAATCAGTTGAAAAATGCTGCCATAAACTCCTCCCAAAGGATCACATTGTAGTTCCCCATCTCCACTTTCCATTGAGTAAAGCATATTTGGGCCACCCAATTAAGTTGGCAGGCCACCAACTCCGCTTTCTCTTCTGAGTTAATCCACATAATAAACAACACGTTGTATACCTCTTAAGGATCCTCATCCACTTTAGACCCATGGAACTCTGGTGGGTCCATCCGAGTAAAATCCCTCACCCTTCATGCCGGAGTAGGAGCATGAGGGCTTGAACCCAGTCATGACCCAAACTTAGGGCCTAGATGTGACTGGCGAATAGGGAACCTGAAGGAACTGCAAACAAGCCTCATAGCATATCATGAAACATCCTTGGTCATGGAAGACATTAAAATGACAATAATAGATAAGCAAAACAAGGGAAAATTTGGACTAAGGAAAACTCTTTTTTATCAAAAGCAACAAGAGTCAATAGAGCCAAGGCTCATAATATAGATACACCATACGTCCAACAACACCTACACTATATAAATATAAGAGCGGGGACCAAGACAAAGCGATCGGGCACACCCTCATAGTCAAAATATAATCAAAAGAGAGAAAGTCTTAATACAAGAGATCATAAGTAACATCCCCAAAATGGACTCACAAACAAGCTTGAGCAGAGTCATACTAACTACGTGGAGGAGGATGCTCAAGTGGGGCTCCGGTTCCTACATGGTGACATCATATAGTTATAGAGTATGCATTAGTACATTTGAATGTACTAAGTATATGGGATGCAATGGTAGAAAGAGATAGACAACATAATCAAAATGCATAATTATAAGAAAAGGATAGGTATAACGTCAATATGACGTGCATGCTTAATGTTTAAGGTAAAACATGTTAGTAAATCATGGTCAAGGAATATAAACTCAATACAGGAAACATACCCAAACCCTTTTGTACCAACCTTCATGAAATGGGCCGAATGGCCTCCACTCACCTTATGGTATATCCTTTTTGGAGAGTGTTGTCAATACCCCTACCATATGACATAGTCTTTTTGATAGATAGTATAAGACATCCTCTACTTTACGACATCATCTTTTGGGTAGGAAACGTGATTTGTCTATCTTACGACATGACCTTTTCAATAGAATGTCCACACCTTATGGTATAATCTTTTCGATGGGAACCTTTAGTCTTTCTACCTTAAGGGATGGACTTTTTGTTGGGATGTCCATACCTTATGATATAATCTTTTTGATAGGCATAATTAGCTATTCTACCTTATGGCATGACCTTTTTGGTAAGGTGTCCATAGCTTATGATATGATCTTTTCAGTAGGAATCATTAACCACTCTACCTTACGACATGGCATTTTCGGTAAGAATCATTAACCATTCTACCTTACGGCATGGCCTTTTCACTAAGAATCATAGAACTAGCTCATCAAACCATTAAGTTTAAATTATCAAGAACAAAGCTCTCATTTTCCAAGAACACAACAAACACAAGAACCCAACAATCTACATGCAATCCCATAGGTACCTTTCCATGAAACAACTCACATAGACATCCCTATCATCATCATGAAGTCATCATAATACCATTTAACTCGTAAGATATGCATTGGAACTTCATTTCATCAAAAAATCTAGCTAGACATTTTATTAAACACTTGGCAGATGTGTAATGCTAGTATAA
>JAOTQJ010000002.1:12888845-12901339 GCA_025642045.1 Solanum sejunctum | reverse complement strand
CATTGGAACTTCATTTCATCAAAAAATCTAGCTAGACATTTTATTAAACACTTGGCAGATGTGTAATGCTAGTATAAAACCATGAGATATATAGATGAAATCATGCAAGAAAATTCATTATAAAACCATCAATCAACACATTGCAGCACCCATAAGCAATATACATCAAAATCCCTCATCAATGTACAATAGATCCAAGATTTATAGATCAAAACATAGAAAAATAGTTATAACCTTACATAGATTTAACATAGTGTGCAGTAAATTTCATAATAAGCAAAACCCATTTGTAAATTAACTTTAAATCATGCAATTTAAGTAGAAAAGTGAATTGGGTAACACAGGTGAAAGGACCCAATGGTTTAAACCCACATACCTTTGCTTTGAGGAAACTCTTGATGAAGATTGAAAATGGAGGCTTGAAGATTGAAGGAAATCCTTGGATCTGGATGATGGTTTTGGGACTTGAATCTTGAGAGAAATATTAGTCTAAGTGTTTAAGTGAGTGTTAGGGAATGTTTAGGATGATGTGAGTGTGAAATAAGGCTAAGTATAGGTACTTTCAAGTGTGGGAACCCTTATCTCCAAGATTTGAAAGTCTTGGACTGAAGTCAAAAAAACAAAACAAGACCAAATTAATATCGTGACGCGGATTACTCACTGGAATTTGCATTTCTGCACAAACGAGTTCTACAAAATTGGGCATAAATTCCTAATATGAACTCAAAATGAGGTGAAGCTAAGCACGTTATAAAGATAATTCAAAGAGATTTAATTTGATAGGTTGTGGTCCACCAGTTCTTCGTGTGGTAAGAGATATTCCCCTTTAAAGGTGACCCTTCTAAATCACATTTTTATGATTTTTGGATTTTGATATGGTTGATCTAAAATTTTAGTTAGACCCTTCTACCCCTAATTTTGACCCCGTGAACAAGAATATGAAGTTGTATTTTCAAAATAATGAACAAAGTTTTAGTTATATGGAGTCTAAAATTTAGGGCATTTCCGAGGCACATTTTCGAGCACTTTTTAGGTCATTTGAGGGCCTTTGGTTAATTTGATTAGTTATTGCATGGATAGCATAGTAACGTCATCCCAGAATTCTTCATGAGCCGATTGTTTTTTGGGCTAATGAGCTCTTCTTCCTCTTGGAATAGGCATAATATAGCATAGTAAAGAACAATTATTAGGGAAAAAACCTTGCCTTAACTTCTATAGCACGACATAGACCATGAAGAAGGAAAATATTTACTAAAACACCTCATAGCCTCTTACTTGTAGTTGTGGTTCACTTCACAACCATTAAAAAAACTCTAATCGATGTGGTGTGTTGGATACCGAAGACCATTAATAACCTAGTACTCTGATAACAAGTTTGTCATGATCTAAGACTAGGGCCTAGACATGACACGGTGAATGGGAACCATAAGGGATCCCAAACAACCCTCTTAGTATATCATTTACACATCCTTGGTCGCAGAAGCAATAAAACAACAAGAGAGTACAAATAAGGATAAAGGGACTAAGGAAGTCTTTAATAGCATAAGTCATAGAAGAGTCAAAGCTCAAGCATAATTACATCACTTGTCCAACAACGCCTCTAGCAAAGATAGGGTGGGGGCGAAGACACTTTCTGGGCTCACCCTTATAGTATCAAGAGTTCAATAAAAAGAAATAACATAAGCATAAATAGCATAGCTAGTGTTCCTGAACTTTATGACTCACCAAAGCTTATCTTCAAGATATACAAAAACTAACCAAGTGGAGGATGATCACGAGGAGCTCTGGTTCCTATATTGTAATATCATGTAGGCATAGAGTATGCATTAGTATGTTGAATGTACTAAGTATGTAGGATGCAATACAACAGGAGATATGCAACTAAGGCAAAATGCATAAACATAGGCAATGTATAATATAATAACAATATGGCAAGCGTGATCAATGCTTGAAGTAAAACATGCTTGTATAGAACATATTACATATGTAGGAAGAGATTATCATCATAGACCAAAATAACTAGTACTTGAAATCCAAGGCATGTCAACCCCTTGGGAGGTGATTGAGGTGTATACCCCTCAATTGGTAGACGAGCATATCACCCCTCATCATAATAGTCAACGTATATACACCTTAACATGGTAGATGAGCATGTAACCCCCCATCAAAGTGGCCATGATATGTACCCCTTAATATGGTAGATGGGCATAACACCCCCCATCAAAGTGGTCAAGGTGTATACCCTTCAATATGGTAGATGGGCATAGCACCCCCATCAAAGTGGTTGAGGCATATCACCCCCGCTACAAGGTGTGGTCAACTTGTAACATTATTGATACTTTTCATAAATTCATCGCATATATACATTACTTTTATTATCATAAAGTCACTTGACTCATAGGCCATGCAATAGATTATCAATAACTCAAGAACGCTTAATCGGACATTTTATCAAATACTTGGCGGGTGTGTAATGCTAGTTCAAAATCATGCAATTGAAGAGTAAAATCATATGAGAAAACTTAGTGTAAATCATCCCACTGACACTTGGTAAGACCCTCATGAAAGATACATTGAAAACCCTTATAAAATCTCATAACAAATCATAGATTCATAGCTTAAAACATACTTAAATAGTCCACATTTCATGAAACCCCAACATAGTTTATAATCAAATTCATAGTAAGAGATATCCATAGATAATTCAACTTGAAAACATGCAATTTACATAAAAAGAAAGGTTGGGCACCATGGGTGAAAGGACCCAATGGTTGAAATCCACATACCTCAAATTTGGGGATTTCCTTAATTAAAATTTGAATGATATGAGGTTGAAAAATGACTAAGTATAAGTGTTTTCACAAATAGGAAATCTTAGGCCCAAGTCTCCAAGGCCTTGGACTAAAACAGGAAAAACTAACAACAAAATACATAGGTTTGAACCCTGGATGCATCGCGCTAGGGGCACTGAATGTTACTATTTTTCGTCAACTTTGAAAAATGAAATTCTGCTACGGTTGCTCTAAAATTGGAGTTATGCCTATTTCCCACTCAATTTTGCCCCTGATCACGAATATGAAGTTATATTTTTAATGTCATGCACATATTTTGAGATATATAAAAGCTATAATTTTGAGCATTCTCGAGACACATTTTCAGGCACTTTTTGGGGCGTTTTACGGATGGAGATTAAGGATCCTTTTGAAAGTTTTGGCTTCAATAGAGGAGCCTTGAACCTTAGGAAACTTAAGAAACTTCATGGGGAATCTTAGAGAGATTTTGGGAAAATCTGATAGTGCTTTGAGAAAGATTTAGGGCAAAACCTAGGAGTGTTTTCGAGTATTTATATATATAAAGGTGTTGGATAAAGTCCCAATTGATTTTACTGACTTAAGAAAAAGATCAGAAAATTTTACACATGCAAGAACCATGTTCACATGGTTCCCGCTACAGTCATTTTTGTGCAAATTTTAATTCCGCTATTTTGTCATATGAGTAAGTTTAGACCACTTTTGTACTATCAAGGAACAAGTGGACGATGCGGATTAGGTGCACATCCTTCCAGTTAAGGACAAAATCATTCAAAAAATTATTTTTCACTAAAAGTGATCTAAATATCGAAGACGACCCTTTTCTTACACAATTTTGCCTTTTGAAACAGACGAATTTTTTAGATATTCAAGAATTATGCCATAAGGGTATTTTTCAAATTGTGCAGGAGGTGTTATAATACTGTCCTTCTAGGTTTGGGAAAATCTTTTCCCTATAGGTTTAGGATTTAGGATCTAAATAAGGGATATTATTAGGCATAAGACACAAAGAATCTACAATATAGTTCTATGGTTATGAGATCATTATAAACTTTTTCTTTTTCTTTCGTAGTGAAAAATTTTCTCTAGTATTGCTTATAGGATCAGCCCTAGTCCAACTTCGTTATATTCTTGTGCTAATTTTCTTCTTGTCATAACCTAGACCTAGGACCTAGACGTAACACGACGAATGAAAAATTCAAGCGGATCCCAAACTAGCCTCTTAGCATATCATTATACATCTTTGGTCACAGAAGCAAGTAAACTACAACAAAAGAACATAAAATAAGGATAAAGGGGATAAGGGAGTTGTTCATAGCTTAAAAACATTCAAGAGTCGAGCAAGTCAAAGCTCAAAAAATCATTACATAACTTGTCCAACAACACCTCTAGACTTAGAGTTTAGCAAAGGTCAAAGAAAACTTTCCGGAATCACCCTCATAGTCAATAGAATACATCAAAGGAAAGAAAGTCTTTTCATAACATAAGATCAAATACATAATCCCCAAAGTTAAGGACTCACCAAACTTCACTTTGAAGATATTACTAGCTACATAGAGGAGGAGGATGACTAAGTGGAGCTCTGGTTCCTACATGGTAACATCATGTAGGCATAGTGTAGGCGTTGGTATATTTGAATGTAATAAGTATTAGGATGAAATACAATAAGAGATAGAGAAAATAATCGAGATGCATAATTAGCTAATGGATGAGCATATAGCAATATGACATACATGAATAATGCTTGAAATAAACATGCTTATATAGAACATATTACATTTGAAGTAAGAGACCATCATTATAAAATCCAAGGCCTACCACCCCTTGGAAAGGCGATTGAGGAATCGACCCCTCAATTGGTTGATGGTTGTCACACCCCCCATCCATGGTGATTGAGGTATCAACCATATCCATAATGAATGAGATATCAACCCCTCAATTGGTTCATGGTTGTCACACCTTATCATCTATGGAGATTGAAGTATCAACCCATCAATTGGTTGATGCTTGTCACACCTTATTATCCATGGAGATTGAGGTATCAAACCCTCAATTAATGATTGTCACACCCTACCATCCATGGTGATTGAGGTATAGCAATCCCTCACAAGGTGTGGTCAACTTGTAACACTATAAGTACTTTTCATGAAGTCAATACATAAATACATTACTTTCGTCATCATAAGTCACTTGACAGATAGGCCATGCGATAGTTCATTAATAACTCAAGAATCCTAAACTGGATATTTTATCAAGCACTTGGTAGTGTAATGTTAGTTCAAAATCATGCAATTAAAGAGTGAAATCATGTGAGAAAACATAATGTAAATCAACCCACTAATACTTGGTAACACCATCATGCAATATACATTGAAACCTTTTATCAAATCTCTTCATAGATCATAGATTCATAGCTCCAAACATGATTAAATAGTCACATTTTATGAAACCCCAACATAGTATATATTCTAATTTCATAATAGGAGCTACCGATATATAAGTAACTTGAAAAAATATAATTTAAATGAAAACAAAGGTTGGCACCATGGGTAAAAGGACCCAATGGTTGAAACCCACATACCTTAGATATTGTATTTCTTTAAATTGGGTTGAGAAAGACTTGAAGCTTGGAATGGGCTCCTGAAATCCAAAACTTGTCCTAGAGTTTCCTTGAATTTGTATTGGGGTCTTGGTAGAGGCTTTTGAGAGAATTTGAGAGTGTATTCAAATGGAAAGGAGTGAATTTGATAGTTAGGAATGGGGTTTAGGTCTTTATGAAGGGTTAAGATAGCAATGAAAGCCCAAAAAGTCATTAGAATAAATTAAATTTATGAAGATGCCGTTAATAAAATGGAGAGAAAAGTTGATAAAGTGTCATCTCACTTGAGGTTACACGGGCTGTGTGAAGTCACATGGTCCTTTTACTGGTCCATCAAACCATACTTAGAAAATTTCATGAAAGTTATGACACGATAATTTTACACTTGAAAAGTTTTTTGCTCCGGAAGCCCCACAGACCGTGCCATATCACACAACTCATGTGGCCTGTCATGGCATATGCTTTGGCCATAAAGTGGTTATTTTAGGCCCCAGGCTCATCACACGGCTTGTGAGATGCTACACGGCCCGTGTGGCATCACTGCACTAGAGGGTTCTATAGAAATGAGCATAACACATTCATCCAAACTCGGAATGAGGTGAAACCAAGTATATTGGAAAGGTAACTAGAAGAGCTTTCATTTGGTATGTCATGGGTTATACAGGTCTTTGGGTCTAAAAGTTATGCTTGTTCAAAGTTGAGCCTTTCACAAACCAACACCCAAAACTTAATTTATAGGGAAGTCTTGAACTAATCTAAGTGCTAGCAGTCTCCCACGACCCTAATACACTCCACACCTAAACTAATGGGGCTTGAAACATGGGTACATAAGAGCATGGAGTTATGGGGTGTAACAATTTCTCCCCTTTGGGAATATTCATCCTCGAATGTCAAAAAAACATGCATAAAAGAAGTAATCCTGAAAATTTCGGCCCAACATGGATGCAATAAATGCACTTAAACATTAGTTTCAAAAGATTTCAACATGAACATTGAAATCACCATAAGCTTGTCAACATAAACATGAATGCATACAAATAAAATATGGTCTGGAACTTAAAACTTGAATCACATAGAAGACTTAAATTAGTACCTTAGGCTTGAGTAGAATGGAAGAGATAGAGATATCACTTTTGCATGTCCACTTCGGCTTCCCATGTAGCATTCTCAACTTGTTGGTTATTATGGAAACTGGATACAAACTTAGCAATGTCCCTCTTCATACTATCCCACCAAAACACTTCCCTCAAATCTCTATACATATTTATAGAATATAGGTGAATAAAATGGAAGAATTATGAGCCTCATCTAAAATCAACTTCCTCAAGTCATCAACATTAGGCACACACAATCTACCTTGGTACCTAAGAGCACCATATCCCCCTTAGGAGATAACCTCCACCTTACCATCTCTTATCAAGGCCTTCAACTCTAACAAGGCAGGGTCAAGATCTTGCTTTACTCTTACCTCCTCAACCAATTAAGATTTAGAACTATCAACCGCCACTACACCACCATTGTCAACCTCTTCTAAGCTAACCCCCAATATAGCAAATCAATGGACCTCTCTAGCCACCTCCTTGTCACTATCACCAACATGAGCTAGGCCCCATAGAAACCCTACTCAAATCATTGGCCACAACATTAGACTTACCGAGATAATAATGCACACTCATATTATAATCCTTAAGAAGCTTTAACCACCTTCTTTATCTCAAGTTAAGATCTCTTTAAGTGAACATATTGGAGACTCTTATGATCGATAAACACATTAAAATAGTGATGCCAAATGTTTAAGGCAATACCACAGGGGCTAGTCTAAGATCACGGGTGGGGTAATTCTTTTCATGCACCTTAAGTCATCTAGAAGAGTAGGCTATCACCTTACAATTTTGCATCAAAACACAACCAAAACCAATTCTTGAGGCATAACAATACACAACAAACCTACTATAGAAACTACTAACAAACCTCCTATAGTAACCGACCAAACCTAAGAAACTTCTAATATTCGATGATGTCAAAGGGCTAGGCTAATTTCTAATCACTTTTGTCTTTTTTGAATCTACCTTAATATTATCACCTAACACCACATGAACTAGAAAGGCAAAATTTTTCAACTAAAACTATGATTTTTCATATTTAGCATACAAACTCTCCTCACTCAAGATTTGCAATACCATCCTCAAGTGACCATATGCTCCATCTCACTATGGGACTAAATCAAGATATCATTGTTGAAAATCACCACAAACAAATCAAAGTAGGGTTTAAAGATCCTATTTATAAGATCCATAAAGATAGCTAGTGCATTAGCCAAATTGAAGGACATAATCACAAACTCATAGTGCTCATACCTAGTTTGGAAGGACGTCTTTGGAATGTCACACTCCCTCACTTTCACTTGGTGATACCCACACCGAAGATCAATCTCAGAAAAGTGACTAGCCTCTTGAAGTTGGTCAAAATATCATTAATACTTGGTAGATGGTACTTATTCTTTATAGTTACCCTATTAAGTTATCGATAATCAATGCACATTCTAAGAGATCCATCTTTCTTCTTCACAAATGACATTGGGAACTTACCGAATAAAAACATCAAGGAATTCATTAACCACCGGGACAGACTCTATAGGAAGGACTTTGGACTCCATATCTCTAACCCTCACAAGATGATATAGACACCCTTTAGAGATCAAGCTTTAGGCTTTAAGGCATAAAATGAATCTATCCTTGACCACCACATCATGACTCTCCAACTCAAGGACGAGTTCATTAGAGAATTAAAATTTGACTTTATGGGTTCTACCATCAAGAAAGGCATAATATGCATGCAACCAACCCATCCCTAGAATGATATCAAAATCCACTATATCAAGCTCAATAAAATCATAAGGCAATATTTTACGCAAAATGAAAGTAGAACAATTTCTACAGACCTTCTAGCAATAATCAATGCACCAACGGGAGTAGACACCTCATATGGATCACACAATATTTTGGGTTTACCATGAAACTTTTTGGCAACAAAAGGAGTAATAAAGGAAAGAGTGGCAGCCAGGTCTATCAATACATACATATACAAATTAAAGACTTTTAACATAATGGTGATGATATCAGGCACCTCATCCACATTTTGTCTTCCTTGAAGAGCATGAGGAGAAGCACTAACTTTGTGACCAAATTCACCACAACCAAAGCAAGCACTAGATTTCTTCAAACATAGGTCACCATGGCCTTTCCCAAACTTATGACACATTGGAGAATCTTGAGCACAACACCCTCGCCTTTCCCTTAAACATATGGACAACTAGGAATCTTAGGGCCCATCTTGCCAGACCCAAAACAATCACCCATGTTTCTCCTACATGTGCCATTATGGTTTCTCCCATATGTTGGGCATCTAGGATGAGTCATCGTACCATTGCCACCAGGACTAGCATATGGAAGTATACCGTTAACTTGAATTTTTCTTCTTTCTTCCTTTGAGTCCATCAGACAATCTCTCATCTTATGACCATATACACTATACTTAAAGCAATCTATAATTCCCACCAAACGCCTCCCTTGATGTTTCTTTCCACACTCTTGAGAAGTGGCAAAAGGGATCCACTTCTTTCCGTATCTAGGCACTGGTAGTTTAGTAGAAGGTGAGGCACCACCAACTCTAGCCTTTGGAAACTCACTCTCCCTCCTATGATCCCTTGAATTCTTAGTAACACCCAGTTGTTCATTAAGTTGAAGGGTCACTGCCTTGGCCAATAGCCATAGAGCATTACGAACCTTCACATTTGACATGTCATTGCTGGGGAGTTGACCCTTGAGTGAGGGATGATCACCACCTTGTTTGACAACCAGAATAGCTTGAGACATGATCTATAACATAGACTAAAATAATAAATAAGCCTTAGAAGACTTAACTCTATGGCACTAAATAGATCAAGAAGGAGGGAAACATTTTCTAAACTACTTCATAGCGTCTTACTCAAAGTTGTGGTGCACTTCACAACTATGGACAAGACTGTAATTGACGCAGTGTATTGGACGCCATGAACCATTAACAACCTATACTCTGATACCAAGTTTGTCATGACCCATACCTAGGGCCTAGACATGACACAGCGAATGAGGAACCTAAAGGGATCCCAAACTAGACTGTTAGTCTATCATTACACATCATTGGTCACAAAAGAAATTAAGCAACAACAACAGAATATAAAATAAGGATAAAAGGGCTAAGAGAGTCTTTTGTAGCTGTAAAACATACAAAAGTCAAGCGAGTCAAAGCTCAGAGCATCATTACATAACTTGTCCAACAATACCTCTAGACTTAGAGTTTAGTGGGGGCTAAGACAACTTTTTGATCTCACCCTCATAGTCAAAAGCATACATCAAAGGAAAGAAAGTCTTTTCATAACATAAGATCAAAGATATCATCCCTGGAGTTGAGGATTCGCCAAACTTTGCTTTGAAGATCTTACTAGCCACGTGGAGGAGGGGGATGATTAAGTGGAGCTCGGGTTCCAACATGGTAACATTATGTAGACATAGAGTATGCATTAGTATGTTTAAATTTACTAATTGTGTAGGATGCAATGCAACAAGAGATAGGCAACATAATTAAGATACATAATTAGGCAATAGATGAGCAAATAGTAATAAGATATGCATGAATGATGCACGAAGTAAACATGGTTATATAGAACATATTACATATATAGTAAGAGACCATACTTATACAATCTAAGGCCTACCACCACCTTGGGAAAGGCCATTGAGGAATCAACCCCTCAATTGGCTGATGATTGTCATTACCCCCATCTATGGTGATTGAGGTATCAACCCCTCAATTTATTGATGGTTGTCACACCCTCCGATCCATGGTGATTGAGTTATCGACCCTCCATTTGTTGATGGTAGTCACACTCTACCATCCATGGTAATTGAGGCATCAACCCCTTGATTGGTTAATGGTTGTCCCACCCTACTATCCATGGTGATTGAAGTGTAGCACCCTCTCAACAAGGTATGGTCAACTTGCAACAATATAGGTACTTTTCATGAAGTCAACACATAAATACATTACTTTCATCATAATAAGTCACTTGAGTCATAGAGCATACAATAGATCATTAATAACTCAAGAACCCTAAACTAGACATTTTATCAAGCACTTGGTAGGTATATAATGTTAGGTCAAAATCATGCAATTCAAGAGTGAAATCATGTGAGGAAACTTAATGTGAATCAACCCACTAACAGTTGATAACCCCATCATGCAATATACAATAAAAATGTTTATCAAATCTCATAATGGATCATAGATTCATAGCTCAAAACATGCTTAAAGAATCACATTTTATGAAAACTCAACATAGTATATATTCAAATTTCACAATAGAAGATACCCATAAATAATCAACTTGAAAACATGTAATTTATATGAAAAAGAAGGTTGGGTACCATGGGTGAAAGGACCTAATGGTTGAAGCCCACATAACTTAGACCTTGTATTTCTTGAAATTGGGTTGAGAAAGACTTAAAACTTGGAATGGGCTCTTGAAATCCAAAACATGTTCTATAGTTTCCTTGAATTTGTATTGGGGTTTTGATAGAGTCTCTTGAGAGAATTTAAGAGTATATTCAAATGGAAATGAGAGAATTTGATAGTTAGGAATGGGTTTTGGGTCTTTAGGAGGGGTTAAGATAGCATTTGAAGCCCTAAAAACTCATTAGAATAAATTAAATTTATAAAAAATGCCAATAATAAAACTGAGAGAAAAATTGATAAAGTGTTATCCCAGTTGAGGTTACACGAGTCATGTAAAGTCACATGGTCCATTTACTAGTCCATCAAATCATGCGTGGAAAATTATGAAAATTATGAGATGGTAATTTTACACTTGGAAAAATTTTCACTACGGAAGCCTATCTCGTGGCCTGTGCCACACCACATAGCTCGTGTGGCCTATCTCGGCACATGACTTTGCCATAAAGTTGAAATTTTAGGCCTTAGGCCAGTCACACTGCTCGTGAAATGCCACACAACATATGTGGCTGCCTGTGTGGTATCACTGCAGTGGAGGGTTCTATCGAAATAGGCATAACTCCTTCACCCGAACTCAGAATAAGGTGAATTCAAGTGCATTGGAAAGCTAACTCGAAGAGATTTCATTTGGTACATCGTAGTTTATCCAATTCTTTGGGTGCTCAAAGTTATGCTCATTCAAAACTTGACTCTTGCATAAACTAATACTTAAAACTTAATTTATAGGGAAGTCTTGAACTTGTCTAAGTGCAGAAGTCTCCCACGACCCTAGTACACGCCACACCTAAACAAATGAGTCTTGAAACATGGGTATATAAGAGCATGGAGTTATGGGGTGTAACACTTTTCTAGTTATTATTTGTGATTGTGTGTGTCACATCCTTGGAGGATACCCTTGGCATGGTCGACAGTCAAAGACTATTGCAAGTCATCAAGATAACCTATTGGACTTATTACGTTCATTCATTCACAACCTACCAAGTTTTCAAAAAACTAAAAGAATAACAAGGTGCATAGTCTTAGTTGTAGGTAGTCAAATCAAAATAATAAGACTAGAATGAAAGAAACTACCCCAAAACAACATCAAATCGTAACTCGACAACCTAGACTGTGAAGCCTAAATCAACTATTTAATGGTGCCAATGATAGGTCCATAGCTACCTCAAATCAAAATAAGCAGTCTAAAGTCTAATGTTAAAAGCTAGATAAAATAAATAATATGCATCCTCTGAAATTGGAAAGGACCCATCAATCAGCTGAAAAGTGGAGAAGATCTTCAACCAAGTGCATGTTGATGACCTCTAGTACATATCTCTGCATCATGAAAAAGTGCAGACTCAAATGGACATCATTATATGGGATTTACGAGTATGTAAAATGGTAGCATAAGAGATAAATGTAGAATAACATCAACTCAGATAACTTAAATCAAGAGGTAAAGAACTCAATTAGGTTATTGAAAGTCTAAAGTAGTAAGAATGTAGTTTAGATAATGACTAATCATATATGATCCAATCTAATAAAAGTAATATTGA
>JAOTQJ010000002.1:12857677-12883681 GCA_025642045.1 Solanum sejunctum | reverse complement strand
TGTTTGGACTACTACTTCACTTTGATTATGTCTTACTATTAAGTTGAGCTTATACTTTTAGCTATCATTTATCCCTTAGACCCATTCCTCATTTCATATTTTCACTCATCTATTATTCATTATTTGAAGCTACAAAGTGTATGTATGATCTAAGAGGCTTGTTTGGGGACCTTCGAGTTCTTACTCTTCGTGTCACACCTAGGCCTAGGTTCGGGTCGTGAAACTAAGAGTACCAACAACCATGTTAGCTTTACTTGGGTGGTAGAGAATACTCATATCATAGTCGTTGAGAAACCATAGCCATCTCCTCTGCCTCATGTTGAGGTCTTTCTTGTTAAATACATATTGTATACTATTATGGTCTGTGAACGCATCCACATACATTTTATACTAGTAGTGGCACCAAATCTTAAGAGCAGATACTATAACTATTAAGTGAAGATAATGGGTCAAATAATTACTATCATGAACCTTAAGTTGCCTAGAAGCATAAGTTATCACTTTTCCCTCTGCATCAACACACAACCCAATCCAACTATAGATCCATCACAATATACTATAAAATCTTTTGTTCCATCAGGCAAAGTGAAAACTAGTGCAGTAGTCAACTTCTCTTTAAGTTTGTGAAAACTCCTTTCACAAGCATTAGACCATTGAAATTAAGCCTACTTTTATCATAGCTTAGTCAATAGAGATGATATGGATGAGAATCCCTTAACAAATCTACAGTAATAGCTAGCTAAACCCAAAAAACTTCTTATATCGGTTGGGGAGGTAGGTCTAGGCTAGTTCTTTACTATCATAATCTTCTGGATGTCACGACCCTAACCTATGGCCTAGACGTGACATGGTGAATAAGAACCTGAAGGGACCTAAATAAGCCTTTTAATATATCAATCACATATCCTTGGTCGCAAAAGCAAAGTAGACAACATCAAGAGAGTATGAATAAAGATAAAGGGACTAAGGGAAGCCTTTAGTAGCATAAATCATAGAAGAGTCACAACTCATGCATAATTACATCCTTTGTCCAACAACACATCTAAACATAGAATGGGTAGGGGCCAAGACACTCATAGTATCAAGAGTTCAACATAAAGAAATATCACAAGCAAGAGTAGCATAACTAGTGTCCCCGAACTTGAGGACTCACCAGAGCTTATCTTCAAGATGTCCAAAATCGTGAGGAGCTCTGGTCCCTACATGGTAAAATCATGTAGGAATAGAGTATACATTAGTACATTTGAATGTACTAAGTAGGTAGGATGCAAAGCATCAATAGATAGGCAACATAGTAAAAATGCTTAAACATACGCAATGGGTAGTATAATAACAAAATATGGCATGCATGATTAATACTTGAAGTAAAACATGCTTGTATAGAACATCCTACATATGTAGGAAGAGACCATCATCATAGACCAAGCAAACTAGTATTTGGAAACTAAGGCATACCACACACTTAGAAAGCGATTGAGGTATCTACCCCTCAATTGGTAGTACGGGCATATCACCCAATGACAAGGCAATTGAGATATCTACCCCCTGACATGATAGTACGGGCTTACCACCCCCGACAAGCCAATTGAAGTATCTACCCTTCAATTGGTAGTATGGGCTTACCACCTCCCAAAAGGACGATTGAGGTATTAACCTCCCAACATGGTAGTATGGGTTTACCACCCTCCAATAAGGCGATTGAGGCATATCGCCCCCTCAACAAAGTGTTGTAAACTTGCAACATGATAGATACTTTTGATGAAATAATCACCTATAAATATTCCTTTCATCATCATAAAGGCTCTTGACTCATAAGCCATACAATAGATAATCAATAACTCAAGACTCCATAATCAGATATTTTATCAAACACTTGGTGGATATGTAATGCTAGTTCAAAATTATGCAATTCAAGAGTGAAATCACATGAAAAAACTTAATGTAAATCAATCCATCAATACTTGGTAACACCAACATGCATAATATATTGAAACCCCTCATCAAATCTCATAATAAACCATAGATTAATTGTTCAAAACATGATTAAATATACCATATTTCATAAAACCCCAACGTAGTTTATATCAAATTCATAGTAAGAGATACCCATAGTTAATTCAAATTGAAAACTACAATGACCCTAAAAACTGCCTCGAAAGTGCCAGAATCATAATTTCCATGTTTCTCAAAATCCATGCGTGATATCAAAAATCTAACTTCATATTCTTGATCAAGCGGTCAAATTGAGTGGAAGGTGGGTCTAACCATTATTTAAGGTAACCACAGCAAAATTTGAAAATCACAAAAATGCAATTTCCAGAAAGCATCCGCACACTAGGCACGGCGCACCAAGGGTGCGCTTTTGTGTATTTTTGGTGACAGTTTTTCTACCCCGTTCCAAGACTTTTGGGTCTTAGGCCTAAGTATTCCCAAATGAGAAAATACCTATACTTAGCCATATCTCACCTTCGTACCATTCAAGAGATTCCCCAATACTTACTCAAACACTTAGCCAAATATTTAACTTCTAATTTTAAGTCCCAAAACTCATCCGGATCTTAAGGTTCCCATTCAAGATTCAAGTTTCCATCTCCAATCTTCATCAAGGATCCTCCAAAGCTAAGGTATGTGGGTTTCTTTCATGGGTTCATTTCACCCATGATGCCTAAGCTTCCTTTTACCCTAAATTGCATGATCTAAAGTTGATTTACTCATGGTCCTTACTCATTATGAATTTCACTACACATTATGTTAGGGTTTCATGTAATTGTGATTGTTTTAGTATGTTTTGAGCTATGAATCTAAGATCTATTATGAGATTTAATGAAGGGCTTTGATATATATTGTTTGAGGGTGTTACCAAGTAACTATTGATGATTTTACACAGAATTTTGTAGAATGATTCAACTCTTGAATTGCATGATTTTATTCTAGCACTCCATACCTCTAAGTGTATTATAAAATATCTGATTATGATTTCTTGAGGAATTGAAGGTCAAATGCATGTCTTATGAGTTGAATGACTATATGAAAATGAAAGAAATGTATGTATATGATATTCTTCTATATAGTGTTAGAAATTGACCATGCCTGACTTGGGGGGTTAAGAGACTAGAAAACCATGTCGATAGGTTTGTACCTCAGTCACCAAGTATGGTAGGGTGAGATGATACACCAACCAATTGAGGTTTTTGTACTGTAATCACAAAGGGTGGTAAGGTGAGATGATCAACCAACCATGCCGAGGAGTTTATACCTTGATAACCATGTCGGGGGATTTATACCTCGGTCACCAAGGGTGGTAGGGTATGACTATCCACCAAAAAATTAATGACGTTAGTACCTCAATCACCAAGGGTGATAGGGTGAAATGATCCACAAATATATGATGGTCACTTCTTACACATGTATTAAGTTCTATGTAAGTGAGTTTCACTTAAGCATTGATAATATATGTCGTATTGTTATCATGCTATCTATTGCTTATCTCTATGCATTTTGACTATAATGCCTATTTCTTGTTGAATTGCATCCTACATACTTAGTATAGGAAAAAAGTACTAATTCATACTCTATGCCTACATGATATCACCATGTAGGAATCGGAGCCTCACTTGAGCATCCTCCTCTATGTGGCTAGAATGATTTCTCCTGAGCTTATTGGTGAGTCCCCTATTCTGGAGATGATGTTTATGATCTCATACGATGTTATAAGACTATGTTTCTTTTATGTATGTACTGACTTTGAGGGTGAGCTCGGTTTCTTATCTCGACCCCCGCTCTTATCTATGTAGTAGAGGTATTGTTGGACATGTTATGTATTGAGCCTTGACTCTCTTATTTAGTGCTTATGTTATGAAACCATCACTTTAGGCATTTTTCCTTACTTTTACTCTTATTATATTATTTAATTGCTTCCATGATCAATGATGTGTAATGAAATGTTAAGAGGGTTGCTTGGGGTCCCTTCGGGTTCCCCCTGCGCTATGTCACATCTAGGCCCTTGGCTTGGGTCATGGAAAACTTAGTATTAGAGAACTAGGTTGTTAATGGTCCTCATCATCGAGTACACCATGTTGATTAGAGTCTTTTTCATGGTTGTGTTGTGCACCACAACTATGAGCTAGAGGCGGTGAGAAGTTTAGAAAATGTTTCCCTTATTCTTACTCAATGTTATGCTATAGAAGTTAAGGTAAATTTTTCCATATAATCATTGTCCTTTGCTATTCTTGATCTTTCCAAATATAAGAGGAAGAAGAGCCTGTACTCCCAAGGAGCAACCAACTCATGGAGAGCTCCAGGATGCTCTCACTTTGCTTGCACAAATTGTGGCTAATTGATCCAACCAAGGGGACCAAGCCCCTCATTCTCCTACACTGGCATCTCAAGGGAGAGGCTTCATGAGGATAAACCCACCAGAATTCTATGGTTCTAAGGTTGATAAGGAACCTCAAGAGTTCATTGATGAGGTCTACAAGGTATTGGTTATGGGTTATAAGGTTAGAGGACAAGTCGGAGTTAGCAGCCTATCAACCCAAAGGGGTAGCACAAATATGGTACGATCAATAAAAGGAGGAGAAGGCAATCAACAATGTGGTGCTTTAGAAGGAGTTCAAGGCGACTTTTCTTAATTGATTTTTCTCTCATAAGCTTAGGAAAGCAAAATTGGTAGAGTTCATGAACTTTAAATAAGTATCCATAAGTGTGAGAGAGTATTCCCTCAAGTTCAACCAACTCTCAAAGTATGCTCCACACTTGGTTGTCGACTCAAGGTCTAGATTTAACAAGTTTGTGATGGGTGTTTCTGACTTGGTGAGTGAAGAATGCTGGTCCGCTATGTTAATTAGAGACATAGAGTTATTTCATTTTATGAGTTATGATAAACAAATGAAGGAGGAGAAATTAAGGGAAAAAAGGGGTCATGAGGCCAAGAGAACTCGTTTTCAAGGAATGTTCCAAGGTTGGAAAGGTGGCCAGTTCCACCAAGGCCAAGAATCTTCTCATGCTCCTAATATTTAGTTTACCAATGACTTACTAAGGGCATAATGTGTTGGTATTGTGATTCCTAATGATGTGTATCCAAGATGTGGTAAGGGTCATAGGGGTCCATGCTTGAGAGGCTCTAATGCAGGGATATGGGTCACAAAAAGGTTGATTTCCCTTATCATCACATCAAGGATATGGATGTTAGTGCTTAAGGATAGGGTGATAATGAGGTTCCTTTGAGTAGAAGTGGTCAACAATGTAGTCCTCCAAGGAATAATTGGTTTTATGCTCTACATAGGAGACAAGGGATTGATGAGGTTCCTGATGATGTTACTGGTATTTTAAGTCTTTGATTTTGATGTGTATGCATTGATTGGTTCGGGTGCCACTCTATCTTTTGTTACTCCCTTTATTGCGGAAAAGTTCCATGTTGAACCCGAATTGTTATGCGAGTCATATGAGGTGTCTACTCCTATTAGTGCATCTATTATTGCTAGAAAGGTGTATAGAGATTGTTCTAATTATATCTTGCATAAAATATTGCCTCGTGATCTTGTTGAGTTGGATATGGTTGATTTTAATGTCAGTCTTGGGAGGATTGGTTGCAAACGTTTTATGCCTCTATTGATTGTAGAACTCGTAGGGTCAAGTTCCAATTCTCAAATGAACCCATCCTTGAGTGGGAGAGTCATGATGTAGTGGTCAAGGGTAGGTTCATCTCTTGTATTAAATCCGGCAAGTTGATTTCTAAGGGGTGTCTTTATCACTTTGTGAGGGTTAGGGATGTGGAGTCCAAGGCTATGCCTATAGAGTTGGTTCTGGTAGTCCATGAGTTTCTTGATGTCTTTCCAAATGACTTTCTCGATTTTCCTCTCGAAAGGGAAATAGATTTTTGTATAGACCTCCTCCCCGATAGTCAACCCATTTCTATTCCCCTTTAGTATATGGCCCTGGAAAAGTTAAAGGAGTTAAAGGAGCAATTGTGGGATTTGTGGAAGAAAGGTTTCATCAGGCGTAGCCAATCACCTTGGAGTGCACTAGTGTTATTTGTAAAGAAGAAGGATGGGTCTCTTAGAATGTATATTGACTACCGGCAAATTAATATGGTCACCATCAAAAATAGGTATCGTCTTTCAAGTATTGATGATTTATTTGACCAATTACAAGGGTCTAGTCTGTAACGACCCCAAGAAGTGCCCAAAAAGGTGCCTCAGAAGTGCCTGGAATTGTATTTTCCATGTATCTCAAATTTTGTGCGTTATTTTAGAAATTCAACTTCATATTCTTGTTCAAAGGGTCAAATTGAGTGGGGGAATGGGTCTAACCCTGATTTTATACATAACGAATCATAATTTTTGATTTTTAAAGAGTTGAATTCTAGTGGGTAGTTCGCGTTATAGGCGCAATGCGCCTCAATATATTTCCTGTTTAGTTTTTCAAGTTCAGTCCAAGACTTTTGGGTCTTGGGCCTAAGTTTTTCTGTACTTGAAAATACCTATACTTAGCAATTTTTCACCCCTATATCATTATAATCATTCCCCAATACTCATTCAAACACTTACCTAATATTTCATCTTCTAAATTCAAGTCTCAAAATTCATCCGGATCTTAAGGTTCTCATGCAAGCTTCAAGTCTCCATCTCCAATCTTTATCAAGGTCATCTCCCAAGCTAAGGTATGTGGGTTTCTTTCATAGGTCCCTTTCACCCATGATGCCTAAGTTTTCTTTTCTTACAAGTTGCATGATTTAAAGTTGATTTACTCATAGGCCTTATGTATTATGAAAATCACTGCACATAATATTGGGGTTTATGACATTGTGACTTTTTAATTATGGTTTGGGCCATGAATCTAAGATCTATTATGGGATTTGATGTAGGATTTTGATGTATATTGCTTGAGACTATTACCAAGTATCTATTGATGGTTTAACGTTAGATTCTCTAGCATAATTTTACCTTAAAATTGCATGATTTTACACTAGCACTACACACCCTCCAAGTGTTTAATAAAAGGTCCGATTTAGGGATCTTAAGGAATTGTTGGTCCGATGCATGTCTTATGAGTTCAATTACTATATGATGATTAAATAAATGAATATATGTGTGTTTAAAACATGTAAAGCACCTATGGTATTGCAAGTATGAAGATAAGCATTTTTTCAAAGATTATATCTCTTGTGAGCCTTTTTATGTTAATGCAAGGCAATGCTTGATGATGATATATTCTTATATTTGAATTGTTGGGTTCTCATGTTATTATGTTCTTGGGAATCGTTGATGGGTTATTGAGTCCTTATGCTAAGGTTTATGCTCTTGTAAATTGTGAAGCCTACTAGAAGGGGTTATGAAAGATGTGATGTGTGTTACCCTATAGCACAAGGCCAAGTTCTATATGTAGGGGTTATAAACTATGTTGTATAGATTACCCTCATATATGAATTAATGTTATTCACTTACTCATATCCATATGTAGGGGTTATGGACTATATTGTGCTCCTTAACCTCATGTATGGTTTGAGGTTATGAAAGGTACACATATATAGTTGTTATGACCTATTCTACCTTCTACCCTCATGTGCTATTAACTTACTCATTTCTACATGTAGGGGTTATGAAGTATGATTTGAGGTTATACAATTTATTCATATGAAGGGGTGAGAAACCATGTGGAATGCCTCACCCTCATATGCATATATGTAGGGGTTATAATCTATGCTACCTTCTTCCTTCATGCTCTATTCATTATCTCTTGTTTATATGTAGGGGTTATGAATTATGCTCTCTTTACCCTCATGTACTACCCATTACCTACTAGGAGGGGTTATGACTCATGTTATATTCCTTACGCTCTAGTACAAGGTATTTGGATGATCTAATCATGTCACCTTATTGGGTTCCACAAGCTATGTAAGAATGACTATTTTCAAGCATGTTTTACTACAAACATTGTTTATGCATTCCATATTGCTAATATACTATCTCTTGCTATGATTATGTATTTTGATTATTACCTATCTCTTATTGTACTGTATCTTACATACTTAGTATATTCCAACATGCTAACGCATACTCTATGCCTACATGATATCACCATGTAGGAACCAGTGCATCGCTTGATCCTCCTCCTCCTACACATGGCTAGTACAATTATCTCTCAAGCTAGTTGGTGAATCCTCCATTTTGGGGATGTTACTTATGATCTCTTGCTATGTATTACAACTATCTTTCTTTTATTTATGTATAGACTATAAGGGTGAGCCTGATTGTTTGTCGTGGCCCCTGCTCTTATCTATGTAATAGACGTGTTATTGGATATATTATGTATCTATGGTATGAGCCTTGAGTCTCTTATTTCCTAATAATATTGTTTATGCTTATCTCTCATTGTCATCTTAATTGCTTCCGCGACCAAAGATATGTAATATTATACTATGAGGCTTGTTTGGGGTTCCTTTGGGTTCCCTATTCGCTGGTCATGTCTAGGCCCTAGGCTTGGGTTGTGACAAATATGGTATCAGAGCACTAGATTATTAGATTCAGAGAGTCTAATACACTGCATTTATTAGAGTCTTATTCATGGTTATGTTGTGTACCACAACTATGAATAGGACGCTATGAGATGTTTTAGAAGATGTTTCCTTTCTTCATGTTACAAGTCGTACTATAGAGTTAAAGTAAGTCCTATCCCCCTAACAATTGTTCTTTCCTATGCTAGTTGATCATGCCTAACACAAAAGGAAGAAGATCCTGCACCACCAAGAAGCAACCGGCTAATAGAGAGCTTCGGGAGGCTCTCACCTTGCTTACACAAGTTGTGGCTAATCAAGCCAATCAAGGGGACCAAGCCCCTATGCTCCTATACTGGCTTCTTGGGTGAGAGTCTTCATGAGGATGATCCCACCGAAGTTCTATAGGTAAAAGGTAGATAAAGACCAACGAGCTTATTGAAGAGATTTATAAGGTATTAGCCATCATGGATGTTAGATCGAAATATAAGGCGGATTTGGCAGCCTACCAACACGAAGGGATAGCACAAATATGATACAATCAATGAAGGGAGGTGAAGGGAGTCAACAATGTGTTTCTATGGGAATAGTTCAAGTCAGCCTTTCTTAATCGGTTCTTCCCCTTGAGCTTAGGAAAGCCAAATTGGTAGAATTCTTGAATTAAGGACAAGGTGCAATGAGTGTGAGAGAGTATGCCCTCAAGTTCAATTAACTCTATAAGTATCCTCCTCACTTGGTTGTCGGCCCAAGGGCTAGAGGGAACAAGTTCGTGATGGGTGTCTCCGATTTAGTGAGTGAAGAATACTAGTCCACTATATTGATTAATAATATGGATTTACCCTGCCTCATGATTTATGCTTTGCAACTTGAGGGTGAAAATCTTAGGAAAAAGAGGAGTGGAGAGTCTAAGAGGGCTCGATTTGAGGATGATATGTTCCAACAAGGTATCAAGTTTCAAGGCCAAGGGTCTTCTAATGCTCCAAACAAGAGGCTTATTATGGAAGGACTGGATAGATCAAGGTTCCAAGGAGGCGATAATGGAATGAATTTTCCAAAATGCTCCCAATCTGAAAGGCATCATCATGGCAAATGCTTAAAGAATTTAAGAGCATGTTACTAGTTCGGGAAAGTAGGTCACAAGATTATTGATTATCGTTATGACCAGAACAAGGGCATGGAGGGCCTTCCCTAAGGTCAAGGTGGTTATGTGAATCAAGATTCCTAAGGTGGGTATATTGATCAAGGAGGTGCTCCAAGACGTAATCATTTCTATGCTTTTTAATGGAGGCAAGGGATGGATAAGGTGCTCGATATTCCTATCGGTATGTTGAAGTTTCCTTTTGTTGCTAGTGGACTTTATGTGTGTTTCGAATTATTATGTGGACTTTTGGTGTCTATTCTATTAGTGAGTCTATTATTGCTAGAAAGTTCTATAGAAATTGTTCTGCGGTCATGTTGCATTTAGGTCTTGACTTATGGTTTTGTTGGATTAGATTTGGTGGATTTTGATGATTATACTTGGGATGGATTGATTGCATGCATGTTGTGTCTCCGTTGATAGTAGGGCCTGTAGAGTTAGATTCTAATTCCCTATTAGCCATCTTTGACTGGTAGTGAAGGGGTAAGTCCATCTCTTGTTTTAGGGTAGAATTGATCTCCAAGAGATTGCATTATCATCTTATAAGAGTTAGGGGTGTGGAGCCTAAGTTATCTCTATTGAGTTATTTTCTGTGACCAATAAGATATTGAATGTCCTTTATCGAATGTTGAATTTGGGGTGGTGTCTTTTAGTTTGACTTATGCATTGGTCATGACTATAGGTCTCATCAATAGGGTCTTAAAACTCTACCTTGACACATTTGTGGTAGTTCTTGGTGATGATATGTTGATTGCTTCCAGAAGTGGGGAGAGCTTGTGAATTATTTGAGGGTAATATTGTGAAACTCGGAGGAGTTGAGGTTGCTTGTTAATTATGGAAAGTGGAAACCTTTGGTGGCAAGAAGGTGGTTGGAAGAGTTCACCGGTTGACTAAGTTGGGTGAGGTTGAGAATGGTGGTATAGTGGCTTTGATGGTTCCTAATCTTCTATGGTTAAAGGGGTCTAGTTAAGCAAGGCCTTGATTCTACCTATTTAGAGTTAGATGTTTTAGCTAAAAGGATGGTAGAGTGGAGGTTGTCTCCCAAGGGAGACATAGTGATGTTTGGTACTAAGTGGCTTTTGTGTATGTTTAAAGTTGATTGACAAAGATGGTTCCGAGAGTTGCTATTCCTTTCATTAATCTTTGTTGCTATTAAGATTTGGTTATGTTGGTCTATTGGTTCTAGAATGGCTTAGAAGGTTTGCTCCATGTTCTTATTGCATAAAGTCTTATCTTGTGAACTTGGTTGAATTGAGTTTAATAGATTGGAGGTCTTAAGGTAGTTTATAGTACCAAGTGAACTATGTGTGATTAAGGTTGAAAAATGAGTTTAGGGTTATGAGTCCTTATAGAATGTAGAGGGAGTTTGGTAAAGTTGCATAAGGGTGGAATGACCTAGGGATATGGTTATGCTTTGTCCAGTTGTTCATGCTTTTAGGTTGAGGGGATGTGTTGATAGATTTAGTGTCAAAGAACTCTTTGAGGTTGTGGGTGTTGTAGAGGATAAGTTGACTTAGGAGAAGATCCCGGTGGAGATATTGGATGGAAGGGTGGAAAGTTGATTAGGCTCTTTGGGAGGTTCGTCAAGTCGATAGTGTCTTTTGAGGAGAGGATATAGAGAAACAATATCCGTATCTCTTTCATTCTGTTCAAGCTTGTCATAACACGTCAAGTCCTTTCGTGATTCTAAGACTTATGCTTCAACCCCTTTGTCATTTGCATGCATCCATGTTTATGTTAACAAGTTCATCATTATTCTTGACACTTATGTTGATATTTTGAAAATAGCATTTGAATGTATTGTTGCATTCTTGTTGGGGCTGATTTGTTCATGATTACTCTTCTTATATACATTGTTTTGACATTTAGAGATGAATATTCCCAAAGGGGAGATACTGTAATGACCCCAAAAAGTGCCCGAAAATGTACCTCAAAAGTGCCTGGAATCATATTTTCCATGTAACTCATAATTCATGCATTATTTCAGAAAACTCTGACTTAACATTCTTGTTCATGGGGTTAAATTGAGTGAGAAATGGGTCTACCCCTTATTTTAGAGTGAACGAATCACAATTTCAAATTTTAAAATATCAAATTCTAGTCGGTAGTCAGCGTTATAGGCTCGACGCGCCTCAGTATATTTCCTGTTTAATTTTTCAAGTTTGGTCCAAGACTTTTAGGTCTTGGGCCAAAGTAGCCCCATACATGAAAATACCTATAATTAACCATTTTTCACCCTCATATCATTCTAAACATTCCCCAATACGCATTCAAACAGTTAGCGAATATTCTATCTCCTAAATTCAAGTCTTAAAACTCATCCAGATCTTAAGGTTCTTATCCAAATTTCAAGTCTCCATCTCCAATTTTCATCAAGGTTATCTACAAAGGTAAGGTATGTGGATTTCTTTCATAGGTCCCTTTCACCCATGATTCCCAAGCTTCCTTTTCTTAAAACTTGCATGATTTAAAGTTGACATACTCATGGGTCTTATATATTGTGAAAATCACTGCACACTATGTTGGGGTTTATGACATTGTGACTATTTTACTATGTTTTGGGCTATGAATCTAAGATCTATTTTGGGATTTGATGAAGGGTTTGATGTATATTGCTTGAGGGTGTTACCAAGTATATATTGATGGTTTTACATTGGATTCTCTATCATGATTTCACCCTTGAATTGCATGGTTTTGCACAAGTGCTACACACCCTCTAGGTGTTTGATAAAATGTCCGATTTAGGGTTCTTGAGGAACTGATGGTCCAATGCATGTCTTACGAGTTCAATGATTATATGATGATGAAGTAAATGAATATATGTGTGTTCAAAACATGTAAAGATCCTATGTTATTACAAGTATGAAGCTAAGCCCCTTTTCAAGGATTATACCTATTATGAGCCTTTTATATTAACGCAAAGGCAATGTTTGATTATGATCTATATTTATGTTTGAAATGTTAGGCTGTCATGTTATTATGTTCTTGGGAATCTATTACGAACAGCCCCACACTTGCATATATTGTTCGCTTTGGCCCCACAGGGCGGCACAATTTTGTTCCTCCCAGGCAAGCCCGGGAAAACGTTTATGCACATGTAAGGTTCAAAACTCAACATATAGCCTAGGAACTCCCCCTCTTTTTTCGATGTGGGATTTGCCTAAGTGATCTACAGGCATCATATATAAACATTCCTTTCATTATCATAAAGTCACTTGACTCATAAGCTATACAATAGATCATCGATAACTCAAGAATCCATAACGGAATATTTTATCAAACACTTGGTAGATGTGTAATGCTAGTCCAAAATCATGAAATTCAATAGAAAAATCATGTCAGATAACTTAATATAAATCAACGCACCAACACTTGGTAATAGCCACATACAAAATATATTGAAATCCCTCATTAAATATCATAATAGACCATAGATTCATAGCTCAAAACATGCTTAAATAGTCCATATTTAATAAAACCCCAACATAGTTTATAATCAAATTTATAGTAAGAGATACCTATAGATAATTCAACTTGAAAACATAAAATCTAGACAGCCTGGGTGAAAAGACCCAATGGTTGAAACCCACATACCTCAACTTTGGAGATTTTCTTGAAGAAGATTTGAATGAGAATCTGAAGCTTGGATGAATGCCTTGAAGTCTGGAAATGAGTTTGGGACACTTGAATTTGGGCGAAATATTTGGCTAAGTGTTAGAGAGGGTTTTAGGGAATATCTTGAATGATATGGAGTTGAAAAATGACTAAATATAGGTGTTTTTACGCATAGGAAGGCATGGGACCAAGAGCTCAAGACCCCAAGGCCTTGGACCAAAACAGTAAAAACTAGAAACAACATACACTGGTCCGCGCCCTAGCTGCATCGTGCCAAGGGAATGAATTCTCTTGGTTTTTCGTAATCTTTGGAAAATAAAATTTTGCTACGGTTCTTTAAAATTAGGGTTATATTCATTTCCCATCAAATTTGTCCCTGATCATCAATATGAAGTCAGATTTTAGATATCACGCAAGCATTTTGAGATATATATAAATTATAATTATAGGCATTTTTTAGCCACATTTTCGGGCACCTTTTGGGGTGTTTCACTGGGTATCAACTCAAATACCATATCTAGATATCACATGACCCAAGAAAGCAACTGATATGAGCTAAAACTTACACTTAGAGAATTTTGCATATAATTCTTTGTCCTTAAAAATCTAGAAGACAATTCTAAGATGCTTAACTTGCTCCTCCTCATTCTTGGAGTATACTAGACTATCGTTATTAAATACGATCAAGAACATATCAATATAAGGCTTGAATATTCTATTCATCAAATCCATAAAGGTTGCAGGAGCATTAATCAACCCAAAGAATATGACCAAGAACTTAAAATGGCCATAACAGGTCTTAATGGCTATTTTTGAGATATCACATTATCTCACCTTTAACTGGTAGTAACCAGATTTGAGGTCTATCTTCGAGAAACAAGAGATACCCTAATGTTGATCAAATAAACCATCTATCCTGGAGAGAGGATATTTATTCTTTATTGTGACCTTGTTCAATTGCCTATAATCGATAAACATTCTGAGATACCCACCTTTCTTTTAGATGAATAGGACAGGAGCACCCCAAAGAGAAACACTCAGCCTAATAAAGCCCTTCTCTCATAAATTTTTTACTGCTCTTTTAGCTCTTTCAACTTAGTATGGGCCATCCTATAAGGTGGAAGAAAGATAGGTTAAGTATCAGGGAGAACATCAATCCTAAAGTCAATCTCCCTATTAGACAAGTCCTTAGGAAATACTTCAAGAAACTCATTTACAATTGGGACTACTTCGAGAGTGTAAGACTCAACACTATAATATTTGACTCTAATGATCTGATAAATACATCGTTTAGCGATCAACTTTCTGGCTTAAGGTAAGAGATGAATTTACCCTTAGGCACAACATGACTACCCTTCTATTCTAAGACAAGCTCATCAGGAAATTGGAATTTAACAATTCGAGCCCACAATCAATAATGGCATAACAAGCATAAAGCTAGTTTATACCCAAAATCATATAAAAATCAATCATTTCTAACTAAACTAAGTCAGCCATGGTATCTTTGTGATAGATTGATATAGAATAATCTTTATAGATCCTCTTACTATGATAGAACTAACATGATTAGAGACGCTGAAAGGTTCAAGGAGGTACTCGAGAGTCCTATAAGATCTACTAGCCACATATGGAGACAAAAATCATAAGGTAGCACCAGGATCCATCAAAAGATAACAATTAATAGTAAAGACTCATAACATACCCACAATTAAATTCTAAGAGTTTTCCTGATCTTGGCAACTACCCATGTTAAACAAATGGTTTGTTTCTCTACTTCAGCTGGTAGTAGCACCCCTCTGATTCCCTCTAGCTGGTAGGGTTGGTGCAGAAGAATGAGCATTGATGGCTTACTGTTGATAATCCCTCTAATAGTGACCACTTGGACACACTTATAACATACGCCACCTCCCTTATGGCATTCTCCGAAGTGAAGTTTGTCACAATTTCCACATGGTGGCTTACCCAACAAACCTTAAGCCACACTAGCTTGTGAGAAAGATCACTAGGCTCTGACATTTTGGGACCTCTAGTCATGCTTAGTCCTAGTTACTGGTGCATTGGCAGATGAAGGTGCTGGTCAGGGCTAAAACTTGCTACCATTCCTATTTCCTCTCTTCCTGACCTCATGGCTGGATATTTGAACCCTCTTATTCTTTATCTCCTCTTGATCTTGCTATTGTTACTCATCAGCTTGCTACACATAGATCATCAACCTACCCATATTCCTGTCACTTATAACTATAACTCCACTCTCATCTTTCTTCATCTACTTATTCAACCACTCAACGTATAGACTCATCTTGTTTCTCATGTCTAAAACTATTTCAGGAGCATAGTGAGATGACTACATAAACTTAAGACCATACTCCTTCACTATCTTGGAGACCTATTTTAAGTTCAAAGACTTTTGTAACTTAGCCTCTCTTAGATCTCTTAGGAAGAGTCGACCCATAAAGTTATCCTCAAATATGGCCCAAGTCAAGACAAGTACATCCTCAGCTCTGTTTTTTCTCTGTTAGTTATACCAGAGTCTAGAAATCCCCTTGAACCAGTAGGAGGCCAACTCAATCCTATCAACATCAGGTACATGCATTACCTGGAACACTTTCTGTAGCTCATCAATGTAGTTCTTAAGATCTTCATTGGGTGTAGACCCAATGAACTCAAGCAGTTTAATCCTTAGAAACACTAAAACTCTAGATATATCCTATGCATCCTGCCTATCCACTCCTTATCTAGCAGTGGGTGTTGTCACTCTCTGGGCCAAAGTTTAAATAGCTTGATGTAGCTCAGTATTGGAGATGTCAACCTATGGAGGTTGAGGGGTAGGTATCTCCGATTGTCCTTTTCCTTCAGGCACTTATTGTTCAGGTTGGTGAACATTCTGTCTAGATGGGTGTCTACTGCCCCTAACTTTTCCACTATATCTTCTTGGAGGAATGGTCTAAAATCATAATGCGAATGCAAGAATTAGAAAAGAACTTTCATAAAGTTCAACTCTTTAGCATGAATTAGGATGCGAAAGAAGTATAAAAATTCCTAATGTCCCAAAGTTTTCTTCTTATAAAGTATGGTGAAATACACACCAATAAACAAGAATTTACTAGACATGACTTCATAGACTCCCTATGACTCTTGAACTCTATGTCACGCCATGAGAGGGTACACTTAGTGTGGTCAGCACTTAAAGACTATTTCTTGCCCCTAAAGAGAAGTACTTGACCTCATCATATTCATTCATTCACAACCTACCATGTCAAAAAAGAGTAAAATAAGAACAAGGTGGACAGTCTTAATTGTACGCAGTCAAATCAAATCAATAAGACTATTATAAAAAAACTAGCCCAAAATAACAGTCAATCACAACTCGACAGCCTGGTCGATGAAGTCTCCTCCATCAACTATTTAATGGTATCAATGACAGGTCCTTGACTACCTCAAATCAAAAAACATTGTCTAAAGTTTAATGCAAAAATCTAGGTGAAACAAATAACGTGCATCCTCTGAAATTGAGCAGGACTCACTAATCAGTTGAAAAATGAAGAAGATCTTCAATGAAGTGCCTGTTGATGACCTTTAATACCTGTATCTACATCATAAAAAGATGCAGCCCTAAATGAACATCAATACATGAAATGTATGAGTATATAAAATGGTAGAATGAAATAGATAATGGTAGAATAACATCATCTCAAGTAGCTCAAATCAAAAGGTAAGGAACTCAATCAGGATGTCAAAAAGTCTAAAGTCAAAATAAATTTTAGAAAATGACCAATTATATATTATCTAATCCAATCCAATCAGAGTACTATCAAGACCTATTTGGGACTATCCCCATTCTAACAATGACCTCTTATCAGCCAAAGATCGTGCAAAAAATTGACGTGTTGCTAGTACATTCAATACTTTGCTAGGGTAAAGAATAAATCTACCAATCATGGATCCTTCAATCAAATCAAGTCCTATTCTTCAGGATAATAAAAAAAGGAAATATTCTAACGAATTTCACCGACTCCTATGCTTGATGACGTAATTATTGAGATCGAGTTGACTTACTCTTACTCAATTAGGTGCTCGATACTTTTTCCAAGAATCAATGCTCATAAAATAATTAATCTAATAAATGAGTCTCACAAAGACTCTTATTAATCCATCACAATCGAGCATTTTGACCTATCAACCATCTAATCAATTTCGAATCACATCTTTCAATAGAAATTTTGACAATCATGAAGAGGACTATCAATTTAGACCAATAGTTTGAGTTTAAATTATGAAGACCCTCAAGATCATCAAGTTCTATCAACATCATCATCATGCTCAATCCCAATCACAATCCCAATCACAATCACAATCATATGTCATGCTCTAAACTCAATCCCTAGGCTCATTCATGCAATTCTCTTACTAAATAATATCTAGGGTTTTATAAAATAACTTCTGTAAAAATATTTATTCGGTAAATCAAGTTCATGATGATCATCGGGTATTTAAAAGTACATAAAATATATAGTTTACAATAAAACCTTCAAAGACACATGTATGGAAACTCAACACTTTTATAATTTTTATTACCATTAATGGGGGGAACATGAAAGAACACTTTTATGCATTAGGTTAGTATTAAATACCTAGGATGTAGATAGACAATCAAGTTGGCAAGATTCTGACTTGAAATCCTAGAATCATAGCCCTTTCTCCTCTTCTTAGCCTAAGTTCTATCGAATGAATGTGTGAAAAGTCTAAGGAATGAGTTTGGAAACCCTTATAATATTGAAAATAGTTTATTTCAGTTGTGGGTTAAGTATAGGAGGTATGGAGAAAAGTCTGGAATGCCCCTTACTAAAATTAAAATTTTTGTACTATGATGGACTTAGTTTGTGATGCAGACCTAGTCCCTCACAGTTTATTTTTTATGAAAATTTTTTAATCAAATTTATAGCCCCTTCAAAAATAATACAACCAAAATTAAGTGTTGGTTCAGGACATAGAGGCGTCGTGCACTCTACTCGAAATTGCACTTTTGCTATGAAAAATTATCTTTTGTTCCGATTGTTCTAAAATTCAACAAGAACATCTCTCATATAATGTTTATGCTAATCATAAGTTTGCCCTTGGATTTTCCCAAAAGATTTGGAATGACGCTTATACAAGTGCTCTCTCATCTAAGGGTATTTTAGTAATTTTATTTGGTATAATAGTGTGTTAGTTAATCCACAATATTTTTGCTATAAGATCGTTGTTTGTCGAATGTAGCTTAAACGGAGATTCATGTTAGCTTACTGCTACTAACTCACTATACATACATATACATATACATATACATACATACATACATACATACATACATACATACATACATACATACATACAAACATACATATATATATAAGATGGAATTTTGGGAGACAATATATTAATAAATGAGATGTTAGAATTATATATGTTTTTGTTCCACAAGGTATATCAAATGAAGTCCCGCCTGTTGAATGATTAACATACCCTCCAACTCCAAATATTACTTCCTCATGAGCAAGAGTTGAAAAATAAGAGTTATTAAGTCTTACATAAAAATTTAAAGACTGATGTAGAATTTAAATGAGATATTTAGATTTGATAATTTATCACTCCACACTCAATTTACTCAATTCATAATGTATTATTTTATATTGTTTAGATTTATAGGACCCAGTAGATTCACATCATTGAATAAGTGATTCAAAAAAGAAGAAAAGTTGTTGTTGCTCTACTTTAGTATTTTACTGTATTTTGACTTAGCCTAGGATAGTTATTATTTGGTCCTTAAGTTTCTCATTTTAGTTGAAACCACTACTGAGTTTGTGCCCTTTTAATTCTGCATTTTTAGTTGAGTTGTAAGTCTATTTATAAGGTATCATCAGAGATGAATGATGAGAGAAAAACAGTCTTGCAATTCCAGAAAAATCTCTACAACCTTCAACTTTACTTCTTGCTAATTTCTTCTTTCCTTTCTAATATTTTATTCTTGAGATCTTTTCTCTAATTTTTGTGGTATTAGAACCTCGACCTCGACCTCAACTATTTCCATGAAATGCACCTGTGCCTTATCCTCTTCCTGTTGTTGCTTTATCATTATCTCTTAAATTGGGTACCTCCACCTTAGATTGAAATGCTTTTTCTTCTTACTTTTCCCTCGTCCTGTTTATTCTTTCCTCATGGTCTTGTACAAAACCCATCAATTCTTCAAATGAAAATTTTGACAAATCTTTGGACTCCTAAGTTTCAGCCACAACATGATCAAACTTAGAAGTTAAACTCCTTAAAAAATTTTCAATGATTGTTTAATTAGTCATTTGGTCTCTATGACCTCATTTGACTAATAATAGTCATTGTTCTAGACAAGAAATCTTGCACAGATTTATTTTCTTTCATGATCAAAGTTTCAATCTTATGCCAAAGAGTTTACAATTTTACAATTATTACCTTTGTTGAATCTTGAAATTCAGTTTGCAAAATTCTCCGTGGCTTCCAATAGAAGTTCTCTTAACATATCTCAGCCAACCATCCCTATTTTCACAAGACTAAGCTATCATTTCTAGAGCATTAAGATGAAGATTTTATTTAAGCCTTAAGATCTTTGGGACTTGATAGAGACTAGGTATGCAGATATGGATGAAGACCAACGGCAGAAGGAAAATAGAAAGAAGGATACAAGGGTATTATTCTTCTTTCAACAAGCATTCTATGAGACAATGTTTTCTCAAATTATAGTAGCCGAGAAAGCAATACAAATTTATTGCGACCACAAAACCACAATTACAATGATCAAAAATCTTGCATTTTATAGAAAAAGAATGCACATTGACTTTGCTTTTGGTCAAGATCAACCAAAATTCTCCTAAGCCAAATGCATTGGCAAGCCAAAGAAGTTACTGTGATATACTCTGCCTCTAAAGTTGACAATATCGTTGTGGCTTATTTCTTAGACTCTATGTGATTTCAGTTGATCCAAGACTGAAAGCGTTGCCTGATGTGTTTTTCCTATCATCCACGAGCCTCTCCAATCACTGTCAGTATATCCTACCAATCTGAAATTTGAAACATGTGCATACCAAATACTATGTTCTAGTATCCTAGAAATATACTGTAGAATCCTTTTGCAGCTCCAAATGATGCTTTAATGGATTGCTCATAAACCTTGAAATGACACCAACTAATATGAAACATCTCGATGAGTATGAGATAAATAAATCAAGCCCTCAACCAAACTTCTAAAACTTCTTGCATTGTCTTGTCTAGTACTATCCTCATGCTGTAATTTTTCATTCATATTCATGGGTGTTGTTGCAGATTTACAATTGACCAGGCCTAATCTTTTGAAAAGGTCTAATGCATATCTCTTTTAAGAAACAAATACATCACCTTCTCTTTCTTTCACCTCAATCCCAACAAAGTAATGCAACAAACCCAAATTTGTCATCCCAAATCTACTCATCATACTAGAATTAATTTAGTTATAATAGAGTGAGATGAACCCAGATAAATTATATCATCAACATAGAGGCATAAGACAAGAAGATCATTGTTATCTTGGTTCCTTAATTATAGAGTAGGCCCTCTTTCACTCCTTTCAAACCTCTTTAAAAAAAATAGAAATTTATTTTGCTATACAAAACGTGTGGTACTTGTTTCAACCCATAAAGTGCTTTCCTTAGCTGCAACGCCTTTCCCTCTTGGCCACTGATTTTGAAACCTTGAGGTTGAGCAACATAAAGCTCCTCTTCCAGTTCACCATTCAAGAACATCGACTTAACATCAAGTTGATAAAGTTGCCATTTCGATCGAGCAGTAGCAGGACATTGATTATGAAGAGACATTTTCCCATGTTTCTCGATTTGAAATGATAAGATTAATTTTTGCTTTGGTTTCTCAATTAAAATGGACATTTTATTAACTTGATGTTAAGTCAACATTCTTGAATGGTGAACTGATAGAGTAGGTTATGTTGCTCAACCTTAAGATTTCGAAATCACTAGCCAAGAGAGAAAGGCATAAGCTAAGGAAGGTACTTTATGGGTTGAAACAAGTGCCGCACACTTGGTATAGCAAAATCAATTCTTATTTTGCTCAAAGTGGGTTTGAAAGGAGTGAAAGTGATCCTACTCTATACTTAAGGAAGAAAGTTAATAATGATCTTCTTATTGTATGCCTCTATGGTGATGATATAATTTATATGGGTTCATCTCACTCTATTATAGCTTAATATAAATCTAGTCGATGAGTAGATTTGAGATGACAGATTTGGGTTTGTTGCATTACTTTCTTGGGCTTGAGGTGAAACAAGGAGAAGGTGATATATTTGTTTCTCAAAAGAGATAGACATTAGACCATCTTAAAAGATTTGGTCAAGTCAATTGTAAATTTGCAGCAAGAGGATAGTATTGTGCAAGCCAATGCAGGAAGTTTTAGAAGTTGAGTTGTAGGCTTGATTTATTTGTTTCATACTTATCCAGATATTTCATACTCTATTGGTGTCGTTTCAAGGTATATGAGCAATCCATGAAGCATCATTTTGGAGCAATTCTAACTCCAAAGGAGTCGACAAAACCTTTGAGCTTTAGATTGAATATTTAACCTTTTTCTTGTTGTGTTTTCCTCTTCACATAATGCTTCTCATGTTGCTGGGACTAAAACTGAACTGCTTTCTCATTTGACATTTTCTTTGTATTATCTTCTTTATCCTGCCTCTTTTTCTAGTATTCCCTATCCGAACCTCTAATTGCTCCTTGTTATCTTCATTTTTCATAATTCACTTGTTTCTCCTTGTACCAGTAATCTGCTTGCACAAGTCCAAACTTCTAGCAATGCTGACATTGTTGGCTGCTTATATGGCCTCTTTGCTCATTGAACTTTAGACATGTGCAAGCAGATTGGTTGCTTAAGGAAAAACAAGTGAATTACACAAAATGAATATGGAAGGATAAATTAGAGTTTTAGATGGGGCATAGCAGAAAAAGAGGCAATATGAAGAAGATAACATAAACAATAATGTCAAATGAGAAAGAAGTTCCATCTTCATCCCAGCAGCATGAGAAGCATTATGTGAAGAGGGAAAAATGACAAGAAAAAAGTTCAAATATTGAATCTAAAGCTCAAGGTTCTATCAAATCTTCTGGATTTAGAATTGCTAAATCAGAAAGGATTCTACACTTTATTGTTGGGACACTAGAACATGGTATTTGGTACACTCATGTTTCAAATTTTAGATTGTTATAGTGATTGGGTAGGCTTGGTGGATGATAAAAAGCACATCATGCAACACTTTAAGTCTTGGATCAGGTGCAATGTCACGACCAGGACTAAGGGTGTACGAGTAAAATGGCTAATGGGAACCCAAGAGTCCACAAACAAGCATCAAAGTATCCATATTCACATTTTAGGTTCAGAAGCGTACATAAAATAGTAAACACATAATTCTAAGAGACAAAAAAATAAGACTGACGCTATGGGGATGTCATAGGGATAGGAATTAACATGGATTCAAATAGCACATAGCAGATAAGAACTAAGGGGCGGGTAAGTATGACTCTCTCTATAGGGGCAATATGGGACTTAACATCTTCCACATTTCCACATCAAACATACATACATATCATTATTCTCATAATTAATCCATAATAACCATATCCAATAGATAATCATAACCATAAGCTCCAAATATAACATATAATATATAGATCCGGCAAGATTCTACAAGATATCCAAAAATGCCTCTAGACATAAGATGGCATGGGGGCCAAGACATGTACCTGGCTCACCCTTAAAGTAAATAACATAAAGAAGACTTCATATGTAGAGGGATGGTGGCTTGTCCTTAGAATGTAGGATTCACCACAGCAAATGTCTCGCATCCGATCTAGCCATCAAATGGTGGATGAAGGTAATCTCAGGTCCCTACATGGTTAGATCATATAGGAAAAAAAATATGTATTAATATATTTGAATGTATGAAATATGTGGCATGCAATGCACATGACTTATAAACCTGCATTTCAAGGTTAGATGACAAGGGCAGATAGTATAGAAAGAAGTATATATCCAAAGAAGAGTAGTATAACAATATGCCATGAAATTTATGATGCATGAACTATAATAATGCTCATATATAGTGGTGATGGACTATAACCGACAAATCAAATTCATGCGAGCTATAACATGAATTTATCCGATAAAGACCTCGCAACGGTAAAAGAAGATTACTTACCAAGGGTAATCTACATCACACCTTATGACCCAGTCTTTTTGATGGATAGGCAACTTCCTTATGGCCTAGTCTTTTCAGAAGGATTTCCATTATCATATCACATCAATAAATGAATGACCATTCATTATGACCCAATCTTTTTGGTAATGGCTTCAATTCTTATGCTAGCACATAGTTCGAGGAAAAAAAGAGGAGCCGTGGGTATAATCCTGACGCCTTCAATCCATTGGTGCTAAGTCAAAGCATTCTACGAGAATTATTATACACATACATGCTTTCTAAAGAGGACATAGTCATTTCAAATTATTTTCAAAGCTCAGTTGGACTTAAAACCCAAACACATTTAATGATCATTCATACTTGGGATCAAAAACCAAATTATAATATAACCATGATACTCATGTATAGGAATAGCTCATGCTCATGACAATATGGTGGAAACACCAAAAATGCTCAAAAACTCATTAATAATAGATATTTATGTGATCAAATTTTTATGATAACCAATATGTGAGCTTAATTCACGAAAAATATTTCATAAAAACATACGTAAGCGTAACCCACTAATAATTTCATAAATCTAATGCTCATGAATGCATATATTATTAATGATATGAGAATGATATGGGTAATAGAGATTCAAAACTCAAATAAATACTACATTATGAAATTTTAGTCAAAACATCAGCAAAATTCCCATTTAAAATATAATATAGATTACTCATGCACAAATCAAGCTTTAAAGGAGACATGCACATTCATACCTTCATAACTTCAACGTAAATCATCATAATGTGGCTTTAATCAACTTAAAATAATCAATAAATGAAAACCCACACATCAATTGAATTTAATAATGTAACACCCCATATTTTACATTTACTAATGCTACTTAAATGAAACATGATTGGTTTGTTTAAATTAGTGCCAATTTTTAAAAGTGTTTGAATCTCGTGTTAATGGGCGATATATGCGTCTAATGCTTAAGAGGGTCAAGTGTATACATATTTTGTGAAGGGGGTCACTATCATAAACAAAGTAAAATAATTGAGATACTTATATGACTTAATAATCTAGTAGGTGAGTCACCTACTTGCTTAGCTTAAATTTGCAAGCTAAATGGAGACGAGGCTCGACGTTGAATTTGTCTAAGTTCAATTATGAATAAATTCTGTATAAAAAGTGTAACCTTAGCCCAAGTTTTAACATCATAGATGAAATATATGTTCAATCCAAGGAGGATATTAAAAAGAGCCCAAAGACATCCCAATGGTTTTGCTAATTTAGGCCCAAACATAAGTAAGAAGAAAGCTGAAAAATGGGCAGCCAAGGTCCATCAAATTTGTGACCCATTTGAGCCCAATTATAAGGGATAAGCTACCGTATAACAATTGTCTAAACACGTGTTAATGTGTGGACAAAATTTCAAGAGAAAGTTGATCAAATAAGACTTTTAAAACGGGATAAGAGCAGCCATCTAGTCATTGCCAATTCAAACAAGTTTTCTGTTTTTCAAAACAAGTGTGCAATTTTTTTCAGAAGACTCTTATCAACTTTTGACACTTTACCAAACTGACCAACTGCTATATCACAAGTGTATATATAGGTGGCTATATATTGACTAAATTGAAATAGAAAGATGGCCAAGAAAGTCTCTAAAAATGGATCAAATGCATCCCCTAAAGTCATTACATTTGAACAATATTTCAGCTTTCCAAAACACTCTTGTCTTGTATCTATTTCACTCTACCAAGCTGAAAATACAATACTCCAAGTCTCTTGTGAGAAACTCTGAACCTTTAAGGCAAAGGTAAGTAATTATAGTTGTGTATTTAGTATGGTTTCTTCATGAAAAATAAGAAGTATATGCTATTATGCTTTGCTAGAAATTCTGGATAGCATATGTCCTAAGTATTGTTGTTAATGTTTCTTGTTGTTCAAGAGGATTTTCTCTTAACTTGTTGCATGAATTATGAAGTATAACTTATTTTCTAACAATATATAGGTTTTTAGTCATGTAATTAAGCTGCTGCACCACTTTTACTGTCCACAAAGATGAGTTATTGTAAAATGTCATAATTTTACTCTTAAAGGAAACTTGTAAACTAAAATTTGTAATATGTTGTTCCACGACTTTCACCTATTTTTGGGACAATTCTTGGACTAGTTTAAGACTGGTTTTATGTGTAAAAATGTTGGATATAGTTTTAATAAAGATAAAACAAGCTTGGGATTGTTGACGTCAAAGTATGGTGAAAGGATATAACGTTATGCCGCTTGTTTGTATGTTGTGAAGAATTATTATGTGTTGTCTTGTGTGGGCTATTTTAGTACTGTTATGGGTATAAAAATAATATATACATGGCATGTACATAAGAATGGTTGTTAAAAAAGTACGTTTATAAATGAAAAGGGTGAAGAATCGTCTTTGCGTCGTTAGTTGAAAGTTTGCTGTCCGGGTGATCAATTTTATGATATTGGACTGCCTAGAAGTATTGTGTTGATGCTAATACT
>JAOTQJ010000002.1:12833103-12847723 GCA_025642045.1 Solanum sejunctum | reverse complement strand
GCGTATGTGTATGTATATCTGTTCTTATGGCAATATCTGGTACTGTTGGGTTCGCTGTTTGCAGGTGGGGTTGATTAAAAAAATAGACAAAACTCTATCGAAATTTTTGTGAAATCTCTTAGCTGTCGTAAATGGAGATTCAGTATAAGTGTATGTCCGGGTGCCCTATGGGCACCATTCGCGGCCCCTGGGTTGGGTCGTGACAAAAACACTTTCAGTAACTTATTTAACAATTGTTAAAATAAATCGAGAAACTCATTTAACAATTGTTAAAACACATTTAACAATTGTTAAAGCACTTTCAGTAACTTATTTAACAATTGTTAAACAATTGTTAACATAAATCTAGTAACTCATTTAACAATTGTTGAAACACATTTAACAATTGTTAAAATACTTTCAATAACTCATTTAATAATTGTTAAACAAATTCAACAATTGTTAAAATAAATTCAGTACTCATTTATCAATTGTTAAAACACTTTCAGTAACTCATTTAATAATTGTTGAAACACATTTAACAATTATTAAAATAAATCGAGTAACTCATTTAACAATTGTTAAAATAAATTGAGTAACTCATTTACAATTGTTAAAACACATTTAACAGTTGTTAAAAAGAATTTTACTGGAATAATAGATAAAATTCAGATGAGTAGTACACACAAAATAATGATATTAACAACCAAAAATGGTCAAAAATTACCTTACAAGCTATGCCCACTAATAAAACAACGAAACTTAATATCATATCGATAAAATTTCAAATTTTTTCTCACTTAAAAAAATAAAAAAAGAAACAGAGGTGCTACTAACATTTTCTTCTTTCTTCTTTCCAACGCAATAGCAGCAACAACCACAAGAAATAAACAATATTAATAATAATAATAATAAGGAGGAGGAGGAGGAGGAGGAGGAAGAAGAAGAAGAAGAAGAAGAAGAAGAAAAAGAAAAAGAAGAAGAAGAAGAAGAAGAGAAGAAAATGGCGCAAACGATCGTTTCTTTCGTTGGATGGGCTTTTTTCTTTTCTTTTTTTAATATATTAGGGTTAATAAGGCAGGGTCAAAGTATAAAAAAAACTTGAGAACTTACTGAAAAAGTAGTTGAACCTCATTAATTATTAAACAAAACGTTGTCACTCACCCTCAATAATTAACACTCTTGTCACTTTTCTCAACTTTTTAAACTATTTTGTCACTCTTAATTAACTTGCCCCTGTATTTTAGACTTTTTACTTAAAGGGTTAAAAAAAATAAAAATGTAGTGTTCATAATTTAAACTTGAAATTTTAAGATAAATTTGGAACATCTTAAACTATTAAGTCAACCTATTATCTTGTAAATAGGGGATATAAAATATCAAACATTCTCTCTCACTCTACACACACACACACACACATACACACACACACATATATATATACTAGTTTATTATAATGTAAACGATAAAATTTGCGTTGAGAAAATAATAATCAAAAATAAAAATATCGTAACAATTTGTAGTATTTGATTTCAATAATGTGAGTGTTACAATTTCTACGAATCCTCTGATTTGCCTTTTCAAGTGTAAATTCAAGGTCTCTGAAGCTTGTTCTTGAATTTGAAGTCTATTCCTGAATCCAATCTTGAACTTTGATCTCGAATCTTGATTTTGATCTTGTTTCTTCATCTTGAATCTTGATTTTGATCTTGAATCTTGTTCAAGAGCTTTTAAGCTTATTCTTGAACTTGAATTTATAGGAAAATTGTGATGTTTGATCCACGATCTTTCTCTTGCTTTTTATTAGAATTCTTGATGTCAATTATAAATTATGAAGACCCCCTATATATTGTTGCTGAATAAAGTAGTCATGATAGAATTAGACTTTCTCCTGGTCAATCAAATTTAAGTGACATGACATGTTGGGCTTTAATAAAATGGGTCTGTCATTTTGGCACATGACATCATCCTATTGACTTCTTTGTTTGAGCTAGCATGCCATGTCATTTGACACGTGACATGAAGTGGGCCTCTTGGATGAAGGGGTATGGGGCCCAATGAAGTGAGTCATCTTTTGTAGCCCAAATAAATGAATTTGGGCTTTCAATTAAATTTATATTTTATTGGACTCAATTTAATAAACCCTATTATATTAATACGCTATATTCTTTTAGGACTAATATATTTTTGAATTTTATATAGTTTGAATCATATTATAAAATTTATATTTTTATAAATTTTATATGATTACAAATGCCGCCTACTTCAAGTCTTGTCGAGATATTTTATCTTTTAAAGATTAGACTTGAAGTAAAATATTTTTCGTAAAGCTTAGTTAGTCAAAGTGAGAGCAATTTTTAATTGCCAAGTAGCCGACACAGCGGTCAACAACCATAAGTTCCCCCTTTTTAATTTTTTTAAATTTTTTTAAGACCTAATCAAATCATAAGTCCAAAAAGATTTTGTGGGTTCCTTTAGATGGAATTTGCATTTATTTGTCACTTTTATGCAATTCTAGTATGGTTAGAAGGTCTCCAAAGTTCATCCGCCAATAATCTTCTTTAATTTCAGTAGGAATCAAATTACTAAAATCCACTTTGCATTAGAGACTTCCCTCTATACATAAGACTTGCGCTTATTATTTTCAAACAAGATTCATTCAAAGCTTTGGAATTGCATTATTCTCGTTATCAGCTGGCATATCATAGGTAAATTTTTTTTCTTTTTATTATTTTTTTGGGCATTCTTTTGTCCCTCTTTTCTTGTTGTAGGGCCATAATTCAAGATTTTTTGTATTACAAGAACTTGATCTTGAGGTGTGGAGGGATAAATTCATGCTCATGCCTTGAGATCACTACTTTGATGCTTTACACTGTTCTAAATGTTTTAACATAGGAGACTAACAAAATGAGGCTTTACACTGTTCTAAATGTTTAAATATAGGGAATCAACAAAATGAGGCTTTCGGATGTTCTAAATGTTTAAACATAGGGGACCAACAAAATAAGATTTTCTGATGTTCTAAATGTTTAAATATAAGGGACCAACAATATGAGGCTTTCTGTTTCTAAAAGTGTTTAAACATACGAGACTAATAATACAAGGCTTTCCTCTATTCTAAAAGTTTAAACATAGGGGACCAATAATAGAAAACTTCTACTTTGATTCTTGTTCCTCTTTTTGTTGCATGCTATCATTGATGAAGGATAACACTTTTTCTTTTATACAGCCTGAACAATGGTGTTCTTCAAGGACTACATTTGTTCATCTTCTGAACTCAGATACCTCATAATTGGGTCACAAGATAGCAAGATACAGACCAAGCTTTTAGTCCGAGATCCTCTAGTTGGTCGTTATGCAGATGCATGACCACAATTGAGAAACACCCTTAATAAGGCAGATTGGACCTTTGAACACGTCCATAAATCTAACAAAGCTTCCAAGGTATGGTATTTTGAGACACCAAATCTTCAAGGCTCCAATCATGCGAGCACTTTTCCAAATTTGGGGCGTCACATAATCCAAGAAGGGTTATGTTAGGGAGATGAAATCCTATTTGAGGGTGAATATCATTGCATCCCTAGCTATTGGGAATGGACAAAAGATATCCCTAGCAAAAATGGGCAGAGCTTGAATGATACCAACATCCAAAATATTGTAGTTGCTTCTCTTTTTACTTATGATTGGAACTCTAATATTGTGCAAGCCTTTTGTGATGCTTGGTGTCCCCAAACAAACACATTGCTTACGTCTCTCAAAGAAGCATTCATATCTCTTTGGGACTTGTATATTCTTGGCGGATTACTGATCAGTGGGTGTTGTTATGAAGAAGTGATACCTAATGCCAAAGAGCTTACATGTTATGATTCAAAAAAGAATAAATTTCTTCCTCAAACTTATATGTATTTATTTGCTACCTTCCATCATCTTAGAGAGAAGAAGGGTGACAACTCGAGGATCTCTTATACTGACTGGATACAATTTTGGTGTAAATAAGATATCAAGTATGAGTTAGCTCCCCCGAGAAGAGAGAAGAAGGTTCGATGCTTAGCATCTATGCATAATACAATAGGTGACATATCAACGAAGGTGAGCACATGGTTAAGCTCTCAAGAGATGACATTTTCTATACTTAGAGCAGAACACCAAAAATATGCGACTTATTGGCAACCTTCTTGTTATGTTAGTTATGCATCTTTGTATTTCCCTCTGAACGGAAAAATCTTATTCGACCTAAAACTTTTAAGATGGAAAGCTTGATGGCGAGTGGTTAAAGGGTTAGCCTTGCAATTTTGGTCTTAGCGAGCATCTATCGTGGCTTAAACAAGATTTCAAAATCTTCCCAATTTGATCATATTAAGGTTTCTTTGCCTATTCATTATATTCATGGTTGGCTTGCTCATTATCTTAAGACACATTATCCTCTTGCTGGTGGACCTTCCCTCCCGCAAATGATGATATATTCTGGCAAGGGTGCTGCTAAATATTTTGACAAAGATAAGGCACGAAAGCACGTCCATCAAGGTGAAAACCTTGTGTGGACTGCGACCATGCTTACTAGGCCTCACCCAACTTATTATGTTAATGATAACAAAGCTTCAAAGTTGGATTCATCTTTTTTTGTGAGCCTTCACTTTAATTATCTTACTTTAAAGGAGGGGGACTCCTTTCTTGTCGAGCCATATAGTCCCCACTGATTCAGTCGTCAGTTTGAATTCTATCAAGATAATCCTGGATATCTAGAATATGATATTCGTGCTGAATCTCTTGATGAGGGGCTTAGGTATTAGATAATTTGCATCTCCCAGACTATCATGTCAAGAGTGATATTTCCTCCTGCAGTTGCTTCTGCAAAGAGACTTTACCCCACTTCGATACCTATCTTGGTGAGAGATATCTCATGGGAAATTTCTTGAGGATAATCTGGAACTTCGTTAGAAAAGGCTGGGTCAAATTTCACCACTCTTTTAGGGAACAAAGGTCAAGGCGTCGGATAGGAGCTCTTAAAAGTTGATACCCCACTTGCCCCACAACCTCAGAGTATAAGGCTCAAGTCCTCTAAATGGTCTAAGAAAGAAGTCACCCGTTCTCCAATCCCTATAAAGAGATGCCCCTTAATTCTTCTATTTACCAAGCAAGCCTCTCAAGAGACCAACACAAGCAACAATAGGGACAAATATTGGAAGAGGAAAAGACGTGAACCAATTGCACTCGAGGTTGTTGAGTTGCAGATTGTGGAAGAACAAGGCATTGATGGTCCTTAAAAAAACATTACATTCAGAGTGAAGAGGTTTTTCTTTTGACCACAAATCTCCCTTTTTTCTTTAAATAAATTTTAAGAATAATTTATGGTTAACTAATTTGTTAATTCTCTTTCCTTCCTCTTTTGTATAGGTGAATGTTGATGAGCATCAGAGCAATTACTACAAGAGAGGCCACAAATTAGCGTGAACTCTGTTGCGACATCGAAACCTGAGGTAGAGTCAACTTTAGCTGTTGAGCAAAAATAAAGAATTGCAATCACTTTTCATAATCAAACTTTAAAATGGTTGACCCTCGATTAGACCAATAGTCTTCCACTTTATTCAAAGCCAGATGAGGCTAAGTCTATTTTTGAAGGAAAAAGCATTGTTTAGACTCACAAAAAGAAGTGTATCTTGGGCCTTTGGAAGGAGATTTGTAGCAAACTTGCTAGAACTTCTCTAGACTCAATTTATTTTTATAAAGAAGATATTTATTAGATTCTCCAAGAGATGAGTGAAACGTATCTCATAAATCTTTCATCCTTGAAGCATTTAGTGGATTCCCTCTTTGAGCTTGCTGCCTCCTATGATCAAGAACACTCCTTTACAAATAGGGTGCATGAGGACAAGAAGCTGGAGTTGCTTTCTATGGCCAAGGATGGTCTTGAGTCGCTTATAGCAGAGCAGGGCGAAAAGACTAAACATGCTTCTTCTAAAAGCAAGTCACTGAAGAAGGTCAAAAGAAGTTAGCAACACTACCGGTGGAGCAAGAGGAACTTGAGGCTGCTATAACAACTGCCAAGAAGGAGATTGAGGAGGTTCAAGCAAGATCTTAGTTGGTAAGAATGAAGTGTCCTCTTAAGAAAATATGGACTTCTTGATGACTGATGATTTGACTCGCTTAGAGCATATGAGAGAGGGCTTAGAGGCTAGTCGTCAGAATTTGATCAACTACAAATTATGCTTATATTAAGCTCCCTTCCCTTTTTTTTACTTCTTTTCTTTATTTTCATAAAATTTAGATTGATATGTTAGAAAATTTTATAGCAATAGAATTTCTCTATTTTTTTGTCTTATATCTTGCATTTGTGGTTCTAACTTGAAATTATTCACATATTTTCTTTTGTTGTAAGCCTTAATAATTTAAACTTAATTCACTTTTGGACTCTAGTAAGAATGAAGATAGTAAAAAGGAATCCTTCCTCTTTTGAAGTTTGTGCATTCGCCTTCACAAATTTTATGTAACTTAATGGTTTAACGTACGAAATGAATAAATTTAAAGAATATCAACACAAAACTTGAGAACTTGAGGACTGTCATTTGCACACTCGCTCAATTTGGGAATCAACCTGTAGACCTTGGGGACTTTAGCTTGGAGACTTAGGGAATATGAAAATTTCAACCTGCAAACTTGATTGGATTTGAGTACCTCAAGAATGCCATCGAAGGAACTCACATTCCATAGGGATTTCCCCCCATGAGGAATAAAGTAAGGGATATATAGTATTTTTAACACTCATGCAACTAAACTTAGAATATAATTCCAAGCGCCTACGTACCACAATGAAGAGGATCAAGTTACAATGTAGTTATGGGGCAAGTGTTTTTTAAGGGTATTGTACACAGTGTATACTCTTGCGGGCAAGGAGTATCATGTACTTTTATACTCAAATTCCAAGGACCATAATTTTCCTTAAGGGTAGTACTTGTTAAGAAATTTTGCATTTATGAGACAGATCCTCATGTCATCTGCATCGACAAGCTTGTAAGTACCATTTGAGTATACTTCTTGTACTACATATGGTTCATCCCACTTCGAGGTGAATTTGCTCCCGGACTTATGTGAAGTGATAATAGGCCTTCTTACTGCAAGACCTTGGTCTCCAACTTGAAAACATCTTGAGCGAACCTTTTTATTGAAGGCACGAGACAAACGAGCTTGCTAGCATTCAAGATTTTGTTAGGCTTTTAACCTCTTTTCATCAAGTGCTTCTGACTTAGCAAGACATAGTCAAGCATTTTTTTCCTCAGTAAGCCCTTCTTGGATAGCTAGTCTCAAAGACGGTATCTGATGCTCGAGTGGCAAGACTTCTTCAATTTTAAAAGTAAGCGAATATGGGATTGCTTGAGTCGGTCTGTGATATGTCATCCTATATGCCCACAAGGCTTCTTCCATTCTTTCGTGCTAGTCTCATTTGGACTTAGAGACCACTTTCTTCAGAAGATTGCATAGAGTCTTATTGAATGCCTCGACCATACCATTGGCGAAAGCATGGGACATAAAAGATTTTCGCTACTTAAAGCCAAAGAGATCGCATATCTTATTCATCAACTTGTTATCAAATGGCTTGCCATTATCCATGATTATGTATCATGGAATGCCAAACCAGTAAAAAATATTTACGCAAATGAAGTTTGCACATTCTCCTTCTTGACGACTTTAAGAGCTACAACTTTAGCCTATTTGAAAAATAATTCGCCGCAGCTAAGATGTACAAGTATCCATCAGAGGATTTCACCACTGGTCCAACAACATCCAATCCCCAAGCATCAAACGGCCAAGATGCAACAGTCAAGTGTAAAACTTCAGGCGGTTAATGTATGAAGTTTGCATAGAATTGACATGCTTTACGCCTTCGAGCATAATCCAAGAAATCTTTTACCATAGTTGGCCAATAATTCTCCATTATTTTTATGTGAAAATATAGCTTTGGTCCAGAATAATATGATCCATATACTCGTGAATATGCCTCTTGCAAAGCTTAAGTCATTTCTTTCTTCCCCAAGCATCGCGAGAGCATTCCTTCAAAAAATCTCCTACACAATGTTTTGTTGTAGTAGAGAAAACAAGGTGCCCGATGACGAATGTCAGTCCTTCTCTTAGCATCTACTAGAAGTATGTCATAACATAAATAGTTGATGATGGCTTGTCTCCAGGCCTCTTTATTGGTTTTAGAAACTGCAACAATATGGTCAACCTCATTCTTCACATGTTCGTATTCATCCAAGGGTGGTACTACCTATTTTTGGCAGACGGTAACTTATGTCTAATTAGAAAGAGTAAGAGTCGAGGCTAGAGCAGATAAGGTATCAACCATTTTATTTTCCTTTCTTGGTACATGTTGGAGGTTATATCTCTAAGGCGTCCTTCAACTTTTGAGCATAACACTGATATAGGCGCAGTTCAAACTTCGTCACCTCAGAGTTTCCCAAGAGTTGTCGAATCACAAGTTGAGAATCACCAAAACTTGCAACTGCAATTGCTTCATGTCAATTTCCATTTCGAGCCCAAGTATTAGTGCTTAATATTCTGGAACATTGTTGGAATTATGTTGTTTCAATGTGAAGGAGAATGGTAGGACTTCTCCTTGTGAAGTGACAAACACTACGCCGGCACCAGCTCTTCCACGATGTGTGGTCCCATCAAAGTACATTTTCTAAGGAGGCTGAATTTTGATAGTCATTGCATCTTCATTGGGAAATTCATCAGTTAATTCCCAATTATCTGGTATAGGATGATTAGTCAAGAAGTCCACTAATGCTTGTCCTTTCACAACTTTTTGAGAGATGTATAATCTTAAATTGTTAGAACTGAAGGTACCACCTTGCTAGTCGGTTACTAAGGATTGGTTTGGACATAATAAATTTGATGGGATTTACTGTAAAAATAAGGCGGACAGTATGACTTAAAAGTAGTGCTTCATCTTTTGAATCAAAAAGACCAGCACCAAACACAACGTCTTGATTGTCGAATAATTTAGCTCATTTGGTGTCATCATTTTACTCAAGTAATAAAGGACATTTTCTTTGCCTTCATTATTTTCTTGAGCTAGTAAGTCTCCCACGGACCTTTCTTGTACCGCAATGTAAAGTATCAGTGACTTTCCAGGTACAAGGGCTGCTAAGACTGGAGGTTTCGCCAGATGCACTTTTATACTTTCAAATGCTTTGCTACATGTTTGATCCCACTTGAAAGGGACACCTTTCTTCATAAGATGACTGAATGGTTGACATCTTCCTGCTAGATTTGAGATGAACCTCCTCAAGTAGGCTAATTTCCCATGGAGACTTTTCAACTCATGAATGTTTTGAGGTTCGGGCATCTTCAAAATTGCATTAACTTTGGCTTGATCAATCCTAATTCCTCAATGCCGCACAATAAAGCCACGAAACTTTCCAGAAACAACCCCAAAGGCATACTTTAATGGATTCATCCTTATTTAATATCTTTAAAGCAACTCAAATACCATTCTCAAGTCTTTTAAATGGTCATTCCTTCTCTTCGACTTCAGTATCAAGTCATCAACTTAACATTTAATATTTTTATGGAGTAAATCATCAAATATATTTTGCATGGCCCTTTGATATATGGTACTAGCATTCTTCAAATCGCAAATCGAATGGCATTACCTTATAACAATAAATGCCTTTAGATGTACGATACGCTGTGAGTTCTTCATCCTTTAGTGACAAGCGACTTTGGTATAGCTAGAAGAACCATCAATGAATGACATTGCCTCATAACTAATTGTAGCATCAATCATTAGCTTTAGAATAGGCAGAGGGAATTTATCTTTAGGGCATGCATTATTGAGATCTATGAAGTCAACACAAACTCAAATTTGGTCATTCTTCTTCTTCACAGGGACAATGCTTGAAATCCACGTAGGGTATTTAACTTCTTGAATGAAGCCCGTCTTAATGAATTTCTTAACTTCTTTCTCAATCAATGAAACCAAGTCTGGCCTGAAACGTCTTTGAGCTTGCTTGACAGGACGAGCACTATGCTTGACTGCCAATTGATGGACTGCTATTTTGGGATTCAAACCAGGAATTTCTTTATAGCTCCAAGTGAAGACATCCCTACATTCTTTGAGCATATTTATATAAGCCATTTCTTCATCCGCTTCTAGGAAAGCACTCAAGTAAGTTGGCCTCGGTTCTTCATCCATGCCAAGGTTAACTTCCTTTAAGGGATCAATCATGGTCTTGACTCCTTTGCCAAATTCTGGCGGAGCATTTCTAGCATTCTCCTTTTCCTATGGATCATTGTCATTAATTGATATATTATTATACCAAATAATACCTCCCAACTTTTCATCAATTTTCAGTTGGCATGAGGCATTATGAGTTGTAATATAACATGAGGAGCCAACACTTTCTTTATCTTCCTCGCGCTCTTTAGTGTAAACCACAATGTGAGCCCTTATTTTTAGTACCTTTTTACATGAAACTATGAGTTTCGCTTGTCACTTCATCCTGGAAGGAACTACGCTTTTGAAATCCTTTTGGATCATAGGTGAAGGAAGCGTTGTTACTCTTAGGTAACTTCTACGATGCTTGTTATTCTTCTTCTTCAATAGGCCTAACCTCTCGAGCATAGAAGTTCTTGCAACAGGTTTTACAAGTCGATCAAAGATAGAAGGTTATTTATTAGAAGCAACACACTCATCTTCTATAATGATATAGTTATTGCTTGCCTTTCTTTTAGAGATGCGCATCGGTGGTTATTAGCTATAGCCTAAACTTTCACGTGTTTGCCTGGTTGTACCCTCTAATGGGAGTTTCCTTAGCCTAGACGGCTCATCAGGGTTGTACCCGACCTTTACAAGTAATTTGTAAGCATTTGGATCAAAGCCTTCTATGCATTTTGTAGGGAGTGATGTATCTTGTGGTGGATTTGGAGCCACAAACTCTCCCAATAGCTTTGAAGACAAATTTATTGCATCAATCCTTTTTATATGGAGAGTTAACCCCTGTAGCACATTCCCTCGTACATCAGACAACTGATGCTCCTCTTTCTTCACCTTTGGAACATAATGGAGTGTAGGTGCTAGCTTAATTTTTGATGGTATGGTCTTCCCCTTATTAGGACAAGTACTAAGCTCCCCAATGTCAGCTTTGGCCCTTTCAATGGCCACATTGGTTGTTTCACCTTTGAGCTACTTAGGCTTGATTAGTTTGACAACCTCATGCTTTACCCCTTCACAACGTAACTCTTCAAATAGAATTTTGCATCGTCAAAATGTGACTCAACCTGAGTGAAAAGATTATTGTCAACAACTATCTTTCTTTCAATTTTGTTTTCGAGGTACTTCAAATACTGATAATAAGAAGATACAACAATTTTATTCTCATGCACCCAAGGCCTTCCAAGCAATATATTATATAAAGCCTTTGCATCAATCGCACGCACCCATGCACATGTTCGCAAATTGTCCATATGAATTTCTAGCTTAATCAAGCCTACAGACCTTTGCCCCTCGTGATTGAACCCTTGTATTAACAAACGATTTTCGCTAAGCTCTTTTAACGTTTGAATAGGTAGAATGTTGACACCAGGACCTTCGTCTATCAAAATTCTATTTATCTTCTTCTCTAGCACATGACCCATTACATACAAAGGACGATTGTGTAGAGTTTCGCCAAATAGAAGATCATCATCAGTGAATGCAATCTTTGTGGCACACTTCACCCGCCACTTCATCTTTGTTAGCAAGAGACACCTTCTACAAATCTTCATTTATTGTTTCTCCCATGTAAGTACTGAAATATAATGCCCCAACATTGTCTTAGGTGGCCTCCATGTAGAACCAACTTGGTAAGAATTCCCCAAAAGTCATAGGACGTCACAGTTTCTGGTGGTGATGCATCTCCATTTTTGGCCCCTTCAGACGCCTAATGAGTTTCTACATCTTTGATCTCTTCACTAACCTTTGTATGATAAATTGTTTAAGTGATCCTTTCTGTGGCCTCGTCTTGTTGCGTCTCTACCTAGTTATGAGAATCCAACATTCATCATCATCGATAATGATTTAGGATTTCTCTTGCTCTATTGGCCCTTCTTCCTCATGCGGACATATTTGGACTGGGTCAAGCAAGCTAAACATAATAGAGATTTGATTAGAAGTTGTCTTTCCATCATCAAGGACAGTCTTCATTTCATTAACCAATTGCATAACCTTGTCTTGAAAGAGAAAACATTTTTCAAGAGGGTGGGTTACAAGTCTATGATACTTGTAATAATTTAGGTCATCAGTCTTTCTAGCTTCATTGGGTCGTTTCATCTCTGGCAACTCAATGAGCTTTAGCTCAACCAACTCCTCAAAAATTTCAGGAATATCATAATCCATAAAAGAGTATTCCTTTTTTTGCATCTCTCCCAAGGTAAGCTTTCGATTTTGACGCTCTTGAAAAGTCGTCTTTACACTTTGCTTCCTACTCTCCTTTGTAACTTCACAAGTGAGATATTGACATTCATGGACTCTTTGTTGACATTCCTGGGCACAAATTTGCCCCATTAATTGTGTTCTTGTTTATCCTTTCCTTTGTGAGGATCCTGAATAAGCATCCCATCTTTTCCATTAGAAAATATGCTTAACTCCATATCATGAGCATGCACTGTTAGATTTTCAAAAGACTTAGGTTTTATCCTTTATAGGATGTATAGAAGGCCCCAGTGCATCCCTTGGATACACATTTCTATAGCAAAGGCTTCACTAAGTCTGTCCTTGCAATTAAGGCTCGTATTTATCCATGGATTTATGAAGTCAATGACAAGTTCATCCTTTCTTTGGTGAGTATTTATGAGTTCTACCATGCTCACAGTGCGCCTTGTGTTATAGAAGCGATTAAGAAACTAATGCTCCAGTTGCTCTCAATTGTCAATGGAGTGAGGCTCAAGGTCTGTGTATCAGTCAAAGGTATTTCCTTTCAAGGAACGGATGAACTGTTTGACGATATGGTCTCCATAGGTCCCAATATTATTACATGTCTCCACAAAGTGTGCAATATGCTACTTTGGATTTCCTTTGCCTTCGAATTGCTGAAATTTTGGGGGTTGATAATCGGTAGGCATTTTGAGGTTATTAATCCTCGCAGTGTAAGGCTTAGGATACATATGGGAAGACCTTGTGGAGATTTCATACTTGTCTTTAACGGTTCCCTCGATGAACTCCTTCAATTAATCAATTGGAATCATTCCTTCGGTGGAAACAAGCAGCTCTTTGATAGTCGTTGCTTGCTTCACAAGATTGTCAGCCTCTTGAATCTCAATACCCTTCCCTGGTGCATGGCTTGATTCTCCATCTAGTAAATCTTCCACCTTATCCATCAACTTATCGATACGAGAGTCTTGGTGTTGCACATGCTTAGTCAATCCTTTAATCATCTTCACTAGGTTCGCAAGTTGTTCCTCCATAGATAAAGAATTAATTGTCATCGCTTGCATGACCATTGGAGGCACAGAAGAGTAGCATGGATTTCATGGAAGTTGATCTTCAGGGGTCTCACATTACGCGACGCACATGGAGAAGAGTCGTTGGATGAGTCATGGCCCTTCTTTGCGGTAGAGTTCTTGGAACCAGAGGCCTCAATCAAATCCAACGTTTGCTTAATCTTTTCAGCAACACTGCTTCCTTCTTCGAAAGCATTTACAGAGAACCTTACTCCCTTCAGAGTTGAAGAACCAAAATCGGGAGTTGGTGCGAACGACACTTGTAGTGTTTATTATCCCAGTATAGTAGCTTTGCTTCTTGTAACAGCTCCGACGCTTCCAAAAGTAACACCAAGGATTCCCTCCACTTCAGCAGAGAACTTGGAATCAGTAGCCTTAGAGGAAGTTGATCGGGAAATCTTCTTAGAAGCCACTTCAGTATTCTTTGGTGCTTGAAAAGTTGAGATGAGAGGTAGAGACTGTCCCACTGGGCATGCCAGAATTTGTAGACGATAAAATCCACATTGAGAAAATAATAATCAAGAACAAAAATATCGCAATAATTTGTAGTGTTTAATTTCAATAATGTGAGTGTTACAATCTCTATGAATCCTCTGATTCGCCTTTTCAAGTGTAAATTCAAGGGCTCTGAAGCTTGTTCTTGAATTTGAAGTCTATTCTTGAATCCGATCTTGAACTATGATCTCGAATCTTGATTTTGATCTTATTTCTTGATCTTAAATCTTGAGTTCAAGAGCTTTTAAGCATGTTCTAGAACTTGAAGGTTTGAATGTTTGAATTCTTGAATTTGTATAGAAATTGTGGCGTTTAATCCACGAGTTTTCTCTAGCTTTTTGTTAGAATTCTTGATGTCAATTCTGAATTATGAAGACCCTCTATATATGTTTGCAGAATAGAGGAGTCAATAATAGAATCAGACTTTCTCCCGGCAAATCAAATTTAAGTGATATGGCATGTTGGGCTTTAATGAAATGGGTCTGTCATTTTGACACATGTCATGATCCTATTGGCTTCTTTATTTGACTTGGTATGCCATGTCATTTGACACGTGGCATCAAGTCAGCCTCTTGAATGAAGGGATATAGGGCTCAATGAAGTGTGTCATCTTTTATAGCCCAAATAAATGAATTTAGGTTTTTAATTAAATTCATATTTTATTGGA
>JAOTQJ010000002.1:12795379-12821918 GCA_025642045.1 Solanum sejunctum | reverse complement strand
GTGAAATTTCTTGGCTGTCGTGAATGGAGATGCGGTATAGTGTATGTTTGGGTGCCCTATCGGCACCAATCACGGCCCCTGGGTTGGATCGTGATATTTTACTACTCGTAGAGAGGGGTGTTGTGGTAAATTCCAGTAACTCAATTTTTAGGACACAAAAGGTCATCTATAACTCGTAAATTGCTCTACGACCTATAGACGAGGTCTCATAGACTCAGACGATAATTTTTTTAAGAAGGATAATTTTGTCCACTCCTGTACCTATTGAATTTAACCCTTGGACACTTTGGACTTAATTTAAGTCCTAAAATAAAACCCTTAGCATATTTTCCACCATTCTTCACCTTAGGGATTTCCTGAGAACACTAGAGGGGAGAGAGGAGCAAGAGTTCTCTATTCTAACACGAGAATCGATTGGAGTTGAATTATTTCTTCAATCCCCAGGAGTGTAAGGCTTACTAAAGTGTGGAACTACATTTGTTCACATGCCCTTTTTATCTACTTGAGTCAAAATTGAGGAAAGAGTTGAGATTTGAGAAATTATATTATCCTAATACTGAAATTCTTGCATTTATCTTAAATTCTTATGATAATATATGAAGTACTTATTGCATTGCATAATTACTGATATGAAATTGAAGTGAAGTTTTATACTTGACAGAATGAACCCTAAATTGCATAATTCAATGAAATACTATGCATAGACTGAGTTGAGATCTGAGTTTGATATTGATTTTATGAGATGAGTAACTTGAGCATTGTCGAGCATGAAAATCATATTGAACCTAGTCATATATACTATCATGAATCTTACTTGCATTGCATGATGAGTCTACTTGAGTAAGTTCGAATGACCGTTGAGTCTAAGTCGAGTTTGATTGTCTTCGTTTGTTGACTGAATTGATGAGTAACTGAGATGAGTTGATATGAGATAACCTAAAGAGGTTGAGACTTAATTGATTGTCTAAGTAATGAGGATTAAGTTGATTGATGAGTTGAGCATGTTTTACTCTTGGGAGGAGTATCGAACATCGAGTTGGGAGCAAGAAAATAACCACTCTAACCCACAGAACTATGTTGCTAGTGTAGGATAGTCGTACAGCATGTTCTGATGGCTCATGTCCCAAAAGTTAGACATTTACTAGTGATCCATGAAAGAGTTTATCATCCTTTACCATCGCAAGTTTAAGACGGATGTGGCAACGACGTCGCCTTCATTGTGCATCACCAAACAAAAGGTGATGGAATTGAAAGTCGGTTAAAAGAAATTCCTAAGCAACCTTGATTGAGCATGATATTTTAAACTGATCCTATTTTTACTGAGTATATTTTAAAAAGCATGATTTACTTCAAACTTGCATGTATTGAGTTGAGCATGAGTTATTGAGTTGAGATGAGTGAGTTGAGTCTTATTTTCTTAAGCTATTTTACATACCAGTATATTTTATGTACTGACATTCATTTTGACCTACATCATTTTATGATGCAGATATAGGTGATAGAGGATTTCAGTCGTGCACCATTGAAGTCTAGATCAGTGCATTCCTGAGTTGCGAGACCTCCATGCATTCCGGAGGATCCCTTTTGTCTTTTTACTTCCATTGAGTACTTTATTTCCTTTGATTTTGAGGTGTCCATGGCCTATCATGGTACCATCTAGATTGTTTAGTAGAGGCTTCATAAACACTGAGTAGAGGATTTGTTGAGTATTTTGTATTCCAGACTTATTCATTGGAAATATGAGTTAGTTGAGTTATATTATATTCAAATGATGTCTTTCTATTTGAGAAAATTTTTCGTCTGCCAAGTCAATGTGACAATGACGCCAGGTGGTTCTCTTGAGAAATCAACAATGGTTCTTCAAGTGTCAGCTACGCTAAGGGTACCCTCCCGAGGTGTGACACATGGTCCTAAAGTTGATGAAGACATGGTGGAATTCATTGATAAGGCAACTAGAATTGTGGCTGCCATGGAGGTGCCATCGAAAGAGAAGGCTGAGTTGGTGTCCAACCAACTTAAAGGTATGGTAAAGGTTTGGTATGATTAATGGGTCAATGAAATGGGAGATAGAGTGGGCCAAATAGAGGGGGAAGATTTTAAAGCTACATTTTTGGATATGTTTTTCCATTAGAGCTAAGGGAAGCAAAAATTCAAGAGTTCATCAACTTGAAGCAAGGTCATATGACTGTGAGGAAATACTTCCTCAAATTTACAAAGCTCTCCATATATGCACCATTCATGGTGGCAGACCTGCAAGCTAGAATGAGCAAATTTATCTCCAGTTATTGAAAATAATATCCAAAGAGTGCAAGATCACAATGCTTGTGAAAGAGATGGACATCTCTCGCCTAATGACATATGCGGAGAAAATTGAAGAGGAGAAGTTGAGGAAGCATGCTAGGATGTCCAAGAGGGCACGAATGGATGGTAGTAGATTTTCTTACCAAAAGAGTGATAGCCATAGCAAGTTCCAAGGTGGCCAAACCAAGTGAGCCAAGGGCTAACCAATGCTCCTCCTCCTCGGTTCAACAAAGACAAGGGGACTAATCCTAAACCACAAGGAGGGTCGGGTATACAAGCTTCTGCAAATTATACCAATTGTGGAAGGTCCCACAAAGGGAAGTGTCTATCAGGCCTAATGCATGTTTAAAATATTATAAGCCCAATCATTATGCCAATTACTATAGAAGTGATGATGTTAGGCCTCAAGGCCAAGGTGGACAAGCTCAAGGTGCTCCAACGACCAATAGGTTTTATGCTTTGCATGCTTGCCAAAAAGTGAAAGAAACTCCGGATATATTACCAGTATGTTGAAATTTTATGATTTTGATGCATATACACTATTAGATTTGGGAGTCTATTTGTCCTTTGTAATCCTATTTCTTGCAAATAGATTCTATGTATGTCCTAAAGTCCTAAAAGAACTTTTTATTTAGTACTCCTGTAGGAGAGTTCATTTTTGCATAAAGAGTCTATAGGAGTTGTCCCATGTCTATCTTGCAGAAAGTTATTCCCTGTGACTTACTGGAGCTTTCTATGGTTGATTTTGATGTCATACTTTGAATGGATTGATTGCATGTTTTCTACACTTCTATAGATTATTAAACTCATAGGGTCAAATTTTAATATTCAAATGAGTCTATTCTTGAGTATAAGAGCAGTAGTTCATCATGTAGAGGTCAGTTTGTCTCTTATCTCAAAGCCCATAAAATGATTTCCGAATGATGTATTTATCACCTTGAGAGGTTAGAGATGTCACTTTTGAAATTCCCTCTCTTGAGTTTGTTCCCATTATAAATGAGTTTTTTATGTCTATTCAGAAGAGTTACCAGTATTCCTCCCCAAAGGAAAAAGACTTCGGCATAGACCTCTTGCTTGATACTCAACTTATCTCCATTCCTCCCTATAGAATGGATCTAGCTAAGTTAAATAAACTAAAATAGCAATTGAAAGATCTATTTGATAAGGGCTTCATTAAGCTAAGTAGGTCTTTATGGGGTGCCCCCGTGTTGTTTATAAAGAAGAAAGATAGGTCACTCCAAATGTGCATAGACTATCGACAACTCAACGAATTACCATCAAGAATAAGTATTCGCTCCCAAGGATTAATGGTTTATTTGATTAATTTCAAGGAGCCAAACAATTTTCCAAAATTGACTTGTGGTCTAATTATCACCAATTAAGGTGACATTCCTAAAATGGCTTTTTGGAAAAGATATGGGCACTTAACGTTTTTGGTGATGTCCTTTATCTAAACCAATGTATCGATATTATTTATGGACCTCATGAATAGGTTATTAAAATTGTATCTTGATATGTTTGTTGTGATGTTCATCAATAACATTTTGATCTATTCCCAGAGTGAAGAGGAGCATATAGAGCATTTGAGGATGGTTTTACAAACTTTGAGGGAGAAAAGGTTATTTGCTAAATTTGACAAATATGAGTTTTGGTTGAAGGAAGTTATCTTTCTTGGACATGTGGTTTCAGGTGATGGAAACAAAGTTGACCCTAAGAAGATAGAAGTAGTGAGAAATTGGCCTAGGCCATTGACTCTTTCTAGCATTAGGAGTTTCTTGGGCCTAGTTGGGTACTATGGAAGATTTATTGAAGCATTCTCCTCCATCTCGTCACCATTAACTAGGTTGACTCAAAGGAATTTAAATTTATGTGGAAGGATGAATATGATAAGAGTTTTCAAAACATGAAGGATCAGTTGACTTCGGCTCTAATCTTGACCTTATTGGAGGGAATCAAGAGATTTGTGGTGCACTGTGATTCCTCGTGGTTTGATTTGGATTGTGTGTTGATGCAAAATAGGAAGGTGATTACCTATGCCTTAACCAACTGAAGGTGTATGAAAAGAATTATCTAATGCATGATATTGAGCTAGCAATTGTGGTGCTTGCATTAGAGATATGGTGGAATTTACTTGTATGGGGTTCATGTTGATGTCTTCACTGATAATAAGAGCCACCAACATATGTTCACTCAAATTGACCTCAACCAAAGGCAAAGGAGATGGTAAGAACTTCTCAAGTATAATGACATGAGTGTGAAGTATCACCCGAGTAAGGCTAAAGTAATAGTCGGCGCACTTAAGTAGGGTGTCCATATGTAGTGTGTCTCACCTTGAAGATGATGCAAAAAGAGAGTTGGCAGAATAAGTCTATAAGTTGGCTAGGTTGAGAGTGGGATTGAGTGATGGTATTTAATGGCTTCATTCTTCATTGATTGAGGATGTCAATTCGAAGCAAGATCTTGATCCTTCCTTGATTGAATTGAAGGCCTTGGTGAAGGAAGGAAATATAGAGGATTTCTTACAAAGGGGAGATGGGGTACTTTATTACCAAGAAAGGTTGTGTGTGTCGGATGTTGATGGATTGAGAAGTTTGATATTGCAAGAGGCTCAAAATTTCTCCTATTCCATTCACCTCAGTTCCACTAAGATGTATAAGTACTTGGGAGGAGTTCATTATTGAAACTAAATGAAGAAGGACATTGCAAAGTTCATAGTCAAGTGCTCCAACTGCTAATAAGTTAAGGTCGAACACCAAAGGCCAAAGCCTAAGACATTGAAATTCCCACTTACAAGTGAGAAAAGATAAATATGGACTTTGTAGTTGGTTTGCCTAAGATCAAAAGGCACTTTGACTCCATAGGGTTATACTGGATAGAATGATGAAATTGCCTCATTTCTTACTGGTCAAGATAACTTTTAGTGCTGAAGACTATGCTAAATTATACATTCGAGAACTGGTGAGGTTACATGGGGTTCCATTATCCATCATATCGGATCTTGAAGCTCAATTCGCCTCTAACTTTTAGAAGTCTTTTCAAAAGGGCCTTGGTACTAAGGTGAAGTTGAGTACCGCCTTCCATCCTCAAATTGATGGGCAAGCCGAAAGAATAATTCAAACATTGGAGGATATGTTGAGGGCTTGTATGTTAGGATGATTATCTATCTCTAATCGAGTTTTCATGAAATAATAGCTTTCACTCAAGTATTGAGATGGCACCATCTGAAGCTTTATATGTAGATAATATAGCATTTGGTGGCTTGAAATTTTTGAAATAGCTTTGCTAGGGCTGGACTTAGTCATAGATGTCATGGAGAAAGTAAGACTCATATGGGAGAAATTGAAAATAGATCAAAGTCGGCAAAAGTCATACTCCAATGTTAGGAGAATAAGCATAGAGTTCAATGTTAATGATTGAGTCTATTTGAAAGTATCTTCCATGAAGGGTGTGGTTGATTTGGCAAGAAAGGGAAATTGAGCTTAAAATATGTAGACCTTATAGAATTGTTAGAAAGGTTTGCAAGGTGGCTTATGAATTGAAGTTGCCAATGGAGATTAACATGATACACCCAGTGTTCCATGTATCCATGTTGCGAAAATTCATGGGTGATCCAAACTCCATAATCCTATTGAAAGATGTCAAAATTAAAGAAAATTTATCTTATGAAGAGTTTTTAGTTGAAATCCTAGATCGGAAAGTAGAGAAGCTTAAAAACAAGGAGGTTGCATTCGTTAAGTACTTTAGAGAAATCAACAAGTTGAAGGTGCAACATGAGAAGCGGAAGCGGACATGAGGAAGCAATATCCTTATCTTCATCACTCTACTCAAGCCTAAGGTACTAATTATTTCTTTCCAAAGACCTCAAAATTTTTACATTTCAGTTTTCATGTCATTTATGTGTGTTTGCATGTTCATGGGACTATTTTGAGTTGGTATGTGAAATATGAGTTAGAAAATTTCACGAAAAGATATTTAAAAATTGAATTTTTGCATTCATGTTAGGTGGTTAGCAATTCCCTAGAGCCTATGTTTAGTACATTCAGGGACAAATGTTCTCATGAGGGATATATTGTAAGGACCAGTAAGTTCAAAAGCTAGAAATTCAAAAAAAATAAAACTAGGAAAGTTGCAGGTCAAAAGTACAAGCCTCATTTATGGTTTCTGGTTCAAACCATAGGTCATAAACAAGTTTCATAGATGGGATTGGCTTGGCTGGAAAACTGACTAAGTGTCAAGGCCATTTAAGAAGGGCATTTATGGTCCATAAAAGGAACTATGGACCGTAGAAGTTGTTCATGGATTGATGCCTTGAGTTGATGAAAAATATGATTTCTGAAGTTGGGACTATGAACAACAGGATAACTCATAGTCCTTTTTATGATCCATAGATTGTTCTTTTATATGAGGCTCTAAATATTGGAAATTTACCTATTGTGGAAGAAAATCATAAGGGGTTTCTATGACCCGTAGTTCATTCTATGACTCATAGAATGGGCTCATAGATTGACCTTCACAGACCAAGTTTTAGACGTTTAGAAAATTGAAGAGGACGAAACCTATAGTATGATTCATGATTGATTTTACAACCTGTAAATGGGGTTGTAGTCTAGGTTCTGACAGTTTTAATAAAGGGCATTCTCATCTATTTTTCCATACCTGAAGCCTAAAACTACATCATTTTGGGACTATTTTGACATTTATATTTGACCCTAAACCTTCTCATTCACTCTATTCCTAACTCTCTCAAAATCTCTGAGGCAAGAACACTCAAGCAAGGGCAAGGATTAGGGTTTTCATCCAAGAGCTTCTTCCTCAAACTTCTTTAATCCTTCGCTTAAGGTCACTTAAAGGTATGTGAGCTTGATTTGTGGGTCCCTTCAACCCACAAAGTTCCTCAGTGATTTTCTTTACCTTTTCTTTAAGTTCTTCAAATTATGAGATTCATGAGCATGATTTGAATTACATTTTTATGATATATGTACATGTATTTTGATCTCAATGACGAAATGTGAAGCTATGCCATGAGTTTCTATGACTATTAAGTTGATTACTATGACTTCATCACCTTGGGTTTTCTAATGTTAGACTAGGCTATTTAATCCTGGTTTTAAAGTTACATACTTTAATTTATCATTTTTATGCATTATACCATTAAATCATACGATTTCAAGTTATTGCATAGGCCCACTAAGTTCATGATGAATTTGTATGATCTTAAGGACAAGGGCTAAAATGAGCTTTAAAGTTATAAATATTGTCAAAGATGCAAGCATGTTGCAAAGTCCTATTGATGTTTAAGATGAACCCTCAATGTGAAAGAACAATTCTCAGTTGAGTGGATACTAATATGATGAGCTACTCCTACTTAAGACTCTAAGTTATAATTGCATGCCTATGCTTATTTTTTCTAAAGTTTTTAGTGGGATTGACTAAGCACCGAATAAGGCATTGAGGTAGGGTTCAATAAGGGAACCCTAGTAGAACCCCTTGCCCCATTAACTATGTGCCATCATAGGAGCCCTTGTAGGCTAGGCTAATAGATCCACAAAAGCCTTAATAATAAAGAAAGATGCATACTTAAGTTGATAGAGTTCTACCCAGCAAGTGGTCTTCTTGTGCCAACATAGAGGGTTATATTAGATCCCACGTAGTAGCTCCTCTTCTCCTATAAAGTTTATAATTTGATATCTTCATTTCATCACATGTGTTTTCATATCATACATTTATTCTTATTTCATATTAAGCTTTATTCCTTAATCATGTTTAAGCATATTTGAATGATGACATTATAATTCCATGCATGGAGACTTCTAAATTTTATGAATAATGACATTACAATTTCATGCATGATGACATTACAATTTTATTTTTGCATTGTATCTCACATACTTAGTACATTCCAATATATTAACGCATATTTTACCTATATGATATCAACATGTAAAGACTGGTGCTCCACCTCTTCCACCAGCACCTGGCTAACTTTGATGACCAAGACTTGTAGCTTTAGTGAGCCCTTAATTCGAGGATTTCACCCTTTCTCTTCCTGCTTTGTACCTATGAGACATTTATGTATTTAGAGTTGTTCATTTGAGACTTTTACTTTCTATCTTATTTTCATGTATTTTATACTTGAGGGGAACTATGAGTGTGTTTTGATCCCCTCTAAGTTTTAATGTATAATGGTATGTTTAGATGAAGAAATCTTTAGTTTAAGATGTTATCTTGATTCCAAATCTTGAATAATTCCGTTAATTTCGCATTTATGATATTTAATTACCTATGAAAGCTTAATAAATGTTAAGATGCTTAAGTGAGGTACCTCTGGGTTCCTTATTTTTAGTGTTATGACTAGGCCCTAGGCTTGGGTCATGCATGACACACATATTGATATCCTATTATATTCTTTTGCACCTGTTCTGCACACAAGAAGCCTTTTGGCTTTGTAGTTCTTTTCTATCTTCTTTGGTTAGCTTTACTATATTGTTGTCGAGTTTTGGGAAAAACTTTGGTGATTTCACCTTTCTTGACTTCAATAGTAGGAATATATTGACCATCCAGAACAATGTCCAACAACTCACTATCCTCGGCCATGAGAAAATCATGTAAATGAGTTTTCCAACATCTGTAGAACTAGCCATTGAACCTTCGTGGTCTTGTTTCCTCTAAGTTTAGTGGAACAGTTGGAACAGTTATTCAGCATAGGAATATCTCTAGGTGTTAACCTTAGAGATCCCTTCTCTAATACCAATTGTTGAAATGCATGTATGCACAATGGTTAAGGAGCAGGTCCCTCATTACAGTAACAGTATAACAACAAAAAGACCTAGTGAAATACAATCAATAAAAACACAAGATTTTTATGTGGAAAATCTTTTTGCTCAAGGAAGGAATAACCACGACTTGTCCCACAGGATTGTCTACCAAACTTCACTAAGGTGCAAGAACAATGTAGTCTATTACAACCTTGCAACTAGACACTACCCCTCTCTAACTATTTGCTTGCAATACACCTATTACAAGACTTTAAGCCTAAGCAATATGAATATTGCCCACTACACTACAACCCTTAGTTAATGTAGAACACATATTCAAGGTCATAGCTAAGTAAGAATCCAACACACTAATCAAGATTCCTTTATAAATTAAGAATATGACCTTACAAAATTAAATAAAAAAAACACAACATCATTGGGAAAGACTCTACTAGACTCACTCTATTAGGTCCTTACAATTCGAATATTGTGTATCACTTCAGAGAACAACATGAATTTTCACTATCTGATAATGATTCTCAAAAAGCATTTTTTTTTTCTTATGAAGTGATCCTTTTAAGAATACACACAATGGAAATCCAGAAATTTCCACTAGTCAACCAGTATGATAAGCACAGGCACAGTAGACACCTTTTCACCAATCTGGCATCTTTTAACAGTTGGACTCTAATACTAGCATTTATATATTAACTTAACGACTAGAATTTGGTCCTACTATTTGATACCATGATTTTTTAATCATAAAAACATATGATCTAATAGTTTTGACGAGGCAAATCATCTACGGGCATCTAAAAGGCAATGTTATGAAATATATTATGTGTAGTAATATATACACTTTCACTATCTCCTCATTTATTTTCGACATTCTTTCTCATATTCTCATGGTTTAATGTCATGTTTATGACTATCGTTTCATATGCATTTATGTAGTTCTATAAAATAGAGACGTCAAGGATTATTTATATATACTTGAAGGAATTGAAAAAATACACTCGAAAGAGAGAGAAAAATCCTATATTATTCTCTTGTTTTATATTTTTTGGTGGAATGGTCTAATGAGCCCCTATACTTGTACTCAATTGTTTCTGGAACCTCTTACTTAACCCTTTGCCATCTAAACCCCTCACCCATATTAAATTCTACCTTTTAAACATAATTTTTGACATAGCATCCTATGTGGCAAATGCAAGAAAAAAGCGTGTGAAACACACACCTTTGGAGCATGAAACACTAGTAACGGTCAAAATTAGGACTTTAAGACCCCTTCTTCCTCCTTTCAGTATTCTCTTCAAAACACCATTGTTGGACAAATTTATTTTTCTTCTCTTTCACAGTCATGCATTTTTATTTCTTCACTTTGTTGGTTTTCACCATGACAGTTCATTGTTGCTACTGTGAATTTCATGCTAAAATTAAGATGTCAAGGTCACCAACAAATACTGGAAGAATGTTTTGGGGTTGTCAAAATTATACCTCTGATAATGGTTATGAATTGTTTCAATGTGTTGATGCTAATGATACAACATGCCAGAAACAATATCATATGAAGAACACAACAACAACTTTTGAGCAAGGAAGACAAGGTAGATAGGGAAGACAAAGAAGACAAGGAAGACAAATAAGATATGAGGGAACAAGCACTAGTTATTGATGTCACTGTTATTATCATTGTTGTGATTTGGTTTCTAGTTATTATTTTATGATGTGTTAATTTGTACCTACAATGATAATTATAATCAAACATCAATTTTAGAAACACTAATCTTCAAGATAATGGTAGGTACACAATGTCTTATAATCACCGAGAATTCAAAGACAACTACTCTTCCCTTCCACCTTAGACTATTGGGTTTGTAATCAAGATCAATATTTGTAGGGATTGAGCTAGTTCTAGACTGATAAAAATAATAAATTACCAAATTAAATGTCAATATATGTAAGAATATATGTAAGACTATATGTAAGATGCGCTGGTCTATATAGAACTGCCACTAAATGATATGCGCTAGTCTATATAGAACTGCCACTAAATGATAAAAACATACTCTTTGCATTAAACTACCACTAAATCTAAATAGCATACTAAAATTAGTTGTTTTTGCCTTGTTTTGCCTTGGTCTCTCATATCTAAGAGTTGCACCACCTCTCAAAGTTGTTGTATTCTTCCTTTTTTTGTCTAGTAGTTCATTTGTTGAGGACCTGATGTAACATTCTCAGAGCTACCATTAGTTGAGGTAGTTGCACTTGCATCTGCTGCTGAGGCAGTTGCACTTGCAACTGCTGCTAAGGTAGGTGCTCTTGGACTTACTGCTAAGGCAGTAAACATTAGGAACTGCTATAGAGAAAGGTGCACTAGGACCTGCTGCTAGTGCATTTACACTTGATTGACTTCCAACCGCAGTATAAAATCAGATGTAGTAGATACTCTAGCACTTTCACAAGTCCCAACAGTTGAATTTCCAGTAGTGAAATCATTTTTCTACAAGCATATGTTAAAGTGACAAGCATAATTAACAAGAGTAGAATTCACTTAGAGGTTTTCGTTACTAAATTCAGTAAATTACTAGAGTTGGGCATCCTTTCTTGTTATGTCCAAAAGTCTTTGTAACACCCTATAAAATTACCAAAATACCCCTAAAATATATCATGCGCATAATGTGTCTTCCAAAGCTCTAATGGTAAATATGAGATCGAATTTGCGATCAGTGCAGAAAATCAATTAGGAAAATAGTTTCAATCTAATTTGAGAGCAATCGGGTCAAAAAAATAATTTTCGCTAAATGATAAAATAGTGTTGATCCACCGTCCATGGTAATACGAAGAGGGGGTTTTCAACGAGAATCTAAAATTTCCAAAAATTTATGAAATATACTGGTTCGCGCCCCTGGCACGCTGCGGACTAGTACAATTTTTTTGACCTTTTCTCTTTTAATTATGAGAATGGCATTATGGGTATTTTCAATCTATTCTTAAGTCCTACAACTTGTTTAAAAGTCATTTTATACTGATTAAGGGTTTTTACAACCCATTTTTCTTAAGTTTCTATATGAGGGTTCCTGAAAGAGAAGGCTAGAAAGCTTGGAGGATTGAGAATTTGGATTCAATTCCTTGAAGAAGATTAGTACAATCTTCATCCCAGGGTTGTAAAGGCTAACCAGAACATGGGATTGTTCTCCCATGTGCCCCCATGATTGAGTTAGGGTGATTAATTGAAAGTAATGAGTCTTAACTGTGACACCTTGAATGAAAATCTTGAATACTATCTTAATTGTTTTCATACTCCTGTAAATTGATTATCATTATACTTTTAAATAACTGTTTATATGTGCTATTGTATGATTATGTGATTTAACTATTCATTTAACCGATTAATTGAGCTATTATATAATCAATACATGTTAAATTGTTAAAGATTAATTGAATGAACCTAGGGATTGATGTCTAGAGCTTAGGTTATGTATGTATGCATTATTTATATGGTTCGAGTCTTGAGATGAGTGTATTGATGGCTGAAATTGATGATGGTAGTATCCTTAGAGTATAAACAAGATTAAACTTTAGCTTCTAAAGAACAATCTTACTCTTTGAGTCGATAGATGACGAGATGAGGTGAGCGTTCTGACACATAGAGGCTAGGTGATGAAAGTTCTTGATTGATAGATAGTTTATGAGCATATCAAGTCCTGGGACGAGTATTAGCATTAAAATGGCAAAAGGTGAGTCTCAATCGCACTCATCAACTACGTGGCTAGCGTAGGAGAGGATTAGACCATAAAACTAGATGTTTCTTTTGTCCCACAAAGGACTTGATAAACTTTTAGGATCCTTGATAGACTTGTCCTATACCTCAGCAAGGTACTGAACGAATGTGGCAATGACTTAGAAAGTTTTCTAGCGGGATGCTTAATCTATTCAAAGCTTGGTGGTATTTTTTCAAGGGAGCAATGAGTGTGCCTCCTTCTTTGACATCTCTTCGTTGTATCATCACCAGCTCATAGGTGGTGGTTGTCGATCATAGAATCTCCCAGATAAGTTTCATGTTGAGTGTACTTTGAGGTTGATGTGATAGTATAATATCTTGATGAACGGTGATGTGATAGAGTCTTGCTCCTTACTTTAGTTGAGGATAAGTGATTGATGAGCTAATGTCATTTTATATTGTATAGCCTATACTGTTTACTTTAGCTCGTTTTACATATGGTACATTCCACATACTAACACCCCTTTGGCGTTGCATCATTTTATGATGACAAAGGACTTTAGCAGGCTAATCATTGAGGTTCAGAGTTTCCTAATTCCACAATTGGTGAGTCCTCCCCTAGTTTTGGAGGACATATTTATTGTCTTTATCTATTGAGTTCTTTCTTTGGTAGTGGTAGTCCAGGCCTATCATGGTACCATTATAGACATTAGTCATACAGGCTTCATAGACATAGACAGCTGATAGTTGATGTTGAAGTTATTTTCCCTATTTCTTATTTATATTGAGATTACTCTTTTATTCTTACCCCGTACGATAAATAAAATGATAGATTGTTGTGATGGACAGAGTAGTCGAGTCTCACAGCCCACGAATAATTAGATATTTCTTTGTTATCGTCTGCTAATATATTGATTGAACAGGTATGATGGGACTAGGCAGTTCATTTGGGGACTAGCAATAGTGTCCAAGTGCCAGTTACGCATAAGGTACCCTCCCAGGGCGTGACAAACTTGGTATCAAAGCATAGAGTTAGATTTTCCTAGGGAGTCATGAAGTCGTGTCTAATAGGACCTTATTTATAGGTGTGTTGTGTACCACACTTCAAAAGTAGGAGTCTATAGGATATTAGGAAGTGTTACCCTTCTTCTATGATCTGAATTCGTGCGATAAAGTTTAACTTTATGGAAATCTCATTTTAACTCGTGCATTATACATTTAAAGAAATTGTCGCCAAAGAGAACAGCCGCTCAAAGAGATGTCTCAGCCCCAGCTACTAAGAACACCCAACTAGAGGTCCTAGTTCAAATGGAGACAAGGAGATGGGGATGCCCTGTTAGGACTATTAAGGTCCCACAGGTGCACCCTACTCAACCCCAATTAGCTCCCAGCACTGAGGCAGAGTTTAGGGGAGCCATCACTATGATCAGTTGGTGGACTTTCAGGGTAACAGCCAAGGTCCTCAAGCTCCCAGTTCTAACTCATAGGAGCCCTCGGTTACAACTCGACTCAGAGATTTCTACAGGATGAACCTGCCAGTGTATACAGGGTCAAAAGTGGAGGAAGACCCACAGAATTTATTGATGAAATGTACAAGGTCCTGAAAGCTATGCATGCTACTAAGATTAAGGGATTTGAACATGCCTCCTAACAACTGAAGGGTGTTGTTAATCTGTGGTATAACCAATTAATAGGAGGATAGTAGAGGTGAGGATATAGAGTCTGTAGAATGGGAAGAGTTTGAAGTTGCTTTCTTGGATCATTTCTTCCCTCAAGAGTTGAGGGAGGCGAAGGTTGATAAGTTTGTGAACCTGAAGCAAGGAGGGATGACTGTTAAGGAGTACAGTCTTAAGTTTATTTAGCTGTCCAAGTATGCTCTGGAAATGATCCAAGACATGAGGGCCAGGATAAGGAAGCTTGTATCTAGCCTAGGCAGACATATGTAGAAAGAGTGCAAGTCAGCTTTATTGATTCCCAACATGGACATCTCCAGAATCATGGTGTATGTCCAATAGACAGAGGAAGACAAGAACAGAGATACGGAAGAATAGATGAACAGAAAAGCAAAATCAGCAGGACATGAGCCTAGCCAGCAGAATCAGAATAAGGGTGACAAGTCCTACTTCCAGAGAAGACCATCTCATCATGCACTTTCTATAGCAAGTGCACCCATTCAGCTAAACAGATATGATCTGAAATCTCATAGTTACCAAACTCACAAGGCTCAGGGTGTTCAATCTCAGGCTAGTGTGACCCACGGTGTGAGGGGAAAGCCACCTTGTGACAAGTGTGGTAAACTTTATCTGGGTGAGTGTCACATGGGTAAGGATGTTTGTTATTCATTTGGACAGTCTAGTCACTTCAAGTTTGAGTGTTCGAAGAGAAAACGAGGTGAAGGGAGCAACAGAGCATAGTCCTTCGTAGCACCCCCAGCGAGCAATCATCAGAGGGGTACTACTACAGGTACAGGAGCCAGGACGAATTGCCATTATGCTATGGGTAATTGACAGGATTAGGAGGCTACAATAAATGTTACGAGTATGCTTTGAGTCTTTAACTTTGATTGTTATGCATTGCTTGACCCCGGTACCAAGTTATCTTTTGTGACTCTTTATGTAGCCGTAAGTTTGGGATACTTCCAAAGTGTTTGCTTGAACCTTTTGATTTTTCCACTCCTACTGGTGAGGCTATTTTAGCTGATAGGGGTTATAGACATTGTGTAGTGTCCATTTATCATAGAAACACCTTAGCAGACTTGGTAGAATTGGAGATGGTTGATTTAGATGTGATACTTGACATGGATTGGCTTCACACTTGTTGTGCTTTTGTTGACTGTAGATCCCAAATTGTTCAGCTCAAATTTCTTAATAGCCTGTTCTAGAGTGGAAAGGGAGTTCTATTTCACCTAAGGGCAAATTTCTCTCTCATCTTAGAGCCAAAAAACTGATCTCCAAGGGTTGTATCTACCACCTCATGCGAGTTAAGTCTGATGATGTTGAATCTTCTATTCTTGAGTTAGTCCCAATTGTGAATGCATTTCCTGAGTGTTTTCTGATGTTCTATCTGGAGTCCCTCCTGATAGGGAGATTGACTTTGGGATTGATGTTCTTCTCGAGACCCAACCTATTTCACTTCCACCTTATAGAATGGCCCCCGCAAACTTGAAAGAATTGAAAGAACATTTGAAAGACTTATTAGAGAAAGGTTTCATAAGGCCTAGTGTCTCTCCTTGGGGTGCTCTTGTCTTATTCTAGCGTAAGAAAGATGGGTCTCTCAGAATGTGCATAGACTATTGGCAATTGAACAAGGTCACCATAAAGAATAAGTATCCTTTCCCCAGAATATATGATCTCTTTTACCAACTTCAGGGTACTATGTATTTCTCTAAGATAGACCTCAAATTGAGTTACCATCAGTTGAAGGTGAGGGAAAGTGATATTCCAAAGATAGCCTTTATGGCACAGTATGGCCATTTTAAGTTCTTGGTCATGTCCTTCGGTTGACAAATGCACCTGCATCCTTCATGGATTTGATGAACAGGGTGTTCAGACCGTATCTTGATATGTTCGTGATTATGTTTATTGATGATATTCTGGTATATTCAAAGGAGCATGCTAATCATCTTAGAGTGGTCTTGCAAACATTCAAAGACCATGAGTTATATGCAAAATTCTCAAAGTGTAAGTTTTGGCTCAAGTCTGTGGCTTTCTTAGGCTATGTTATTTCGAGAGATGGTATTCGGGTAGACACTCAGAAAATTAAAGCGATCAAGAACTGGCCTAGAACAACTTCTCCGATGGAAATAAGAAGTTTCTTGGGTTTGATAGGCTACTATCGTAAATTAATTAAGGGTTTCTTTTTTTTGTCAGCACCATTAACTAAGCTAACTCAGAAGAAGGCCAAGTTTCAGTAGTCTGAGGAATGTGAAAGAAGCTTCCAAGAGTTGAAGACTAAATTGACTATAACCCAGTTTTGACAGTTGAAGTTGATGATGGTAGTATCCTTAGAGTCTAAACAAGATTGAAATTTAGCTTCGAAAGAACAATCCTACTCTTTGAGTCGATAAATGATGAGATGAGGTAAGTGTTCCTGCCCGTAGAGGCTAGATGATGAAAGTTCTTGATTGATAGACAGTTTATGAGCATGTCGAGTCCTGGGAGGGGTATTAGCACCAAAATGGCTAAGAGTGAGTCTCACTCACACGCATTAACTACGTGGCCAACGTAGAAGATGATTGGACCATGAAAGCGGATGTTTCCTTTGTCCCGTAGAGGACTTGATAGACTTTTGGGATCCCTGATAGACTCGTCCTTTACCTCAGCAAGGTATTGGGCGAATGTGGCAATGACATTTCTTCATTATATCATCATCAGCTCACAGGTGGTGGTGGTTGGTTATAGAAACTCTCAGATAAGTTTCATGCTGATAGTACTCTGAGGTTGATGTGATAGTATGATGTCTTAATGGATGGTGATATGATAGAGTCTTGTTCCTTACTATAAGTTGAGGGTGGGTGATTGATGAGCTGATGTCATTTTATATTGTATAGCCCATATTGTTTACTTTAATCCATTTTACATATGGTACATTTTATATACTAACGCCCCTTTGGCGCTGCATCATTTTATGATGCAGATTCTGTAGATAGAGGACTTCAGCAGGCTAACTATTGAGGTTCAGAGCTTCTTGATTCTAGACTTGGTGAGTCCTCCCATGTTTTCGGAGGACATATTTATTCTCTTTATCTGTTGAGTTATTTCCCTGATAGTGGTAGTCATGGTCTGTCATAGTACCATTATAGACATTATTTATAAAGGCTTCGATAGATAGTTGATAGTTGATGTTGAAGTCGTTTTCCCTGTTTCTTATTTAATTGAGATTACTCTTTTATTCTTATCCCATATGATAAACAAAATGACAGATCTTATGATGGACAGAGTTGTTAAGTCTCATAGCCTGACTAATGTATTGATTGAACGGGTGTGATGGGACTAGGTGGTTCGCTTGGGGACTAGCAATAGTCTCCGAGTGTCAGTTGCGCCTAGGGTACCCTCCCGGGACATGATAGTCTTGTACATAGAATATTTTATTTTTGTCCCCTTTCTTGTGGCCTTTCAAAACGTTTTCTTAACAGGTTCATCACTGTCTTTCCTATTTTTACTTTGTCTTCTCGGCATGGTAGTAATTTCAGGTGACTTAGTGGTTGGTCTTAAGATTTTTGGCCACATCTTGATATTTATCATAGGTTGAATAAACTTATTATATGCCTTCAAATATGTTTCCTTTTTATACCAGTCTTTAACAAATGACTCAACAACCCAATCCTTAAAATGAATTACAGTAACTGCATGACCACAAGAAATTCCCTTCAACTGCTATGACTTACAACTATAGACCCTTTTGCTAATATCAACAACATGTTTATATGGTGGATCATAAATCTCAAAGCCGAGATCACCATTAAACTTCACCTTATAGTTGGTTGCATGTTCAATATTTTGTCTAAGAACTTCTATAGTCATTGGTAATACATCAATAATCTATGTTCCAGAAAACTCCCTTATTTTGATTTATCTTTTTCATGACTTTGACTCTAATTTTCTCTAGCATAGGGATTATGAATTTGAATCTAGCAACTAAAATTCAACTGTTGAAAGTCCCACACATGTTGTTCTCAACCACATACACTTACTATGTTCTTTAGAAAAATGCTTTACACCATGCTTCTTTATTATACTTTAACAAATCTTCCACAATGCATTAATTTCATCAAGTTTTTGTTGTAACAATACCTCAAATAATGCCTTGGCAACCTGCCAAAATTTTTTTCTCCTTTCTTTACCTCCAAAGTCTTCTTCCACTTCGCCTATACATGTCTAGCACACCATCAGATTTCAGCATTTGGTAATAATTCAGTAAGTGTTAGATGAAGACTCTATCAAACAAAGAACATTAAAGACACAACAGAAAATAATGTTAGTACTTCACCTTTCAGTTTCTGTAGTTCAATCATTTAGTATCATAATTTTAAAAAATAAATTTAGACATTTAATAATACCTTCAGCATATCAGACATCACTATTAGTCCTTCACATACACTTTCTGTAAGCTCTAAGTCATGCTTGATGCACTTAAGAAATCAAGACCATGTGTTCTTTGATGGTCTAATAGATACAGTGGTTCCAAGATTTATGATATTCAATTCCACAATATAATCATATAATCTAGAAAACTCTTCTTTGAAATCACCCAAATGTTCATTCATAACTTTCAGTTTTACCTTTCTGCAACTTATTTTACTAACATATAAATCATACTTCTTCCTAATCAAACTTTGAATCTGATGCAGTTTGATGGTAGGCTCACTCATAATCATCTCCTTGTAATGTTTGCTAATCCCGCCTGGATTACACAATTTGTTTTTAGTTCTTTTACAACACTTAAGGACAGGATAATATGTTTTCACAATGAAGTTTCTAGTGTTACCTTCAATGCTTGCAAGCATATGCCAAGGACAACCCTTCTTTTTATAATTTATCCTTATTCTTTCCTGCTCATTAGGTTCCAACTTAACTTTTTCCCCCTTCTCAATTGAGTAGGTTTGTAGTGCCTCCCCAAACTCAATATGATTCAAAAAATCATATACAACTGAAGTATAACTTTTTTGGCAGTTAGGTCAAAGTAGGTCTTGCTACTTGAATTCCTAAGAGGTGGATCTACCACTTCATCATTCTCAATAGGATCCTTTTCATTTTCACTACTATTACTGTTAGGATCTGAGCTATCAAAATAAGGATCACCACCTAATTTTCCTTCAAATCTTCCCTTTTATTCTTGTAAATATCTTCAAAACTAGCATCTATATCCACAGGACCAGATGATATCTCTTCTGGATTTACCGTATCAACCTTCTCTTTAACCTATTCTTGGATGCTAAATCATTTAGCTTGAAGCAGCTCTTCATCCAGATCACTCAAATTAGTACTATTTTCCTCGGCATCATAAAACAAATCAGAATTAGAAAGTGGTTTATCTACATTTACTCTAGGGGACTGCTCTTCATTTAAATCACTAGCTTTATTTTCATTGACATCAAATGGTTAAGATGAAGACACATCAGCCTATCTTTATAGGTAAGGAGGGCACATCAATCTTATTTTTAGGTAGGGAGGAGGACAAATCAGCAAATTCACTACGTGGGAAGACGTATCAGCAAATTCATTGGGTAGGGAAGATACTTTAATTCTTTGACTGGGTAGGGGAGGACACATCAGCATTATAAGCAAGAAATAAAGTTGGTTCCTCAACAACTATAGGTATACTTATTTGATGTACCACAAATACATCAATAAAGTCCCCACCATTCAGATTACTAAAAGAATTTAAAACATCAGAATCATAATTTAACATATGATAACCATCTTTTTTGTTGACTCTACATCCTAATGTTTCAACTTTATCAACACCCGATTTTAGTGATAATTTATGAAAAAACATGATATGCAACTCATCAACATCTATAACAATCGTTTTCAGGATCAATGATACCACTGGCATACCATAGCTCAGGATCTGAGATAAAACAACCTCCATAGTGCATTTGAAGTGTCACTATTGTTAAAGCCATTTACTTTTCATGCTTGTAAAAGTTAACAAAAAATTATAGGTTACTACTAATTTTATAGGTACATGGAAAACAAAAAGCCCTATTTTTAAAGGTAAAATGATGTCAACATTGTTATACATGTCGGATATATATTAATGGACCCATAAAAGAATCGATACCAAGACAAATGGTGAAAAAATTATTGACTTCAGTCAACTACGAAAAAGCACTAGAAACTGATCAAATTCACAAAATATGTCATTGAAGTCAAAATAAAGACATAATCATGCTATACCGATAACATTAGACATTATACGAAGAAAAATTTCCCAAAAAATTAAAAAAATCATTGTTAATCAACATAGTTACATACGACAGAGCTATCAAACACAATCATATGAACAATCAACACCAAAAAAGTACGACAGAAACTTGAAACTTATTTGAGGAAGGTGCCCGATTAGGCTCTCCGTTCATCAGAGAAAATGAAGAAAGAAAGAGGCGAGGATGTTGAAGGAAGTAGAAGGGTCTTGACAGAAAAGAAATAAACCTTTGAATTCAGCCAAAACCCTTTTTTGTTTTAATTTTTGATGTGGCTACTTAGTCATTAGTTTTTAATGACATGTACATGTTTTTACAATATGCGTAACAACCATGTCAAAAAATTTATTTAAAAGGTAGAGTTTAATATGGGTTGAGGGGTTTAGATGGCAAAAGGTTGAGAAAAGGATCAAAATTGTCCCTTATCTTTGAGTTAAGAATCAAAGTAGTCTTTGTCTTTTAACGTGGAGTACTAATAGCCTTCACGTTTCAAGAATTGGTGCACTTTTGATATGCTTAAAAACTTCTATCCAATTTTTAACGGAGCAAGCAATCGCATGTGGAAACTTTTCCACTATTGCTAACCAAATTTACTTTTCCACCATTGCTAACCAAATCTCCCCTTTCTTCTCCCCTCCTACATTATACAGTAGCGGTTTTCTCCCCCAATAAGAATTGCTACATGTTTGACTATGGTTCTAGGTATTCATTCTACTTACAAAGGGCTTAGCTGAGTGTACTCGGAATTAGTCGTAAGTGATCTTGATTTTGTTTTGAATCTTTTACTTTTAAGCTCTATTTCTCTTTAAATCAGTAAAGATTCCTTTTTTCATGGTTCCCCAAAATTTTGAAATGTAAATTAATCGCAGTTTCGTTTTTATCTTCTTGTTGATTGATTAATTATGTATTTATAATGGATTCTTTGGATTTGAATGTTCTTTTTTCTGGTTTTTTAATTGAAATGTTGTGCAGATGCTGAATTTGGGAGTTTCAGTGTGATGTTGTGGAAGTTGAGGATACGCAGATTCAGAATAGGGTTGAATTAGATTATGAATCTGATTGAGTTCTTAGTGTTTTGCTGGAAGCCACCGTAATGATTTACTATTACAGGTGGTTTGTTTGTTGTATCGAGTTGCAGAAATGGTTCTTTTGGAGCTCTTTTGGTTCTTGGTGTTGCTAAGAAGAGCAAATCAATCTTTTTGAGGTCAAATAAATGATATTTCTTATTTAAAAGAAGAAAGACAATAAGATGTTGGGGATCGGTTGAATTTTAAAGTCCATGCCACTAATTATATGGTTTGGTAATTAAGTCTATTCAAAATAACTGAGTTACTGTTGCATGTGCAAAGGGGCAATTGTGCAGAGAAGAGAACTATAAACCTAAAGGTGAAGCCTACTATCTCTCTAAATATCACATTCTCTGACTCTCACTTTCTGTCTTCTTCTTTTGACCAACATTGCTTAATTATGCTTCTTTGCACTACAAAACAAGAGAGGTTTTTTTTATTAGGGGAGATATTGTACGATGCAGGGAGAAGAAGGGGGAGATTTGGTTAGCAATAGTAAAAAAGTTTCCTATGTGTGATTGTCTGCTCCATTAAAAATTGGATGAAAGTTTTCAAACATATCAAAAGTGCACCAATTCTTGAAATATGGAGGACTATTAGTATTCCATGTTAAAAGACAAGGACCACTTTGATTCTTCACTCAAAGATAAGGAATAATTTTGATCATTTTCTCGCACAAAGTTAAGTAGGTGGGTCTAGAATACAATCAAATACAAGTACACGAGCTCATTGGACCATTTTTAAGTGCTCTTGTTCTTTATGCTATTATTCTGATCTTGATTTTATAATGATTGAGCGATTTTTGTGGGTGGAATATCAATATTTGAGGATTTCTTTTTAGTTATAAAACAAAGATAAAATGATTTTTCAAGAAAACTTCACTACAATATAATTGACACTATTTGGAGAATTAACTCAATAAAATTTATATTACTACAATCAAAAATGAAGCATCTATCATCCTCTTCAAATTGGGGAAACGCGTCTGAAGAACTTGTGAAGAGTACGATTTCCATGTTCGGTTCAAGCTGAATTCTGTGGCCTTGCTAGGAATAACTGAATGGAAAGGGCGCGCCGATGTTCATGAAATGAACTAATTGACGGCATCTTCATTTCGCTCTTCAGCGCAGTAAACCCTAAATTCTCTCAATTGCTAAAACGAGCAGTTTATCTCAAACACTCATACAGAAGTAAAGTCAAGAGGTTACTTCTTCATTTATGGTCAAAATGGTCGACGAGGAGAATAAGGTGCCCGCCGCCGCCAGTAGAACATCCAATAAGCGGACCTTTGATTCCATAACCATGTCCAATGAAAATGATCCGTTGCAAATTCCAGAGAGACCATTCCCCGTGAGCAAGAAGCGGGTCGTGTTGGGCGAGCTTAACAACTTGGGGAACGTTGTCGTGTCGACGCAAAATGCGGATTTCACCGAAACCCACCAGTCCAAACGCAAAATCAAGTTGAGAAAAACTACACCCAGTAATGTCGTTAAAGAAACTGTCGAACCCGAGACTAGTGCTAATTCTTGTCCTAAAGATACTCTGCAGAAATGTGCTTATGGGCCTCTCATTTATCAGCATCTTCACTCCTTGGAGGTACAGTAATATTGGGAATTTCATAATTTTATGTTGAAAAAAAGGGTTTTTTTACTTGGTTTAGAAACTTGCTACGCAGTGTAAAAGGAATAGAACAGGTCTCAACACATTTTGAGCCTTGCTTCAAGGCTTAAGCGCGCAACCTTTGACAACACTGACGAATTGTAATTTATGTGCACGTGCTTTGTAGAAAGATGTGAGTACCAACTTTTTGTTGTTTCTTGTTGAGGGAATGGCAAGTGGGAAACAAGTATCAAATTTGTTTCTTAATCCTGATAGTTCCCTGTTTACCGTCATACATGTCGAGATTCTTAAGAGACAGCACTGGTTATATGCTGGATTCATCTTTGCAACTAAGAGAAAGACTCAATGACCAATGAGTCAAATGATACTACCAGATTTGTACTTTTACGTTGTTAATTTGTTGAAGTTTTTGTACACAATCAAGTATAGTTAGTTAAAGGAAAACAGCCAAAAATTGAAGTCTGTCTATCCGCTGTTTCAGTTTCTTTAGTTCTGTAAGACAAGACTTACCTTATAAGTCCCAGTAACTTATTGCAAATCTTTGCAGATATTGTTTATCCTGACGTCTTTAACGCTTTGGAGTGTGAAATTTCTTAGAATGCATCAAGCTGATGCTAAATTTTATATGTAGGTTGAGGAAAGGAGGAGGCCTTTGTCTAACTACATGGAGAAGGTTCAGAATAACGTGATTCCTACTATGCGTATGGTATTGGTTGATTGGTTGGTGGAGGTTGCAGAGGAGTATAAACTTGTTTCAGACACCCTTTATCTTGCAGTGTCATACATTGACAGATTTTTGTCTTCTCATGTTTTAACGATGGATAGGCTTCAGCTTCTCGGTGTATCTTGCATGCTTGTTGCATCGTATGGCCTTTAACACTCTTATTTTATTAATTAAAAACTGTTTGTTACATCAGATATATTCATTTATAGTGCTTAATGCTTCAGAAAGTATGAAGAGATCAGTCCGCCTCATGTTGAAGATTTTTGTTACATTACAGACAATACATACACCAGAGAAGAGGTTAATTTACATCTCTTTCATTCGTTTTGTTGACTTATATGCAAGCACTTATATTGAATATATTGGATTTGAACTTCAGGTACTGAATATGGAAAGAGATTTGCTCTGTTTTCTGAATTTTGAGATCAGTAATCCCACCACAATAACATTTCTCAGGTTTGGATGAACACATCGTGTTTCTTGGAGTAGTTGATCATAATTTTCCTCGTCAAGCCCATACATCTAATTTTAGTTGTTGCCCTCTGCATTCTCATGTATCTCTTGTTAACATAGAGTTTTATGTATACTTGACTAAATGGCTATACAATGATGAAAAATGCGTTGTTGAATTTGCAGAATCTTTATCAAGGCTGCCCAAGATAATCTTTCTGTAAGTTTTGCTTATAGGTCTCTGGTGAATGTGTCTCTTATGTATTATTTCCCAAAGATAAATTGTTTTCTCTCCTGCAGTTTCTAACTTTGCAATTTGAATCCTTGAGCTGTTACCTCGCGGAACTGAGTTTGTTAGATTATAGTTGTGTGCGGTTCTTGCCATCAATGACTGCTGCTTCAGCTATCTTTCTATCAAGGTTAACAGTGTTGCCTAAAGTCTGCCCATGGGTAAGATTGGTTTTCTTTCTTCATATTCCATGTATTGGAGTATCTAACATGTGAATTCTAGGTTCTCACTTTGTTTGGTGATGGGATCAGCACTGAGAACCAAAAGGTAGGGGAAGTAGTGGGCTTTGTGTAACCTAATCATGATATAATGGACTTGTTGAACTTTAGAGTCTGCAACTTCACTTTAGCCGTTTATGGTTTGCTGACTTTCATTTTCTAATGTAAACATAAATTAAAACTGCATTTGGCTAAAAGGTAGATTCTCTTTTGGTTAGCTGTTATAACTAGTAAGGCATCAATAAGGTTGAACCCCATGGATACTCAATGATTGTTTTGGAGATTGGGATACTAGATATGATATTTGTTAGAATAGGAATAGGATTACATAGTCCTATTTAGAGTTGGAATAGGAATAGTATTGTTTCCTAGTTGGATTTGGATTAGGTTGCAGTGTTTATAAATAGGGTCTTTATGTAGCAATGTAAATACACATGTAAATATACAATTCAATAATATTTTCCTCTCATATTTCTCACATGGTATCATAGCATTGCTGAACAAATATATATATATATATTTTTTCCGGTGGCTGTTCACTGTTCCGGTGGTGGTTTTGGCCACCTTCAGTTTTGTGGGTGTTGTGCAAAAACCAACACCATCACTAGACTTGGAAAGCTCGGCGACCACATCCCAACTAGAACCCACCGGAAATTCCTCCCCACGCGCCCTCATGCGCCGCCGGAATTATCGATTTTCCGGCGAGATCTACATCACGCGCCGGTGCGTAAGAGTTCGCCGGTGACTTTTTCCCAATTTTTCTTCTTCTGCTAGGGTCGGCGAATCATTTCGACCAAACCCTAGCCCTTTTTGTTAGCTTCAATTGCCGGAATTAGGGTTCCAGCGTCTTTTTTACTGTTCTAGGCAGTTTTCCGGTCATCTTTTTGCTGATATTTTCCATCAGTGAGGTCGCCTCTTCATTCCGGGGCAGACCACATATATTTTTTATTGTTGACTAGTTTCTGGCGGACGTATCTGATTTTCGGTGATTACTACAGTTTGGCCTTAAAAGATGCCCTTTGGGAGCGATATGTTTGGCTCCAAAAGTACAAGAATAGGAAGTTTTAATCCTATGATCACTTCAGAACCATTAATGGGTAGTTTTAACTACTTAGCATGGACTTCCTCAGTTGAATTATCGTGCAAAGGTTAAGGTGTTCATGACCACTTAACAACCAATGTGGTAGATGAAAAGAAAAAGGCTACTGAGGAATCTGCAACAGCCAAAGCACAATAGGATAGGGTTGATGCTCAATTATGTAGTCTCCTATGGTGTTCTATTGGTTCCAAATTGATGCCCTTGTTTCGCTTATTCCAGACATGTTATTCAGTTTGGGAAAAGGCTCGTACTTTATATACTAATGACATATCTTGATTTTATGATGCGGTATCTCGAATGACCAACTTAAAGAAACATGAATCTGATATGTCTACGTACTTGGGACAAGTGCAGGCAGTCATGGA
>JAOTQJ010000002.1:12770835-12786622 GCA_025642045.1 Solanum sejunctum | reverse complement strand
TTATCCTTAAGGACCAAACTTAGAAGAAATATTGCATTCGATCCCAAACTTTATTAAATCAAACCAATTAAGGACTTTCGGGGTTTAAGTTAAGTTTTGGGTCCTAACAACATCCATAATATTTTCTTATAACAATATTAGTAATGGGTTTTGATTTAACTATTGAAATTATTGCTTTACAAATTTTAGTTAGTTATGTATTGACTTGGATAATTGGTTCTCCCACTAAGGGCTAGTGTGGGTGCCTCTCATGGTGGCTTAAGTCAGTACACATCGCCATTAACTTCTTCCTTGTATCTTAAGTTCCGTAGTAGCCAAGCCACCTCACTTAATCCTTGCTTCTTTTTCTTTATTAATCTATGGTCATAAGCTTTGTTGGGTTGTAAGGTACTCATGCAGGATAACCTTACAATCCATATATAAACATCCATCATACTTCCTAAGGAGATAGTAACATATCTGAGTCTTATCCCTCGAAATATGGAAGGTCACCAAGTGACTCTCCTTCAGGAAGCTCAAGCTAGCTATCACCAAATCAAAAGCTTTTGCAAATTCCAAAGGCAAAACTCCTTATTTTTTTCAATCCCAAAAACCAGAAACACCATAAACATCATTATAGTGCCCATTGAAGTTGTCCCAACGTGTACATTGATATATCCTTCTGTGAATAGCTTCATGACGTGCACAGTACCCCTCATAACCTCATTCAAATCCTTTCAAACCTGCTTTTTATCCTTCTCGCCCAAGATTTCTTGTGATGTGTATGCACTAATCAAGTTTAAGGTAAGTCGTCTAATGACTAACGTAATCACTATCATCCTTTCGTTAACTCTTCTATCCTCTACACCAGCTTCTCAAGTTATCAACCTACTAAAATGCCTACTCCTTTCCTATTTGTAGAGTTTAAACCATCCACATTGCTAGCCTTACTATCCAACTCTTTGGTGGGAGTAGACACAAGCTATATTGATCTTTTTGGTCTTAATTAGCCCTTAAATATGCCTTTATTGGGTATTCTCTAATATAATAATGGTACAAATGTTACCATCTTCCTTCCAAGAGATCCTTTGTTAGCATAGATGTTACTTTCTTCAGAGTGTCAACCTTATATTGATATGTACTATACCATCACCTTTAATAAAAAAGCAATAAGGAGAAAGAGATGATTCGTACTCCACTGGTGAAATGTTTTAAGTACAATTATTACAACCCTACTTTTACTTGTTTATTAAAAAAAACTTTGTGAAATTAATCTATGTATAAATTATTAATAGAGAAGATGATATGTCATCTTTTTATCATTTTATGATTATTACTTTTTGATTTTATTATTGAGTTTGGATAACAACATACAACAACATAACCTCAATGGCTCAAAGGCTTTTCATTGCAGGGTAAGGGAAGATCGAATATATGCAGTCTGTATTCTCTAATATAATAATGGTACAAATGTTACCATCTTCCTTCCAAGAGATCCTTTGTTAGCATAGATGTTACTTTCTTCAGAGTGTCAACCTTATATTGATATGTATTATACCATCACCTTTAATAAAAAAGCAATAAGGAGAAAGAGATGATTCGTACTCCACTGGTGAAATCAATATCACAGGGGAAAGTATAGTTGGAGAAAGAATTCAGGGGGAGAATATTAGGAATTGGGATAGACTTTATTAATAGCTTAAATATTAGGAATTGGGATAGACTTTATTAATAGCTTACTCAAGAACAAGTATAAAAAAAAAAGTTATTATGCAGTCTGCAAATGTTGAATCTTCTTCTACTGGTGTATTATCTCATTTCCTAAAGTTAATTTATTAGTGATTTCCTAGATTAATTATAGGAGTATACACTAAAGAGAAGAAAAAGGAATTTTATTGAGAACTTGATTTGATCAGACTCTTAGTTTAAACTGACCAAAAATTTATATATGTATTCCTTTTCCTTGTCTCTAGAAATACACTCTTAGCTTGAAGAGGAATTATGTCATAATAGCCAATGGCTCCTTAAATTTTGTCTTTAAAATAGGTCTTATTGTATGTACTCCTTGTTAGGGTGGGTTAAAGACCAAAATTAGTTAAGGAATAGATTAGTGGTCAGCTTATATGGACTTGGCAATTCTTTCCCCATGAGCTAGCTTTTGGGGTTCAAAATCTTTGTTTTATTAACTATTCATCAACAACCAGTCCTTAATACCTATGACTTTTGATCTTGGTCATTCTAGTTATTTTTCTGATTCATAGAATTTCTAGTTTTATAGTTATTCAAGATCATGATTTCATACCCATTTGAATCCTCCAGTTTTCATTTCACTAGAAAAATTCATTATTCCTAGGAATTTCAATTTCAGTTATTTGTCAGTATAAAGAACTATGGGGTCATAGATGGAAGCAATCTCGCTCCCTATTAATTCTACAAATTTAAGTTAATGGAAGATTAAAGATGTTTAGATGATGATATGGATTTTAGAGTGAATTGACCATCTTATTGTTCTTAATCTCAAGTCGTACAAGAGGACAAGATATCTAAGGTCATGTGCGAATTCACCCTCTTTTTGTTCTTAATCTCAAGCCATACAAGACAGGCAAGGTCATGTAGAATTATTTACAAAATGTTTATAACTAAGATAACAATGCAAAACACTTTTAGTTTAGAGTACAAAATTGCTAATTACTCTAAATGAGGTCTCACTATTCAGGATTATTTTTTTGAATTTCAGATTTAAGGGCTAAATTTATAGTTATTGTTTATATCTCTTTCTATGATTTAAGCAGTTCATGAGCGAATCAAGCAAGAATAATTTTTAATAAAAGTACACTCTTAGTTTAGGAGTGTTCGGACCAGCTTGATGAACCATGATTCATCGCCCTTCCTGAGTACTTATTTTGGGAAATTACTTTGTGAAAAGTAACATTGTATGTAATAAAGAAAAGAATGCCAATATTGGAATTTCTACTCAAGGAATAAAAAAGGGAAACAATATGAAAAAAACTCAATGCTATAGTTGCAAGGAAATGGTCATATTACTAGCAATAATAGCAAGAAGTTCCCTAATTACGGTAAACAAGAAAATATTATCAAACATTGTCTAACAAACCTTAAAAATTAGAGGATTAATACTTTTCAAGTTGGGGGTAAATGATTCTACTGTTGATAACACATTTTTAAGACAAGTTTTTACTCTTGAAATGGAAGAAAAATGATCGTGTCAGCCTTTTAAACATTGGGATTATATACATCTATTTTTTTGATTGTTGATCGAATGTTTCCAATCATAAGACTAACTCAACAAGGATATTAAAAAGTAATTTGTGAGTATCAAGGTCCATCACAAATATAGATTGCAAAAAGTAGTAGTTTACCAATATCAAGGTTGGGAATATTACTCCAAATTTCAAAAATATTTTTGTTTCATCAAAGCTTTAAAGTAGTTTTACTTTAGATGGACACTTGGTATATAACAATTGTGATGTGATTTTTTCCAACAATGATTGTCTTGTGCAAAACCAAATATCGGTAAAGATAATTGCAAAAGGATCTAAAGTTTAAAGATTGTTTCCTATGCACTTTTTTCATTCCTTCTTTTTTATTTTTTTGCTTGTACTTCTTCAACTTGAAGGACTGAGATTTGGAATAAAAATCTAGAAAATCTAAATTTTATTCTATTGTCTCATTTATCAAATTCTGATTGAGAGATTTAAAAAGTTAATTTTCAGCTGATGGCTCTACTTGTAAATTAGGTAAAAGTAAAACACTTTCTTTTTTTTAATTTTGGTAGACGTGCTACAAAGCATTTTGGTTTCGTAAAGATATGAAACCTTGGCCTAACTCAATCCTAAAAAGCTAATTATGAGGGGAGGAGTTTCAAAGTCTATATAAGTGTACTACCAGCTCATTCCTCAACCAATGTGGAACTTTGACGTACTTTTACTTTCTCTTCATATCCAGGCCCAACTAGTGCGTGCATCAAGAGCCTAGATGGGAAGGGACTTAGTTTTGATACCATATAAAGATATGACATCTAGACCTAACTCAACCTGAAAAGCTATCTCATAAGGGGAGTATCACGCCCCAAGTCCCATTAAGGCGGATTGGCACTCGTTGCCAATGAGGCTCGGGAGAACCAACCTATATCTATGCGCTGCTATACATATTATAAGGGATTTCTACATTTGACATGCCTTTAAGAAAATAAATAGTGATAACAAGCCAAAAGGAAATGCATATGGCTAGGCCATTGGGGCCACGGTATTTAAAGTACGAGACATGGCCACACTTTAATTTACATTGTCTACAAAGCCTCTAGATAAGGAAAAATAGCTGATAAGGGTCGGGACAGGCCTCGCTCAACTAATTATACAAAATAAAAATATAAGCTCTAGACACACACAAAGTTCCGAAGCAACCTGGATCTTGGTAACATCAGTTGGATATCCTGTACTACTATTGGGGAGATCTACTAGCACCTGTACCTGCAGCATGAAATGCAGGTCCCCCGTAAGGGACGTCAGTATAAGATAATGTACTGAATATGTAAGGAAGGAAATACTATATATCAAGTAGCAACTCAAATGAAACTATGCACTGGTATAGGATAAGAGACTACCTTTATTTGTACTATGGGATCATGTACTTTATGTTCTTTTTATCACTTTACCTTTACTGTATAATCTGTCCACAACATGTAATAAAAATGATCAACTGATCAGTACTAAAAACTATATCGGGATCGGACCTGGATAGGCTCTTCCTTAATACCTCGGGCTACCCCCCGTGATAGGATCGACCCTAGCTAGATGATTCTTCCACCCCTTGGGCTACCACCCATCAATAAGCAATATACTTCACTTACCTTTCAATTACCTTTCAGATAATTCTTTCGGTGGTCATAATATTGGAGCTATAGGACTATAGATACAACATATGATATGTAAAAAATCACAAAAGACAACACCACAACAAAAGGAGTAAGTTACAAAAATAATAAAATGCATAGGAGGTAGAACAACACATGAACTTTATTTAGTAGAATGAACTCGTGTATCTTGGTATCCAAGTATGTATGCAGATTTGAAGTTGACTATGTATGGGAGCATATGAACATGTGAAAGAGTGGATACATGATTGTTTGTTATATCAGAGTAGATAAGAGCCTCAATGTACCAACAAAGAACCTAGATTTCATGCCAAGTAATACGAAATCAAGTAGCCTTACATACCTAGTTGTACGACTTCGCTATTACATCGAGATAACTTTTACTTCCTCTAAATATTTATCTACAATATATTAGGTGATAAAACTAACATTAGAAGCCAATAGATACATCTTGGTAGCCCAATCTCATAAAAAAATAACATACGGACAGCAAGTGGGTATTTATAAACCCAAGCGTATTCTTTCAATCTTTCCTCCCCTAATCGTATTTTCTAATATAAATTCTCATATACATATCATGTGTATCCTATTCTAGTGCCATAACATTCTTACAACAGCTCACAAAGCACAACACATAACAATTCTATGCAACATACAAATAGACAGCATAATGTTATGTCCCTTTGCCCCATTATGACGTTGACGATTCCAAAACTTTATCAACTTCAACCAAACTATTCCCATAACATTTACACATATAAATAGACCTTAAACAGTTCAATAACAGTCCTCAAAACAAGTAGCGGATGTGAGACTATAGTCCTCAATAAATCAGCCCACAAGTTCCAATTACGAGTACAATTATTGTATCACACAAGAACTCATTTTTGCGGACTGTAAAAGTGGTGCAGCAGCTAAGTCACATTACTAACAAACTAAACCTTGTTAGAATCATAAGTATTACTTCATAATATATCCAACCAAGAAGAGAAAATCATCTTGAACAACAAGAAAAGCTCACAACAATCCTTAGGATACATGCTATTCAAATTTTAAGCACAAACATAACCAACATAATCTCTTATTTTTCATAAGAAAATCATACTAAACACATATGTAAACTTACTTTGCACTATCTTCGAGGTATAGGTCTTCTCCAAGAACCCTAGAAGTCCCTTTGTGGCTGCTTTACTAGGTTAAGAAAGTGCAGAGAGAAAGTTTGTGAAAGCTGAAATTTTCCAAGTCTAAAAATGACCTTAAGGTGCTATTTATAAGCCTTTTTAAAGGGTATTTTGACCAACTTTCATTTGAACTTTTGACCACATAATACCACATATTATTAAGCTAGTTAGGCAACATCTTGACCTTCACATTTGGGCCTAAATAGGTCTCAAAGTTGATGGGCCTTGGCTGCCCATTTTCCAAATTTCTCTTCACTTAGTTTGAGCCCAATTAGCCAAGTGGATTATGGTGTACTTTGGCCATTTTGTTATTAATCTTGGGCTGAAAATAAAATCAATTTATGAAGCTAAAATATGGACTAAAGTTACACCCTTAACAGGGACTTTATTCATAATTGGACTTGGACAAATTCTATATCTTGCCTCGTCTTCGTTTAGCTAGCAAATTTAAGCTACGCAAGTAGGTGACTCACCTGCTAGATTCTTAAATCCTACAAGCACCTAAATTTTCTCACTTTTCTTAGGGTCGTGATCTCCTTAATTTGATATGAAATATGTATACACTCGACCGTCTTAAGAGTTAGACACACATATCGCCCTATAACATGATATTCAAGCACTTTTAGAAATAGGCGCTAATTTGACCAAATCATATCATGTTTTATTTGCATAGTACTAGTATTGTAAGATGCGGTGTGTTACGTGGAGGAATGCCTATGTCTATATAAGTAGTTTACTAGTCCATTACCTAACCAATGTGTGACTTTTATCCATTCTAATAGATGTCATTAGTAGTGATATTATGAATGTTTCACCAAATATTTCTCATGCGCATTAATTACTTTCTGACATTCATCAATAATTATAGTTTATTTATATGGGTGTATTTTTTTTAGTTCAAAATTAGGGTATTTTCCATGTTTAAGACATTTTTGTCTTACATTGAAACTCAATTTTCTACATGTATCAAATTATAAAGATCTGATTCTAGTGGAGAATGTCTTATGAATTCAAAAAAATTCTATTTTAGAAAAGAATTGTCTCATAAATCTCTTTCCCACATATGCCACAAGAAAATGACATTTCTGAGAGCAAAAATCGCTATCTTTTAGATATCAGTCATACTTTATTGATTGAGTCATTGGTTTCATTGAAATACTGATTGAAAGCTTTGTCTACTTTTGTCTATTTATAGATTATAGTCTAGAGTGTCAAACCTTGAGTCTATATATTATCATCTTTATCATCAAAATCTTAGTTATAATACTTTTCATACATTTGTTTTATTTATTTTGTGCATCTTCCTCTTCCTCAGAACAATTAATTTTATGTTTGGTCTAATAAATGTGCTTTTATAAGTTATACTACTTCACAAAAAGATTTTATTGGCTATGATCTAAGTTTTAACAAATTTCATGTTTCAAGAAATGTTATTTACTTTTAGAATCAATATTTCTTTCCTATCAGTGTTAAGTCATCTTCAGTTTCTCCTCTTCTTCCTCTTTTTAAGGATTTCTTCTTTTAAAAGGTTCAAATCCGACTATGCATATGAATGATATTGGCCAACTTTATTCCATGCCAAAACTATTCAGCCACTGCACCACTACTAAAATATGAGAATTCTTCTAGGTCTGATCTCTTAAGCCTATTCGGTGATCTAGTAGAGTATCTCATACTCCCAATTGCTATAGTTTTTTGTTTTCTTAATTCACTATTTCTATTAAAATTTGTTGCTGACAAGCTTCCCAGCATAAATTTTGGTAGAAATCAATGGAGAAGTTTAACATCTATGATATTACATTATCATCCATTCTCTATGTACACGAATGTTTCTATAAACTTGTTACCTGTTAGCTATTGTACGAAAGAACTAAACTGTTGTATTGAGTTCTTTGCTAATGATTGTTTTTTCAATGCCTTCAAACAAGAAGATGATTGACAATGGTAGATTGCACGATGACTTATATGTGATCTCATTTTTTAAAACACTTAAACTGTACAACGAATGAAAGTGGAGTATAATGATTTTGTTATACAAGAACAAAGGTAATATCTAAAACTATAGCAATTATAGGATTATCAAATTGCTAAGTCATACTATGAAGGTCTGCAAGAGAGTGGTAGAGTTGAGGGCGAGGAAAATGATATCCATTTCAAAGAATCAATTCAGATTCATGCTAAAGCAATTGACTACTAAAGCAATTCATCTTGCATGAAAATTGATGGAAAAATATAGGAAAAGAAAAAGGATCCTTCATATGGTGTTCATTGATATATAGAAAGTTTATGACAAAGTTCCAAGGAATATCTTCTGAAGGTTTCTAAATGCTAAAGGTGTCTTGATAGTGTATATTAGGGTGATTAAAGACATGTATAATAGAGTTAAGACTTGACTTAGAATAGTGGGAGGATATTTGAAACATTTCCTTGTTGAGATAGGGCTTCATCAAAGATTAATGCTAGACCTTTTTCTACTTGCCTTGGTGGTGGATAAGTGGCCATGGCCTATTCAAGAAGAGGTCCTTAATTTATATTATTTATGGCTGACATAGTACTAATTAATGAGACATGTGACAAAATTAATGATAGATTGAAGGTTTGAAGACAAATTTTGGAGTGCAAAGAGTTCAAATTAAGCAGGATCAAAACAAAATCTTTGAAGTGCAAATTCATTGATGCATTAGATGAAGAGAGCGAGGAAGTGAAACTTGTTAATTAGCCAATTCCTAGAACAAAAATCTTTAAACATCTTGGATCTATCATCCAAAGTAATGGACATATCGACATTGATGTCACATATTGTATTAGGAAAGCATGGATGAAATAAAGACTTTCATTTGGAGTATTACGTAATAAGAAGGTACCACATAAATTTAAAGATACATTCTACAAAGTGGTGGATAGATTGTCCTTGTTGTATGACGTTGAGTCCTGACCAATCAAGAACTCACATGTTCAAAAGATACATATTGCAGAGATAAGGATGTTGAGATGAATTTGTGGACATATTATGAGTGACAAAATTAGAATGAGGTTATTGGGAGAAGGTGCGCTAAGACCAAGATAGGTTGGACATATGCAGAGGAGGTGCACTGATGCCCTAATGAGGAGGTGCACTGATGCCCCAATGAGGAGGTGCGAGAGATTGGAAGTAGAGGTACGCATAGCGGTAGGGATAGGCCAAAAGAATATTGAAAAGAGGTGATTATACAAGATATGACACAACTTCATGTTACCGATGATATGACTCTACATAGAAATGAGGTCTTGCATTAGGCCAGAATGATAGTAGGGGCAGAGTGTTGTCTTTCTTATGTCGGTTTAGGATATAGTCGTGCAACTATAGTTGTGTGGCTATTTTTTCAATTATGATAATATTTTGCTGTTATTATTTTTCTTATAGATGTCACATTGCTTTTTTTTAGCCGCTATGCTTTCTCTATTGTTTTTTGCTTTTCTACTTGAGTTTGATACACTTGAGCTGAGAGACTTCTAAAAATAACCTCTCTATCTCCACGAGGTAGTGATAAGGTCTGCATATAATCTACCCTTCCAAAACTCACTTTGTGAGATTTCACCAGGTATATTGTATATGTTGTTGGTGAACCTTATTATTGGATCTCATTCTTTAAGAGTGATAAGTCCCAAAGGCTCCTCCGTCAATTATCACCCATCCATCCTATGACAAGCTCCTCTAATGTCTTTTAGAACTACTCTCATAATTCAAAAGAATTTTGTAATAATAGCCAATGGCTTCCTTAATTAAGTCTCTCGAATAGGTTTTGTATTTACTCCTGCTATATCATTATCATCCCTTTTAATTTCTATGTACATGAGTTCGTTTTCTATTATAACTTGTTATCTATTAGCTCTTTCACCAAAGAACTAAATTTTAGTATTGAATTTTTTGCTGATGATTGTGTGTTTCAAGACCATCAAAGAAGGAAGAGGGTTGGTAACAATAGATTGCATGACGAATTATCTATGATCACATTTTGGCGAAATTAAATGTTATAGTTGGATCTCATTCTTTAAGATTAATAAGAGCCCCAAGTCTCCTCAGTCAATCATCACAAACCCCTCTATTCTTTGGAAAAAATTGAACCACTGTCTCTTGATTGATATGTTTTTTTCTATCATAGCAGTTCTCTCTGTGAGCTCACAAGCAACAGACCAATACAACACTAGCTATACAAGTAAATGGTACAATAAAATGATCACCTCATGATATTGAGAAGGAACTAAACTAAATAATTCGACTTCTCAATTTTTTTTATAATCATAATATCAGGGCTAATTTGTCCATACCTTAACTAATTTCACATAATACCTACCACCTCCACTAGCAACAAGTATTGATAATTTTTTCTACAGAAACCAGGATTGATAAGAAAAAAATCATCTAATATTTTTGTCTCTCTGAAACTTAAATCTAAGGCCTCATGATTCTCAATTTTATTTATTGGTAAGTGACATACTCTTAGGTTTGATTTCTCAATATTGTTAGAGTAGGTTAAGGTCCCTCAATGTAGTGTTTTGAAAGGTGAGGCTAGGCGAGGCAGCATCGCCTTTACATGCCAAGGCGAGGCGCTCCTTAAAAAGGCGAGGAAAGGAACCATAAAGGCGAGAGACTACAGGAGAGGTGAGGCACCTATAGCATCGCCTTTTGTATTTAATTTAAAAACATGATGATTTTAATAATAGTAAAGATCTTCTGGGGTTTATTTGAGAAAAAACTTTGCGAGGCCCATTTTTTCTCTCTTGCACTTCTTGTCGCTTCTTCTCCAGAGTCCAAACTCCAGACATTCTTCTCCATAGTCCACCAGCTATTCTCTCCACCAAGCTTCTTCTCCACTGCGCGATGCTGCGACTCATTCAGATAAGTTTTTATTTTCTGCTCTCTTCTTCTCCACCTGGACGACTCAAAGTCTTCTCCATTGCACCTTTTTTTTCTTTCTTCTTCTTCTTTAGTTCTCTTCTTCTTCTTTCATACTCTGTTCACTAGAGCAGTTGTCCAATTGCACTGTTCCAGAGTCTAGACTCTGTTTACTAGAGACTACTGTCTGCCTAATTAAAAAAAAATTATAATCCTTCTTTATTAATATAATATATGTTGTATGCTAATTTATATAATATTAATTTGTCCATCTATAGTATGATTTCAATGGCGGTGGATCACAGCAAAAGGAAGGACATTGTATGGAATTAGGCATACAAGGACTGACAAGAAATTTCGTTATTTGTATATCTATAAAATTACATATAATGGTGGAGTTAGTCGACACAAGAAACACTTGATCGATGGATATAAGAAAGTAAAACAATGTTCTTGTCCGCTTGAAATTAGAGAAGTAAGGGCGTATGTGGAAACAAAAAGGTGAATAATCTAAAATATCAAATGAGGGAGCAAGAAGAACCCATCATTAATATTGATTATGATGATGATATGAATGAATTTGATGAGATGATGCCTCCCTCAAAATCTCTAAAGATGTCTTCAAGTGGAAATGCATCAACCACGAGGGCGAAATGTGACAAAAGGCCCTCTTATTCTCTATTTTTCTTAAAATCACAACAAAAGGGAGGTTTTGAAAAGGGAGCTAGTTTTGATGAAACCAAAAAAAATTTAAGGGAGCGTGCGGTAAGTGCTTTTGCATTATGGATGTATGATATGAGGCTCCCTTTAATTGTGTTAATCACAAATCATTTGACAAATTTATTGAGCCAGTAGAACAACATGGCCCCAGGATGAAACCTCCTACTTTCCATGAAGTCAGAGTTACTCACCTTAGAAAGGAGGTGAAGAAAATAGACAAACTTATTGATGAGCATAGAGTGCAATGGACAAAGTTTGGGTGTTCCATTATGATGGACAAATGGACGGCACAAAATGATAAATGATCATTGATATTTTGGTGAATTCTCCAAACGGTATTGTATTCCTAAATTCTGTTGATGCTAGCAATGAATCTACCGATTCTATCAAAATGTTCAACTTATTTGAGATCACTATTAAGAGAATTGGACTGAAAAATATTGTACAAGTTGTCATAATAATGCTAGTGAGAATGTTAAGGAGGGAAACATGATGATGAGTGTGTATGAACACATTTATTAGACTCCACATGCCGCTCACTGTATTAATTTGATGTTTGGTGATATATTCAAGATCAATCCATATGCTTCAGGTAATATCACTCTCCTATCCACTAACTTTCTTTATAGTTAATAATTAATACTTATTAGCTACTAATTACCATAATACTGTTTTAATAGTTTTTAAGAAGGCTATCAAGATCCATTGCTACATTAGTCAAAGGCCATTGTTGTTGAACTTAATGATAATACATTAGTCAAAGGCCATTGTTGTTAAACTTAATGAGAAAATTCACTAATGAAAGAAATTTGGTGAAACTAACCAAGACAAGATTCGCAACGGCCTACTTGACTATGAGAGTTATGTACAATCAAAAGAGAAGTTTGAGAATGCTAATCCTCTCAATCGAATGAACTGCAAGTAGATTTGCGAAAGAAACTTTGGGAAAAGATGTTGCCAGCGTTCTTATTTCAGCCTACTTTTGGAAAGATGTTGCTAAGGCCCTTAAAGTTTGTGGTCATTTAACAACTTGCTTGTTTGGTCGATGGAGAGAGAAAAGCCTCAATGGGCTATATTTATGAAGCAATGGATAGATCTAAATAAGCTATTGCGGAGGCCTTTAATGGAGTAAAAAAGCAATATGAGAAAGTGTTTGAAATTATTTATGCAAGGTGGACTGACCAACTCCATCGGCCTTTGCATGCTGCAGGCTTTATTTTGAATCTCGAAGTATTTTATAAATCTCATAACAATGGCACCATACATCAAAATGTGTGGCCGGGATATCATGCATGTGTTGAGAAGATGAACCCCGATATAGCAACACAAGATTTACTAGTTCCTGAGCTTCCTATTTACAAAAATATTGACGGACTATTTGGTTGTGGTTAGGCTCAAAGAGCCAAAGATACAAGGTCACCTGGTAAGTGAGTTGATTTAGTTCTTTATAATATAACTTTACTTAAGTTATTTGACTTATACTTATTATTAAGTATTAACCTTTGAAATTATTTTATTTATAGTTAAACGATGGTCACTATTTGGTAATCAAACTCTAAAATTACGAAAATTTGCCATGAAAAGTGTTAAGTCTAACTTGTAGCTCATTCGGATGTGAGCAAAATTAAAGTGTGTTTGAACACGTAAGAAGAAGAATAGTTTATATCATAATATCCATATTATATTATTATACTAATTAGTTAAAATATTCTAATACTTATGTGCAGATTCATTCTAAAAGGAGAAATAGGTTTGCATTATCGCGTCTCGATAATCTAGTGTACACTAAGTACAATCGAACATTGAAATGTCGTTATGATGCTCGTTACACCATAGATGCAATTGCCATGGATTATATTAATGATTCAAATGAATGGTTGGTTGGAGGCCCCGAAGATAAAGAAGATAAACTGGTATATGAGGAAGGTGATCTTACTTGGGGTACAACTGCTATGACTATTGGAGCCAACAAGAGCAACTACAGTCTTAAGGGAGCTCCTTCAAGAATAAGGACACTTGACAAGGGCAAGGGAGTAGCTTCAAGTTCAAGTAGAACACGGACACTAATTGATGAAGAATCTGAGGAGGAAGAAGATGAGGAGCAATATAATCGAAATGAAATTATTGTTGATCTTGAAAATCTTGATAATCTTGAAGAAGAATAGACTTTTAGTATTGTTTGTCAATCTAGACTTTTATTTGCCTTGATATCTATTATTAGTTTTTGGTTTGTCTTTTTGAATTGAAATAGATCTTGCTACTGAGATTTTGGATATTTATATATGCAATTAAATATTTTAAAATTTTGGTATACGCCTCAATCAAAAAGGCGAGTAGCGAATAGAAATACATGTCCTACCGAGACAGGATTTGGAACTTGCTATCCTCTTGCCTAGCAGGCAAAGATTTACCTCCTTGAAAAGGATCATTCATTTGGATCGACATGAGAGTCCAACTACATTACCAGAATCTATGTTGTATATTTGAAAGAGGTTGACCTCCTTGCTTTTCTCATGGTACATTCCTCTTCCCGGCGAGCCCCCTTTCTCCTTCGTCCACAGAGACAAAATGTAGGACTGGTGCCAATAGTTCATCACGGAAGAAAGAACTCACTAAGTCGGGATCACTAACTAATACTAATCTAATATAATAGTCTAATATATCTAACATAATATAACGGGCCAATCTGGCCTTTCACAATAAAGCGATAGACGAAACTGCCATGAAACGACTTATTAGTAGATTAATAGAGCACTTTGGAATGGCATATACATCACATATCCTGGATCAAGTAAAAACTCTGGGGTTCCAACAAGTTGCTACTACATCTATTTCATTAGGAATTGATGATCTTTTAACAATACCTTCTAAGGGATGGCTAGCTCGGCGAGGCAGAGCCTTGTCACCTTTCGCCATCCAAAACACTGCGTCAATGATTGGGAATAGAATAGTTGGATATTTATATTGACCTGGGTAATCCTTTACACATGAGCAGCCCGCTATTATAGTGGTCCTAAAATTAGCCATGACTAGTGGCGACAAGAGAAAATTACATATATCTAGGATCGATAAAAAAAATCACCTAATATTTTTGTCTCTTCTGAAATTTAAATCTAATGCCTCATTATTCTCAACTTACTTTATTTATCGGTAAATCACAAATTCTTAAGTTCAATTTCTCAATACTGTTAGAGTAGGTCAAAATCGCACAATGATTAGAAATACAATAAAGTTATATTCATATCGACTTAGACAATTCTTTCCTTATGAGTTACTTGCTTTTGAGGTTGAGCAAGACTCATGTGTCTTATCTTTAAAAGTTTTTCTTTTACTTGCCATATCAATCTAAAATTATTCCTATATTTTAACAAAATAGATAAATACATAATATGCACACGTGAAAGCAATCAACCGCATATACAGGTTGGGGTACCCAAAAGAAAAGTAATAAATGTTGAGTTTTTCTTAAAAATGAAAAAGGGTCATTATCCCACATTGGAAAATTATTGAAGTGTAGCTTGGAGGCTTGCCTATATAAGGGAGCTTAAGTTATGTTTTCAAATGTACCAAACTAAATACATTTCGAACATTGCTTTTTAGGAGAATGTACTGAGGTTTTATGTGATTGTAAAAAAATTTCACATAGTAGTTGGTTGTTGTCTTTTGACAATGGTTGTGATTTTTTTTCAATTTTAGATTTTTCACGTTAAATTCTTGTGTTATTTTATTTCTTAATTTTTCTCCTTTTTGCAAAAGAGGCGGTGATCTTATGGTTTAGGAGGAGGGTTTTATTTTTCCCAATAAGTGGTATCAGATCAAGGGCGCCTAGCTTGAGGGGAGAATCTTAGTATGCTCTGTGGTCGCAGTTTTGGCTGATCCTCCACATCAGAAAAGATTTTCTGGTTCAAGAAGCTTGTAGGAGGGGAAGTTGGTGCAATTGAAGTATCAAGGCTTGTGGTGAATTCTAAGTCTAGTAGTGTGGAGGTATATGTCTAGGTAAGCTCTGGCTAGGAAAGGCTTGGTATTTAAGTGGTCACGCCGGAACCACCTCTCTTTCCTGGCAACTTACCTGGTGTGCTGTTCACGAGCTACAAGATTCTAAGCAAGTGTTTTTTCCATTCTCGGAGATTGGTCAGC
>JAOTQJ010000002.1:12724207-12761252 GCA_025642045.1 Solanum sejunctum | reverse complement strand
TTAACTTGACAATCTAGAATAGCAAAAGGTACCTCTTCATAGGTGAGATCTCCTGTAACCTGCACATCCTCAATAGGAGTGATACGTGATGGGTCACCTATGCATTTTTGAAGCATTGAGACATGAAAAACTGGATGAACCGTTGAAAGCTCCTAGGGTAGCTCTGGTTCATATACAACCTGCCCGAACCTCTTAATAATTTTATATGGCACTATGTAATGTGGGATCAGTTTTCCTTTCTTACAAAATCTCATAAACCCTTTCATTAGAGATAATTTTAAAAATACCCAATCCCCTACTGAAAATTCTAGTCCTCTCCTTCTAGCATCTATATATGACTTGTGACGACTTTGGGCTATTTCTAGCCGCTACTATATTATGTTAACTTTTTTCATGGCTTATTGTACTAGATCTAGCCCAATCAAGGTGGTTTCACCCACTTCAAACCATCCAATTGGCAACCTATATTTCCTCCCATACAAAGATTTGTAAGGTGCCATCTTGATACACGCATGGTAGCTATTATTATAGGCAAATTCAATAAGTGGCAAATGGTCCACCCAACTACCTTTAAAGTCCAATGCACAAGCTCGCAACATATCTTCAAGTGTCTGAATGGTACATTCTGCTTGACCGTCTGTTTGAGTGTGGAAAGCTGTACTCAAATTCACTTATGTCCCTAAACTCCTTTGGAAGGACTTTCAAAACTTTGCAGTGAATTGAGCTCCTCGGTCAGATATAATAGAGATTGGGACTCCATGTAGCCTTATAATCTCTTTGAGGTAATGCTTGGCATACTCTTCAGTTGTATAATTACTCCTGACTGGCAAGAAGCGTGTTGACTTTGTGAGTCTATCAACTATTACCAATATGGAGTCAAACTTCTGAAATGAGCGAGGCAACTCGGTAACAAAATCCATATTGATCATATCCCACTTCCATGTTGGAAGTTCTATACACTGCATATAACCTCCTAGCTTTTGGTGTTCTACTTTCACTTACTGGCAATTTGGACATTGAGCCACAAATTCTGCAAGGTCCTTTTTCATGCCTCACCACCAAAACATTCCCTTCAGGTCATGGTACATATTAGTTAATCCTGGATGGATGGAATATCGATAATGATTGGCTTCTTCCATTATCCTCTTTCTTAATCCATTAATATCAGGCACACATAATCTATTTTGGTTGTAAAGTACTCCTTTTTGTGTAAGGTCATAAACTTTTATTATACCCTGACTCACTTTTTCTTTAAGCTGTCATAGAATAGGATCCTCAAACTATTTTTTCCTTTCACCTCCATTACTAATGAAGATGCTGCTGCATTATGTATAATAACCCCTTCCTTTGGAGTTTCGAAAAAAGCAAACTCCCAAATTGGATAGTTGACGTAGATCCTTAGCCACTCCTTGACTTACCATGGCTTGATCACCAGCATTCATAATTGCCTTATAGCTCAGGGCATCGTCTACCACATTTGCCTTCCCCGGGTTGTAAAGTGTATCAATGTCATAACCCTTCATTAGCTTTATCCACCTCCACTTCTGATCAGTATATATATATCAACGTGAAACCCATACACATAATGGCACCATATTTTCAGATCAAACACAACCGCTGCTAGCTCAAGATCATATGTTAGATAGTTTTTCTCATATGGTCATAGCTGTCTAGATGCATAAACAATTACCCTCCCATTGTGTGTCAGTACACACCCTAAGCCAACTCCTAAAGCATCGCAATACACTGCATACCTCTCGGTGCCTTCTGGGAGTACTAACACAGGTGCGAAGTTAGCTTATTTTTTAGTTCTTGGAAGCTCCTTTCATATGCATCACTCCATTGGAACTTGGTTGCTTTATGTGTAATAGAAGAAGAACTTTCAGTAAACCTTTTGTAATAACCTATAAACCCTAGAAAGCTTCGAACTTTCGTGGGTATCATAGGCCTTGGCTAATACTTCACAGCCTCTATCTTTTGTGAGTCAACCCTTATTCCCTCATCAGACACTATATGATCCAAGAATGTCACTGATTTTAACCAAAATTCATATTTACAAAATTTGGCAGATAACTGTCGATCACGAAGAACCTATAACACTTGTCGTAATTGATTTGTATGGTCCTCTTCTGATCTTGAATATACCAAAATGTCATCTATAAATACTATCATGAACACATCCATAAATGGCTTAAATACCCTATTCATCCGATCCACAAAAACTGTTGGTGCATTCGTTAGTGCAAATGACATAAGAAATTCAAAGTGACCATAGCATGTTCTGAAAGTAGTCTTAGGTATATCTTTCTCCTTCACCATCACTTGGGGATAACCTGATCTCAAATTAATTTTTGAAAAGCATTTGGCACCCTGTAATTGATCAAATAAATCATTAATCTTGGAGATGGGGTATTTATTCTTAATTGTTCACCCTATTCTATCATCAATAGTCGATACACATTCTCAAGGTGCCATCCCTTTTTGCGTACAAATAACACTAGTGCACCCCAAGGGGACACACTAGGTCTTATAAAACCCTTCTCCAATAAGTTTTTTAACTGCTAAGTTTAATTCACGCAATTCTGCCAGGGTCATTCTATATGGAGGGATGGAAATAGGTTGAGTGCCTGGAAGTAAGTCAATACCAAAATCTATTTCTCTTTCTGGAGGTAAGCCTGGAAGTTCTTCATGGAACTCATCAACAAATTCATTCACTAGTGGAACTAATTCAAAAGTTGGTGATTTTGCCTCTGTATCCCTCACTCTGTCTAAATGACATATATACCCCTTAATATCATCTTTTTGGCCTTAAAATAAGATATAAACTTACTCTTTGCCGCCCCAATATTGCCTTCCCATTCAAGAACTTCCTCATTTGGAAAATGGAAGTACACTTTCTTAGTTCGGCAATCCACGGTCGCATAGCAAGAAGATAACCAATCTATCCCCATTATAATATCAAATTCCACTATTTCTAGCTCAATAAGGTCAGCTAATATTTCAAGATCACAAATAGTTACTACACAGTCATAATAAATCCTTCTAGCCATAATAGATTCACCGATTGGTGTAGATACTTCAAATGGTTTGTTCAATAATTTGAGTGTTATCTTAAGCTTCCCAGCAACTAGTAGGGTAATGTATGATAGTGTAGAACTAAGGTCAATTAATGGATATACATTATGTGAAAAGATGGATAATATACCTATGACCACATCAGGTGAAGCTTCCAAATTTTGCTGACTCCCCAAAGCATAAATATGATTCTGGACTCCGCTAGAGCTAGTTGTCCCTCTAATACCCCTATCACGACCCATAAGTGCTTGTTGACCCCTACATAATGGAGGAACTAATGATGATAATGCAATAGCTAACCTAGTAGATTATGCTATATCACCCATACATCTCCTTGGGCAATCTCTCATCATATGCCTTGGCATGTCATACTAATAACAAGTGTCTGTCCCAACACAACATATACTTGAATTACTCTTCCCACTATATTTATAAGGTTGCGTAGGGGTCACTTTGCTGGCCTGCTGAATATCTCATTGTCTGGGTGCATTTCCCTTCACTTCTTTTACCAAACTAATTTTCCTAGACCTTGAAATTGTGATGGATCACTGGCTACAGAGTAGGAGGAGGATGGCCTAGGAGGTCTATTAAAAAATCAAGGCCTAAGCTCACCTTGGAGTTGTGTAACTGCACTGCAGACCTGGCCCTCTTGGACTGCACCCTTTCTAACTCTTGTGTCCTTCTCCTTTGCCTCTGATCCTCCAATTTCTGGGCAAAAGCTTGCATTCTCACTATATCCATGTCTTTGTTCAAGGAAGCAATGGTACAGTCTCTGACAAGATACGTATCCAATCTATCCATATACCAATGAAGTCTATCTGCCATAGTAGCAACTACATTAGGAGAATACTTGGCCAGGGAATTAAATTGAAGGCTATACTCCCTCACGCTCCTATTTCCTTGGTGGAGATTCAACAACCGATCACCACGGACCTCTCGGATCTCTAATTGCAAGTAATGGTCAAGAAATGCCTTTTTGAACTCCTTCCAGGTTGTTATGGGTGCATCTATACCCTTAGATTGCTTCCAAGCTTCATACCACAATATAGCCACACCTTTCAACCTATATGTCGCTAACTCAATAGCTTCTGTACTACTCACATGCATAATATCTAAAGTGCACTGAATTTGATCAATAAAGTCTTGGAGATTTTATTAGGATCTGACCCAGTGAAGGATTCAGGGTCCAAATTAAGGAAATCACATATCCTTGTTCCAACTGCCCTATTCACACCAACTGCACCTATAACTGGACCTTCCTGTCTTTGACCTTGGCCAGTAACTATATGGGTCAATAGTTAGACTGCATTTCTCAAATCATGCACAGTAGCATCGATAGGTGGTTCTGGGAAATTTTACTACTTTTGGGTTCATTAGGAGCTGGAGGGGTTAGAGATGTCTGTGACAGAGACTCATCTTGAGCCTCATTTCGTTGTCTAACCTGACTGGGTATACAACCACCACTTCTACTCCCTTCCCTTTACCTTTGTTCTTCCTGGTTTCTGGCATACTTGTTGTACAAAACAATTTAGGAGTTAGACATAATGCACCTATTACACTTACCTATATGGCATGATCTAAAAAACAAAAAGAAAGTAACCACTCCTAAATGCCATGTAGCCTCCTAATTATAAATGTGGTGCACAACACATCGATAAAAACACTCTACATAGACATGGCTTTGTAGACTCCCCTGGATGACCCGCTCTGATACCACTTTTGTCACGCCAAAAGTCCTGTTAGGGTGGACTACCACCCATTGCCGATAAGTCTAGGGAGAACTAACCTGTATCCATATGCTTTCTATACATATTATAAGGTATTTCTATATTTGATATGCCTTTAAGAAAATAAACGGCAATAATAAGCTAAAAGAATGCATATGGCTAGGCCATTGGGGCCACATTGTCTAAAGTATGAGACACGACCACACTTTAATTTACATAGTCTATAAAGCCTCTAGGTAAGTAAAAGTATCTGATAAAGGTCAGAACAGGCCCTGTCTCGGCTAACTATACAACACAAAAATATAAGCTCTAGACACACAAAACTCCGAAGTAACCTGGAGCTTGTTAACAGCAGCTAGATATCATGTACTCCTACTAGGGAGATCTACTGACACCTTTACCTGTAGCATGAAATGCAGATCCCATGTAAGGGAGGTTAGTATGAGATAATGTACTAAATATATAGAGAAAACACTATATATAAAGTAACAACTCAAATGAAACTATGCACTATGTAGGATAAGAGACCACCCTTATTTATTTTGTGGGATCATGTACCTTATGTTCTTTTTATCACTTTACCTTTACTGTATAATCTGTGTACAACAAGTAATATAAATGACTAGCTAATCAGTGGTAAATCTATATCGGGATTGGCCCTGACTAGGCTTTTTCTTTAACCCCTTGGGCTGCCCCCGTGATAGGATCGACCCTATCTAGGTGATTCTTCCACCCCTCGAGTTACCACCCATTAATAAATAATACACTTTACCTTTCAATTACCTTTGATATGATTCTTTTGTTGGTCACAACATTGGAGCTGTAAGATAATAGATGTAGCATGTGACATGTAGATAATCATACAAAATAAGATGACAATGAAAAGAGTACGTTACACAAATAATGAAATGCGTATGATATGAAATAACTCGTGAACTTTATTTAGCAATAAGAACCTATGTAACCTGGTATCCACGTATGTATGCAGATTTGGAGGTGACTATGTATGGGAGCATATAAACATGTGAGAGAGTGGAGACACGGTTAATAGTTGTGTCTGAGTTGGTAAGTGCCTTTATGTGCCAAGGGTGGATCTATGTTTCATGCCAAATAATGTGAACTCAAGTAGCCTTACATACCTCGCTGTACGACCTCGCTATTACCTCGAGATAACCTTCCCTTCCTCCAAATATTTATCTACAACATAGTAGGTGATAAAACTTGCATTAGCAGCCAATAGATATATCTTGGGAGCCCAATCTCATAAAAAAATAGCATATGGGCAGCAATTGTATAATTATAAACCTGAGCGTATTCTTTCAACTTTTTCACCTCTAATCATATTTTCTAATACACATTCTCATATACATATCATGTACAGACTATTTTAGTGCCATAACAGTCTTACAACAGCCCATAAATCACAACACATAACAATTTTACACAACTTACAAATAGGTGGCATAATGTTATGTCCCTTCGCCACATTTTGACGTCGACAATCCTGAACCTATTTCAGCTTTACCCAAACTATCCTCAACCCATGTGTACATAGGAACAGACCTAAAATAGTCTTAGAATAGTACCAAAGCAGTCATGAAGGATGTGAGCTAATAGCCTTCTATCCATCAGCCCATAAGTTCATAGCAAGAGTACAATTACGAAATCCTATAAGAACTCACATGAGCGGACTGTAAAAGTGATGCAGCAGCTTAGCTACATCGCGAACAAACTATAAATTGTTAAGAACATAAGTTTTACTTCATAATTCATCAAACCAAGAAGAGAAAATCCTCTTGAATAACAAGAAAAGTTAACAATAATCTTTGGGGCACATGCTGTCCAAATTTTTAGCATATACCTAACCAACATAGTTTCTTGTTTTTCATGAAGAAACCTTACTAAACACACAACTATAATCACTTACCTTTACCTTCAAGGTTGAGGGCCTCCTTCAGAACCCTAAAATCTTCTTTTGGCTACTTTACAAAGTCAAGAAAGAAGAACAAAGAAGCTTTGTGAAAGCTGAAATCTTTCAAGTCTAAGAATGAATTAAATTTGCTGCTTCTAACCCCTTTTAAAGGATTACTTTGGCCGACTTTCTTTTACATTTTAAGACTTATTTGATCAAGTTGGTAAAGTACCATTTTGCCCCTTTCACTTGGGCCTTATTGTGTTGCAAACTAATGGGCCTTGGCCGCCCATTTTTCCCCTTTCTCTTAGTTAGTTTGGGCCTAAATTATTAAAGAAATTATGATGCCTTTGGGATCTTTTAATATCCTTCTTGGGATAAAAATATAGTCCATTTATGATGCTAAAACATGGGCTAAATTTACACCCTTAACATGGTTTTTATTCATAATCAAACTTGGATAAATTTGACATTGGTCCTCATATCTGTTTAGTTAGCAATTTAAGTTAAGCAAGTAGGTGACTCACCTGCTAGCTTCCTAAGTCCTACAAGCACCTCAATTCTCTCACTTTGTTTAGGGTCATGATCTCCTGAATTTAATAAAAAAACTTATTTACACTCGACCTTCTTCAGCGTTAGACAAACATATCACCCTCTGATTTGAGATTCAAGCACTTTTAAAAATGGGCTAATTTGATCAAACCATATCAAGTTTGATTTACATAATACTAGTATTGTAAGATATGGCGTGTTACATATGCTCCGCCCAAATATGTGAATAGATCAAAATATCATCAAAACCACCCTAAACTTGTTGGAGTAGGGACTAAATATCTTACCCGTGAGACTTATAGGCATAACCCGTGCACTAGTCAAACCAAAAGACACTCCCCCAAATTCAAAAGATTGGAAGGACATTCAAAGCCTCATCTACCAACAACAACTATTCTATGGACAAACAACTTAGGTTTCAACACCTCCAATTCTCACAAGATGATAAACACAACCCCTTAGAGACCAATTGCACCTTATGACAAGAAATGGACCTACCTCCCTTGCTACTATTTGACAACCTCCCACTCAAGAACGAGCTCATTAGGAATTTGGGATCTAATTCTATAGGTCCTACCATCCATGAAGATACAACATGCATGCAACTATTCCATCCCTATAATGTCATAAAAATCCACCATTCCAACTCTAACAAGCCTCAACATAAGACATAATGCAATACAAACCAGGATCAACACCTATCAACCTCCTAGCAACCATAAACTAAACAAAACGATAAACATCAAAGGTACACACAACAACTTGGGCACACAAGAAGCCCTACTAGCAACCAAAAAGAATAGAGAAGAAATAATGATGCAGATCAAAGCCAAGGGAACTTTAACTTATCGATAATAGCATCGGTTATCTCATCCGCTCCTTGAGCCACTTGATCAACATAATCACCTCGATCCAAAAATCAACCACCCTTATACCCCCTCGAACAAATGGATAATCCACTAGCTTGTGACCCATTTTACAACATCCAAACCAAGCACTAGTATTCCTCCAACATAGGCCACCGTGGTTCTTCCCACATCCTCGGTACTTGGGACTAGTCATCCCACCATCACCTCCCTTACCCCTTTTACGCTTATGGGGACACTCCTCTATCATATGACCCATCCCCCTGCAACCATAACAAGTATTAGTACCTCTCAAGCGTGGATTATCATAGTGCCTACCATATTTTGGGCACCTAGTATAAAGCACTATACCAACTTTATATCTCCCCTTGGAACTTTTGAACTTACCCTCATTACAGGCCCCCTTGGCCTTACTGCCTCCCTTATCACCACCAGAAGTCTCGGGAGCACCCACTTGTTGATTGAGTCGAGCTGCCAATGTTGTCACCATCTTGGCCATTACCCATAGAGCATTACGAACCTCTACATTTGACATATCGCCATCACAGGAACACTTAGGCCCAAGACCCAAAAGCCTTAGACCGAACTTGAAAACTTGATAAAATTTGCCCTAAGGTGCGGCATTGGCGCATCACGCTAGGAGTGCAAAAAGATCTCTAGATATCAATTTCTGGGAATCTATAATTGTGATTCTTTTTCTCTAAAATCTGAAACGACCCCAAAAAGTGCCCGAAAATGCTCGAAAGTGCTCGAAATTATAATTTCCATACATCTCAAAATTTGTCCATGATATCAAAGATCTGACTTCATATTCTTGTTCAGAGAGTCAAATTGAGCAGAAAATGGGTCTAACCCCAATTTAAGAGCAACTGTATCAAAATTTTAAAATTACAAAATGCTATTTAAAAAGAGGTTTCCGCGCCCATATAGCAAAGCGCCAAGGGCGCGCTTTTGTGTATATTTTGGTCCAATTTTGGACCTCATTCTAAGACTTCTAAATCTTGGGCATAAGTGTTCCAAAGCATGAAAATACCTATACTTAGCGATTTTTCACCCTCATATCATTCAAAACATTCCCCAATACTCATATGAATACTTAGCTAAATATTTTACTCCTAAACTCAAGTATCAAAACTCATCCTGATTTAAAGGATCTCATTCAAGTTTCAAGTCTCCATCTCCAATATTCATCAAATTCATCGTCAAAGCTAAGGTATGTGGGTTTCTTCTATGGGTTCCTTACACCCATGATACCAAGATACCTTTAACCCTAATTTGCACGTTTGAAAGTTGATTTACAAATGGGTCTTACTTATTATGGAAAATCATTGCACACTATGTTGGGGTCTATGAAATTGTGACTATTTTACTATGTTTTGGGCTATGGATCTAAGATCTAATATGAGAATTGATAAAGGGTTTTGATGTATATTGCTTGAAGGTGTTACCAAGTATCTATTAATCATTTTACATTGATTTTTCTAGCATGATAACACTCTTGAATTGCATGGTTTTACACTAGCACTATATACCCTCTAAGTGTTTGATAAAATGTCTGGTTATGGGTTCTTAATGAATTGAAGGTTCAATGCATGTCTTATGAGTCGAATAACTATATGATGATGAAACATTGATGAAATGACAATGAAATGAACATATGTATATGGTATTCTCTATATAGTATTGGAATGTAACCATGCCCTACTCAAGGGATGCGCCCTGGGTAACCTTGTCAAGGGGTTCATACCTTGATAACCATGTTGAGGGGTTTGTACCTCAGTCACCATGGGTTGTAGGGTGTGACGATCCATCAACCGTGTTGGAGGTTTGTACCTTTGCAACCATATCAGGGGGTTTGTACTCTAGTCACCAAGGGTGGTAGGGTGCGATGATCCACTAACCAATTGAAGGGATTTGTACCTCAATTGCCAAAGGTGATTGGGTGGGACAATCCACCAATATGATAGTGGTCTCTTCTTACACATGTAATATGTTCTATGTAAGAATATTTTACGTAAGCATTAATCATATATGCATATTACTATTATGCTACCCATTGAGAATTATTATGCATTTTGCCTATGATGTCTATCTATTGTCGCATTGCATCCTACATATTTAGTACATTTAAATATACTAATGCATACTATATGCCTACAGGATGTCACTATGTAGGAACCGGTGCACCGCTTGATCATCCTCCTCCTTCACGTGGCCAGTATGATTGTCTCTCAAGCTAGTTGGTGAGTCCTCCATTTTGTGGACGTTACTTATGATCTCTTGCTATGTATTAAGACTATAACATTACTTATGATATCTTTATATGTATTAAGACTATCTTTCTTTTATTTATGTATTGACTATGAGGGTAATCCCGGTTGCTTGTCGTGGCCCTCACTCTTATCTATGTAGTAGAGATGTTGTTGGACATGTTATGTATCTATATTATGAGCATTGACTCTATTGTTCTTGATCTCTAAGTTATGAAAGTATTCCCGTAGTCCCGATCATCCTGATTTAGTATTTCTTGTTGCTTATTTTATTGCTTTCGCGACCAAGGATGTGTAATGATGTTATAAGAAACTTGCTTGGGGTCCCTTCAGGTTCCCCTTGCGCATTGTCATGCCTAGGCCCTAGGCTTAGGTCGTGACAAATTGGTATCAAAGCATAAGGTTGTTAGATCCTCAGAGTCCAACATACCACGTCGATTAGAGTCTTGTTCATGGTTGGGTTGTGCACCACCACTATGAGCTAGACGCTATAAGGCATTTATAAAATGTTTCCCTTCTTATTACTCTATGTTGTGCCATAAAAGTTGAAATAAGATATTTCCCCCTAATGATTTTCCTTTGCTATGCTAGATCATGCCTAACATGAGCAGGAAAAGAGCCTTCATACCTGAGGAGCAATCGTCTAATGCACAGATTTGGGATGCTCTCACTTTGCTTGCATATATAGTGGCTAATCAAGGCAACCAAGGGGCCTAAGCCCCTCATGCTACCACACTAGCTTCTTGATGAGAGACTTCATGAGAATGAATCCCCCAAAATTCCATCGGTCAAAAGTGAGTGAGGACCCTTAAGAGTTCATTGATGAGGTCTACAAAATTTTGTCTATCATGGGTATGAGATCGAAGGATAAGGCAGAGTTAGTAGCCTACGAACTCAAAGGGGTGGCACAAATATAGTACAACCAATGGAAGGAGGAAAAGGGAGTCAACTATGTGGTGCTTTGGATAGAGTTCAAGGTGACTTTCCTCAATCAGTTCTTCCCCCTTGAACTTAGGGAAGCTAAGTTGGTGAAATTTATGAATTTAAGACAAGGGTCTATGAGTGTGAGGGAGTATACCCTCAAGTTCAACCAACTATTGAAGTGTGCTCCATATATAGTGGCCGGCTCAAGATCTAGGATTAACAAATTTATGATGGGTGTTTTCGACTTAGTTAGTGAGGAGTGCTAGTCTGCCATGTTGATTAGTGACATGGACTTGTGATGTTTGATAACCTATGCTGAGCAAATGGAAGAGGATAAATTTAGGAAGAGAAGGAGCCATGATGACAAGAGGGCCTGTTTTGATAGCAATTTCCAAACCCAAAAGGGTGGCCTGTTCAACCAAGGCCAAGGGTCTTCTCATGATTCTAATAGGGGACTTGCCAATGAATTCACAAGAACCCAAGGTATTGGTGTGATGGTTCCTAATGAGGTGTGTCCTAGGTGCATAAGGGTCATAAGGGTCTGTGCTTGAGAGATATTAATACATTCTATGGTTTTGGAAGATGGATTGCCCTCAAAATTGCAACAAGGGCAAGGAGGTTTATCCACAAGGTGCTAATGTGGCTCCTTTGGGGAGAGGTGGCTGACAACATGGTACACCAAGGCACAATCAATTTTATGCTTTGCATGGGAGGCAAGGGGTTGATAAGGTCCCCGATGTTATTATCAATATGTTAAAAATCTTTGACTTTGTTGTGTGTGCATTAATTGATCTGAGTACCACTCTTTCTTTAGTTACCCCTTTTGTTGCTAAAAAGTTACATATAGAGCCTGAATTATTACATGAGTCATATGAGGTATCTACTCCTATTGATGCATCTATTGTTGCTAAAAAGGTTATACAGATTGTCCCATTTGCATTTTGCATAGAGTATTGCCTTGTGATCTTGTTGAATTGGACATGATTGATTTTGCTATCATTCTTGGGATGGATTGGTTGTATGCATAGTATGATTCTATTGATTATAGAACCCGTAGGGTCAAATTCCAATTCCCAAATGAATCTATCCTTAAGTGAGAGAGTCATAATGTGGTGGTCGAGGGTAGGTTCATCTCTTGCATTAAGTCCCGTATGTTGACCTCTAAGGGGTGCCTTTACAATCTTGTTAAGGGTTAGGGATCTAGAGTCCAAAGCCCTTCCCATTGAGTCAATTTCAGTTGTAAATGAGTTTCTTGATGTCTTCCCAAATGACCTTCCCAGTGTTCCTCTCAAAAGGGAAATAAATTTTGGTATAGATCTCCTTCCTGATACTCGACCCATTATCCCACCTTACCATATGGCCCCGATGGAGTTGAGGGAACAATTGAGAGACTTGTTGGAGAAGAGATTTATTAGGCCTAGGCAATCACCTTGGGTTGCACCGTGTTGTTTGTGAAAAAGAAGGATGGGTCCCTTAGAATGTGTATTGACTATCGGTAACTTAACAGGTCACCATCAAGAATAGGTATCCTCTTCCAAGTATTGCTTATTTGTCTGACCAATTGCAAGGGGCTAGCCATTTCTCTAAGGTTGATCTTCAGTCTGGAGGGAGTGTGATATTCCCAAGATGGCTTCCAGACTAGATTTGGGCATTATAAGTTTATTGTGATGTCTTTTGTGTTGACCAATGCACCAGCTATCTTCATGGACCTTATGAATAGGATCTTTAAACCCTACCTTGATTCATTTGTTGTGGTATTCATTGATGATATTTTGATCTATTCTCATGGTGAGGAGGAGCATAGGGCTTATTTGAGGGTTGTGTTGCAAAGATTAAGGGATGAGAGGCTATATGCTAAATATGAAAAGTGTGAATTTTAGTTAAAGGAGGTTGCCTTCCTAGGACATATGGTGTCGGGGGATGGGCTCTTGAGTAATTGAAGGTCCAATGCATGTCTTATAAGTTGAATGATTATAAGATGATGAAATGCTGATGAAATGAATATATGTATATGGTGTTCTCTATATAGTGTTGGAATATGACCATGCCCTACTCAGTGGTTGCATGCTTGGTAATCTTGTCAAGGGGTTCGTACCTTGATAACCATGTCGAGGGGTTTGTACCTTGATAACTATGTTAGAATGTTTGTACCTCTGTCACCATGGGTGGCAAGGTATGACAATCCATCAACCATGTCAAGGGGTTTGTACCTTAGCAACCATGTCAGGGGGTTTATACTCCGGTCACCAAGGGTGGTAGGGTGCGACAATCTACCAACCAATTAAAGGGGATTGTACCTCAATTGCCAAGGATGGTAGGGTGCGATGATCCACCAACATGATAGTGGTTTCTTCTTACACATGTATTATGTTCTATATAAGCATGTTTTACGTAAGCATTAATCGTACATGCCATCTAGCTATTATGCTACCCATTGAGAATTATTATGCATTTTTCCTATGATGCTAATCTATTGTTGCATTGCATCCTACATACTTAGTACATTCAAACATACTAATGCATACTCTATGCCTACATGATGTCACCATGTAGGAATCGGTGCACTGTTTGATCATCCTCCTCCTTCACGTGGCTAGTACAATTTTTTCTCAAGCTAGTTGGTGAGTCCTCCATTCCGAGGATGTTACTTATGATATCTTGCTATGTATTAAGAATATCTTTCTTTTTTATATTATTGACTATGTGGGTGAGCTCGATTTCTTGTCATGGCCCTTGCTCTAATCTATATAGTAGAGGTGTTGTTGGACATGTTATATATCAATTTTATGACCTTGACTTTATTGCTCTTGATGTCTAAGATATGAAAGTATTCCCTTAGTCCTGGTTATCTTGATTTATTATCTCTTGATGCTTGTTTTATTGCTTCTGCGATAAAGGATGTGTAATGATGTTCTAAGAGGCTTGCTTGGCATCACTTTGGGTTCTCCTTGTGCCATGTACACCTAAGCCCTAGGATTGGGACATGACAAAATTAGAGTTACACCTGTTTACCACTTAATTTAACCTCCTAAACAAGAATATGAAGTCAAATTTTTGATATCGCACATGGATTTTGAGATATATGGAAATTACAATTTCACGCACTTCCGAGGCACATTTTAGGTCACTTTTGGGGGTTGTTTTATTATCATATGAAGGTGAGTCCTGGATGGGATGCCTTTGGATATCAGATTAGCCGGTCATGATTAGGCTCTAGGTTTGGGTCATGACAAGGAATTTCTTACTTTAAATCAACAAGCCAACTTTATGACCCATAGAAAGAATTATGGGTTATGAAAGGGGTTTGTGAATGCCACGTAAGTTTTCTAAAATTTTTCTAGTGTCGGAGGCATTCATGAACACTACCTATGGGTCATAGACCATTCTACGAATTGTGGTAAGTATTCATGGTTCCCAATTTTATAAATGACAATTGTGAAACCATGAAGCCAAGATCATGGGTTGTAGAACAATCGACAGCCCGTAATCTGGGTTTCATGAAGTCAACCACCCTATAAGTAACCCGACCTCGTTAAAACTAAAAAAGGGTAAAACTTTGTTTCACCCAATAACTACTACACAAAAACAAAAACCCTAAAACCTCTGATAATTTCCCAACCCTCCTACCAAATTTCCATCCTCCCTCCCAATTTCTGACCTATTTCTAATGTCCTCAACACTGTTATGATGAGTTTTCGACATCTCTTATTCCCCAAATTCATGTTTTTACTTTCTCTTACACCTAATCTGATATGTTGTCCTCACTTGCTCCCAAATTCCAGCTTAAGGCATTTGTTAATGGTTATATTGGAGTTTTTCGAATTGTACGCTCACAATCTATTACTTGGAGACTAGTAAATCGGTGCTAAATTAACCATTGAATTGGAGTGTAAAAAATTGGCATTAGAATAAAACTTGTTGACTGTGATCAGTTCCATCTATGATTGAAAGCATACCTAATTCATTGTACAAATGCCACTACCTATTGAAATCTTATGTTTTGCAGTGTGTTTTGAGGAACTAGTTTTGGGGGTGAGGTATTGTATTAGTAGTTTGAATAGAAAAATGAAAAATTAGTGTTGATAGGATAGTCATGACATGTATTTGGACTAAGAAATGCAAATTGAGTTGATTTATACATGCAATGTACAATGTTGGTCGATTGTGTCTTGTTGTGTTTGGTTATTGTGGGGAATTTAAAAATCGAACTTGGTTGACATACGTTGGGTTAGGTAGTTGTTTGGTTTTGATTGCACTTGGGATGATAAAAATTGTGGTGCTTATGTTGACAAAATTGGACTATGTTTGTCATCTTGTTGGACTTTAGTTTGGATTGGATTTTATTGAAACCTGTTGGCATGTGTTAGGTTGTATGCTTCGATATTACTTTATACATTATTGGCTGGGTCATTATCTAAAAATAAGAGTTAATAGCCATGTTTTATATCAGTTTTGGACTTGACTTTTTCAAACATTGCATGCCCAAACTTACGAGGGTCTTTTACGACCCGTTGTTCAATTCATGGATCGTAATTGCCCCTAGTGGATGGGTTTCGGTGACTTGAAAATTTCAAGTTCAACAGGAAGAACCTATTTATGGGCCGTAATTTAGACTATGGGCCGTAGATAGTGTTCATTGTATTGATTCCTACAAAATACATATGCATATCTACAACTATAACATCACTCTATGACCTGTGGTTTAATCCACGGGTCATGAATGGGCCTCATAGGTGCAATTCTAGTAAGTCTATTCATTGTTACCAAGTTTCCTAGACTATTTTCTATGGCCCATAGTTCACTCTACGTTCCATACATAGGCTTTCGTACATCCATTTTTCACTTATTTTTGTAAGTTTCTGCTTATGTTTTTCACTTTATTAGACTTATATGTTCTAAGTTCAAGGTATCATAGGTCCAAAAACATATGTGTCTAGATGATCGGAGACTCAGGCATTAAGAGAGACTACGTGATGATCCGATAGACTTCGAGACGAATGGATATTTTAAGGACCTTAACACCCATCACGATAAAGGCATCAAGCTGCTACTAACATAGGCAATGTTCCAGTAGTTTATAGTGGGTCAAACCCCGATGGCGATAGCACAGCCTCCCCATCCTGTGGAGAGAGGTCCTACACGGAGTGCCTTCATATAATTTTCTAGCTCCAACCAGGGTCCTGGTCTGGCTCACCTGATCGTTATGGTTCTGGCTCAAGGAGCAATCTGAGAATTTTAACACATCAGTTCAGGTTCCTGTATATATCTCTGGCCAGCCGAGATAATGGTGCATGAGGGATATGTGCTCCACCTACCATGATGACAGATAGTAGGATGACAGAGGTTGTAATATAATGACTATCTTCGAGGATCCACGGATACTAATGTCTGAATTTGACATAGTGTTGGCTATCCATGACACTTTTGCTCAGCACCAACTGGAGTAGATGGCACTACCACAGGGGAAGTACTCAGCATTAGTCAGAGAGTTTTATGCTTCATGTACTGCTACCATTATTGAAGCCACTTTGAAGATGACCAATCACATCAGCTAGCTATGTTTGACCCATACATTGCTCCAAGATATTTCTATAGACCATTCAGAGGCCACTATCTGATGGTTTTTGTTTGGTCTCGAGTACGAACCCCCTATTTCTATAGCAAAGTTTGATACCAACTGGGGCAGGCATAGGACAGTGTTGTGATAAGAAACATGGCCCTAAAGTCCACTCTGCTCTGATGGGTCATGGGATACATAGCTGAATGAGGCACAGACGTCGACTGGGTGTCCGGCTCCATGCCTATCATCAAGGCCTCACTTAAATTCATGAAAATGTTTTGGTGGGCCATGGTCTGCACGTGCATTTGGATGATGTAGAAGGATGACAGACTTACATCAGATAGCGCTGTGCTAGTAACTAGCAGCATAACTGGTTATGATATTGATTTTGCTCACTGTATTGTTGAGGAGATCCATGAGCGAGCATTCTAGTGGTTGACATCTATTCCTTTTCGATACCTGGTCAGAGGCTATGTATTGATGATGGCATAAAGATTATCCCCAGTGTCAACTAGATGATAAATGTGTAGTGTACTCAGGATTCTAGCCTAATAAAGGTCGATAAGAATCCTATTGTACATCGGCGTGCACCATGTCCCACTGTCAGACATCTAGAGATGTTTGCCAATCCTCAATGCCCTAAGGTAGCTTCTACTGCTATAGCTGATCCTAAAAAATCCCCACCGATGGATGATGAGGTAGAGATGGGGCTTACTTCAACTCTTTCACAGTATAAAAGGTCGTGTCAACACATCTTCAACCCACGGGTATGGTTTACATATCTGTGGAGTCTATTTAGGACTTAGTATAGTGCCAGGCTTAGAGTGAGTTCCAGTTGGCTCAGTTTGTTTAGAAGATCAATCCATGGGTATGCAAGGCCATTACAGAGTCAAACGGTGCATGACAGAGTGCTACATGACCATCCTTGATCATCAGATAAGAGTGTTTCATGGCCAGGTTGACATATTAAAGAGACATTTAGAGGATAGCCTTGGTCTGACTCAGGCTGCTAGTTTATCTGCCATTTGGACAGAGATCTAGTAGCTTATATGATAGCAGCAGCACTAACACTATTGACTATTTTCATGCCTACCATTAACCACCGGTACTGGACCTACTTGTAAAGGAGCGCATTATTCCTGCCTCTTGGAAGAGGCAACGTACTGAAAAGGATGAAACTAGATAGGTTTCTATTTTTAATGAGGAGATGCAGCTCGCACATGAGCATGAGATAGCACAGGTTGATAGACCCTCATTGAAGGCAACTAAGATAGAGGAGGCCACCCAGGAGGTTTAAGGTGGTGAGTCCCAAACTAGCACCATTATTTAGGCACCCATGTATGTTTCTTTTTGACCCCAATATGTGTTTTTGGACTTATTTTGGTGCATTGAGGACAATGCAAAACTTTCTTGAAGGGGTATAGTAATATAGGCCTCAGAGAAGTCTTAGTAACCAATGCCCATAACTACTCATATCTTTTAGTCCATAGAGTTTCTTGCATGTTTTCTCCTACGGACATTTATTTTTTGTTGAACTGGCATATTTAGGATGTATAGGTAGTATTTAGTAGTATAAACTGTGGCATACATTGATTTTTTTTAAAAGTGATACCCCTTTGTTTGTGGAATTTTTCTTGGATGATGTGCTTGTAGATAGTTGTGATAGTAACCATGCTGGTTCTGTAGGAGTGACATGGGAACCCAAGAGTCTACCAAACAAGCCTCAAGTATCAATATTCACATCATCGGTTCGGAAGCATACATATAAATAGTAAACACATAGTTCTAAGGGATGTGAAAGTAGGACTCACTCTATGGAGATGTAATAGGAATAAGGGATTAACATGGATTCACATAACATGTAGCACATAAGAACTAAGGGGCGGCTATGGGCAATATGGGACTTAGGAACTTCCATATTTCCACATATAAATATACATACTTATAATAATTCTCATAATCAATCAATAATGGCAATATCCAATAGATGACCATAATCATAAGCTCTAAATACAACACATAACATATAGATACGACAAGAGTCAACAAGATGTCCAACAATGCCTCTAGTCATAAGATAGAACGGGGGCCAAGACATGTCCCAGCCTCACCCTTAAAGTAAATAGCAAAATCAAAGCAATATAAGGTAGATAAATGGTGGCTTGTCCTTGGAAGATAGAACCCACTACAACACTTTCTCAAATTCGATCTAGCCGTCAAACTGTGAATGAAGGTAGTTTAAGGTTCCTACATGGTTAGACCATGTAGGCAAAAGTATGTATTAGTACGTTTGAATATACTAAGTATGCGGGCATGTAATGCATATGACTTATCAAACTTGCATTCAATGTTAGATTACAAAGGCACATAATATAGAAAGAGATGTATATAGCAAGAGAGTGATATAATGATATGTCATGAAATCCATGATGCATGAAATGCGATGCTCATATATATAAAGGGGATCAAAATCATATACATAAACATAATTTGGCTTAACCCACTTTATAATTTTCATAAAATCCAATGCTTACGAATGCATATGTCATGAATGATGTGAGATTAGCATGGGCAATATAGGTTCAATCCAAAATCAACAATATAATATGAAATTCAAGTAAATCCATCAGTAAAATTCACATTCAAATCATAATACTAATTACCCATGCTTAGATCAAACTTTAAAGGGATAATGCATACTCAAATCTTCATAATACTCATGTAATTCAACATATTAGGGCTTAAATCAAGTTAACATCAACAATAATGCATAGCCAAAACTTCAATTGAATTTAATAAACAATAATCTTCAAAACATATAACTAAAGTAAGCTTAAATTCTATAAATCAAGAGTAGAATGAGTTTGGCTCTTCTTGGTTGAAAGGAAACAAGAATCAGTTCCACATACCTTAGCTAACTAAGAAGAAAAAAGAAAATTTGATGAAGATTGAATCCTTTCCGTTAATTCCAAATTAATTCTCCACTAGACTTTGAGAGGAGTTCTTAACAGAGAGTTGAAATAATTCTAAGTGTAAGAGTAAATTTTGAATGAGCGGAATATAGCTTAGGTCATTTGAATGTCTTAGGATAGCATAGAAAGTCACCAAAGTCCCTTAAGAGTAGATATAATTACCAAAAAAAAAAATGAAGCGGAATAAAATATGTTGTCAGGGGTCCAATGAGAAGGTCTCACGGTCCGTACAAGGTCACACGGACCATGAATCCTCTCATGAAGCCACACTTAGCCAAATCACAGGAAACACTACACAGATGGGTTTTACGAAAACAGGCATAACTTCTTGATCCGCACTTGGACTGAGGTGAAACCAGATACGTTGGAAAGATAATTCAAAGAGCTTCTATTTGGTAGTCGTAGGCCACCCAATTCATTTTTTTGCTAAGAGATATAACTATTTAAAGTTAATACTTCTATTGATTCTTGTGAAAAGCTTAGCCTATAGAATTCCTTTGAACTTGGCTTGATGAAGGAGACCTATGATGACCTAAACCACATAAATAAGCTTAAATTGAAGGCTTGGAAGTAAATTTAGCTTGAGCTTGAGAGTTCTATGGAAATCCTTTGATTAGAGCTCGAAAAGAGGATTTGAAAAGTGTTTGAGCGAGTAAATAAGAAGCTAAGTGTTAGAATAAAAACAAATAATAATGAAGGAGTATAAACTAATTTATAGGTCCTATAGGAGGGTCACATGGGCAATACAAAGGAACACGAACTTTATGCCCTTTCATGATCCAATACTTAGAAAAATCTCCACTGATAAAGTTTCGAGATGATAATTTCATACTTAGAAAAATTTGCATGTTGGCACCCACACAGCTTGTCTCATGGCCCGTGAGAGGTTACATGGACCGTGTGGCCTCCCGTGAAACTAGACTTAGAAAACTTCTTGTTGATAAGTTTGGAAATAGTGATCACATACTTAGAAAATTTTCACTCCGGCGCCTATACGGAAGACCTCATGGACTGTGAAAGGCTATACGGTCCATGAGAAGTACATGTGTGAAGTGCCTTGACCAAAATGTGCATTTTCAAGGATAAGTCCCTCCACACGGTCTACCACATGGTCTACCACCCAACCCATAAAGCCTCACACAGATTATGTGGGGTTTATGTGAGTTGAGCATTGGCCTTAAACTACACATAAAGGCCAACACTCTACACATAAGGACAATAGCAACCTCAAGGCACCTCTATAAAGTCCATATACCTTCACACAGCCCGTGGAGGATTCCCTGAAGCGTCACCTTGATTAAAAACGTTTTGGAACAAAATTCGCAAGATCCATTAAGATCATACAAAGTATAAGTCCTTACACCCTTGAAATTTAAAACACAAGCTCTCAACATGTCCTCCAAAGTTTGAATCATCCTTTTGGCTTGTCCATCAATTTGAGGATAAAAGGCGGTACTTAACTCACCTTGGTGTCAACTTCTCTTTGAAATGACCTCCAAAAGTGATAAGTAAATTGGGTGTCATGATCCAATCTGATGGACCTAGGCACACCATCAAACCTTACCAACTCTTGGATATACAACCTTACATAATCTTCGGTACTAAAGGTAGACTTGACGGGCAGGAAATAAGTCGATTTAGTTATATGATCAATAATAACCCAAATCGAATCAAAATGCTTTCGGGTTTGAGGCACACCAACTGCAAAATCCATATTCCATCTTCCCACTTCCAAGAAGAAATCTCAATATCTTGAAAAAACAACCAGGCCTTTGATGCTCTACCTTAACTTGTTTGACAATTAAGACATTTGGATACAAATTTATCTATATCTTTCTTCATACTATGCCACCAATACACTTCCCTCAAATCTCGATACATCTTGGTAGATCCCGGGTGAATAGAATAATAAGAGTTATGGGCTTTACTCATGATGACCCACCTTAGATCATCAACATCTGGGATTACACATAGTCGATCTTGATATAGAAGCACACCATCTCCCCCTTGGGAGAAAACCCCTATTTTCTTTTTGGCAACCAACTTCTTCAACTCAACCAATGATGGGTCTAAATCCTTTTTAGCCTTGATATTAACAACCACAGAAGATTTAGCCCCATTCTGAACATGATTACCACCATCATTAGAGTCAGCCAACCTAACACCCAACCTAGCCAAATGGTTAACATATTTTACCAAATCCTTCTTTACTTCATCAACTATGAGCCACACTCCCCAAAGATAGTCTACTCAGAGCGCCAGCTATAACATTTGCCTTGCAAGGATGATATTGAACACTCATGTCTCCAACCACCTCCTTTGCCTCAAGTTAATATCCCTTAGAGTGAACACATATTTCAAGCTATTATTATCGGAGAAGACATCTGCGTGCACCCCATACAAATAATGTCTCTAAATTTTCAAAGCAAACACCACAAATGCTAGCTCAAGATCATGAGTTGGATAATTACCTTTATGCACCTTTGATTATCTTGATGCATAAGCTATTACCTTACCATATTGTATAAGCAAACAACCCAACCTAATCTGAGAAGCATCATAATATACCACAAACCTATCTAAGCCATCTAGTAGAGTCAAAACAGGAGCTGATGTAAGTCGATCTTTCAAAGTCTGAAAACCCTTCTCACATTTATCTGACCATACAAACTTGGCTTTCTTTTGAGTCATCTTGACCAATAAGGATGCAATATATGAGAAACCTTCCATAGATCTCCTATAATAACTATCAAAACTAAGAAAACTCCTAATATCATAAGGAGTCAATAGTCTAGGCCAATTCTCAATGCTTTGGTCTTCTTAGAGTCAACCTTAATACTATCAACAAACACCATATGATCGAGAAATGCTACCTCACCCAACCAAACTCACATTTACTGAACTTAGCATACAATTTCTTCTCTATCAAAGTCTAAAGAACTATCCTCGAATGATCCATATGTTCCTGCTCACTTGGGGAATAAATTTCATGATAAAAGCCTACGGCCTAGATGTGACACGGCTAATGGAGAGACCAAAAGAACTCCAAACGAGCCTCTTAACTTGTCATTACACATTATTGGTCACAGAAGCATACAAAAACATTATAAAGCAAGAATAGGGAAAAAGGTGCTAAGGGAAAAAGCTTGTACAATATCATAGTCAAGAGACAAGAGTCAATACATATCATAGATGCATAACATGTCCAACAACCACCTCTACTACATAGATAAGAGTGGGGGCCAAGACAAAGCAATCAGGCTCACCCTCATAGTCAAAAAAACATAAAGAAGAGTGTCTTAATACATAATAAAAGAGAGAGTAGACTAAGGTCCTCAAAGTGGAGGACTCACCAACTAGATTGAGTAGCACCGAACTAGCCACGTAGAGGAGGAGGATCAACTTGGGCTCCAGTTCCTACATAGTGATATCATGTAGGCAAGAGTATGCATTAGTACGTTTGAATGTACTAAGTATGTAGATGCAATACAACAATAGATAGGCATCACAATCAAAATGCATAATTTTAAGCAATAGTCATAATATAACAATATGGCATGTATGATCAATGCTTAAGTAAAACCTGCTTAAGTAACTCATACTTATATAGGATATCATATGTGTTGAAGTGACTAAGCTAGCTATTCAAGGTATAAACCCCTTGGTAGTTGTGTAGTATAAACCCCTGACACGGTTGATGATAATTATACTTTATCAACACAATGGTGAAGTACAAATCACTCACATAGTTGATGAGTACAAACCCCCAACATGGTTACACGGGCTCTTATCCCCTCGGATTGGGCATGGTCTAATGCAACACTTTATATAGAGTATATCAAATAAATATTTGCTCATGTCATTATCATATAGTCATTCATATCATATTTCATGCTTTAGACCTTTATCTCTTTAAGAAACCACATCCGGACATTTTATCAAACATTTAGAGGGTATGTAATGCTAGTATAAAATCATGAAATATAGCGATGAAATCATGCAAGAAAATCCATTGTAAAACAATCAATCAACACCTTGAAACACCCTCAAGCAATATATATCAAAACCCCTTATCAAATCTTATAATAGATCCAATATTTATAACTTAAAACATAGCAAAACAGTCATAACTTTACATAGCTTTAACATAGTGTGCAAGAATTTCATAATAAGCAAGACCTATTGTAAATCAACTTTAAATTATGAAATTTAAGTAAAAGGATGCTTGGGTATCATGGGTGGAAGGAACCCATGAAATAAACTCACATACCTTAGCTTATAGATGAACTTGGTGAAGATTGGAGATGGAGACTTGAAGTTTGAAGAAGAACCTTGAAGTAGAACCTTAGGTTGGGATGAGGGTTTGGGACTTGAATTTGGGAGTGAAAAATATGGCTAAGTATTTTAGTGAGTATTGGGGAATGTTTAAGATGATATGACAGTGAAATAAGGCTAAATATAGGTAAAAACACGATTGGCAACACTTAGGCCCAAAATCCCAAAGCCTTGGACCGAGATAGAAATCACTGGCAACAAAATACAATAGTCTATGATGCGGACCTATTGCGGAGGCCAAATTAACACATGTCCGCAGCAGCTGCGTGTCGCGGTGCTGTCGCGGATCGTCTCTAGAAATTAAAATTTTAGAAATTCGAAATTGTGATTCTATTGCTCTAAAATCAGAGTTAGACCATTCTCCCCCTAATTTTGACCCCCTGAAAAAAATACGAAGTCAGATATTCTATATCGAGCATGAATTTTGAGATATATAGAATTTAAAATTCTGGGCATTTTGAGGCACATTTTCAAGCACTTTTTGAGGTTATTTCAATATCTCACCCTTGGGAACATTTTCCCCCGAATGTAAAAGAGATGTACAAGACAATAGTAATGAAATGACCCCAAAAACTGCCCAAACATGTGCCTTAAAAGTGCCCAGAATATTAATTTCCATATATCTAAAACTCCGTTCATTATTTCAAAAGTACGACTTCATATTCTTGTTCAAGGGGAAAAATTGAATGGGATATCAGTCTAACCTAAATTGTGGAGCAACCGTATCAAAATCCAAAAATCACAAAAATGCAATTTAGGACAGTAAATTTTAAAGGGACATATCTCTTAGCACATAATGAATTGGGTAGCCCATGACCTATCAAATGAAAGCTTTTTGAATTAGCTTTCCAAAACACTTGGTTTTACCTCATTCTGAGTTCGGATGAAAACTTTATGCCCATTTTTGTAGCACTTACTTATGCTGAAATGCAAATTCCAGTGAGTAATCCGCATAGCGGAAGCAATGCGGACCAGTGTTATTTTTGTCCTTTTTTTGAATTCGGTCCAAGACTTTCAATTGTTGGGACTAAGGGTTCCCACACTTGCAAATACCTATACTTAGCTTTATTTCACCCTCATATCATCCTAAACACTCTCCAATACTCACTCAAACACGTAGCCATATTTTCACTCCCAAATTCAAGTCTCAAACCCTCATCCCAAACTAAGGTTTTCTTTTAAGGTTCTTCTTCAAGCTTCAAGTCTCCATCTCCAATCTTCACCAAGTTCATCCCTAAGCTAGGTGTATGGGTTTCTTTCATAGCTTTCTTTCACCCATGATACCCAAGCCTCCTTTTACTCAAATTATATGATTTAAAGTTGATTTACAAATGGGTCTTGCATATTATGAAATTCACTGCACACAATGTTAAAGCTATGTAAAGTTGTGACTATTTTGCTATATTTTGAGCTTTAAATCTTGGGTCTATTGTAAGATTTGATGAGGGGTTTTGATGTATATTTCTTGAGAGTGTTGCAAGGTGTTGATTGATGGTTTTATAATGGATTTTCTAGCATGATTTCATCTCTATATTTCATGGTTCTATACTAGCATTACACACTCGCCAAGTATTTGATAAAATGTTCGACTAGGATTTCTTGAGGAAATGAAGGTCCAATGCATATGGTGACTTCATGATGATGATAGGGATGTCTATATGAGTTATTTCATGGGAAGGTACCTATGGGGTTGCATGTAGATTGTTGGGTTCTTATGTTTGTTGTGTTCTTGGAAAAATGAGGGGTTATTTCTTGATGATTGAAATGTAATGGTTTGATGAGCTAGTTCTATGATTCCTGCCAAAAAGGTCATGTCGTAAGGTAGAGTGGTTAATGATTCATACTGAAAATGCCCTACCATAAGTTAGAGTGGTTAAAGATCCCTATCAAAAAGATCATATCGTAAGGTATGGACACCCTACCAAAATGGCCATACAATAAGGTAGAATAGCTAATTATGTCTACCAAAAACATTATATCGTAAGGTATAGACATCCCACCGAAAAGGTCATGCCTTAAGGTAAAAAGACTAAAGGTTCCCACCGAAAAGATCATTTCATAAGGTATGGACATTCTATTGAAAAGGCATGTCGTAAAATAGAATGAATCACATTTCCTACCCAAAAGATGATATCATAAAGTAGGGAACGTCTATACTACCTACCAAAAAGACTATGTCATACGGTAGGGGTGTTGATAACACTCTCCAAAAAGGTTATACCATAAGGTGACTGGGGGCCATTTGGCCCATTTCATGGAGACTGGTACAAAGGGGTTTGGGTATATTTCTCATATATTATATTTCTTGATCATGATTGACCAATATATTTTAACTTAAGAATTGAGCATGCATGTCATATTGATGTTATACCTGTCCTTTGCTTATGATTATACATTTTAATTATGTTGCCCATCCCTTGCTAGCATTGCATATCACATACTTAGTACATTCAAACATACTAATATATACTTTATACCAACATGATGTCACCTTGTAGAAACCGGAGCCCCACTTGAGCATCCTCCTCCACGTGGTTAGTACGACTCTACTCAAGCTTGTTGGTGAGTCCTCTATTCCAGGGATGTTATTTATAATCTCTTGCTATGTATTAAGACTTTTTCTATTTTGCTTATGTTTTTACTATGAGGGTGAGCCCGGTTGCTTTGCCTTAGCCCCCGTTCTTATCTATGTAGTAGGGATATTATTGGACATACTATGTATCTATGGTATGAGACTTGACTCTTTGTCTCTTGATTATGATGCTATGCAAGCTTTTTCCCTTACTCCCAATTCCCTTGTTTATATCTCTTATGTTGTTTTACATTGCTTCCGCGACCAAGGATGTGTAATGATATGCTATAAAGCTTGTTTGGGGTTCCTCCGAGTTCCCCATTCACCGATCACGTCTAGGCCCTAGGCTTGGGTCCTGACAAGTGATCATAAATAAATCAGCCCTAATAAGAATGTGATGTTACATTTAAAACACCACTTCCAATATCTCAACATAAGGGTAAAATCATCATAAACTTGCCAACTTAAACATGAATGCATATGAATGACATAGGGGCTGAATCATAAGACTTTTAATCACATAGGGGACTTAAAATTAGTACCTTAGGCTTGAGTGGAGTAGAAAAGATAAGGATATCGCTTTTGCATGTCCGCTTCGGCCTCCTAAGTGGCACTTTTGATTTGTTGGTTTCTCTAAAGGACCTTAATGGATACGACCTCCTTATTCCTTAATCTTTTCACTTGCCTATCCACAATCTGAACTAAAACCTCCTCATAGGTCAAGGTATCCTCAACAACACTCACAACATCAAGAAGCACAATAGCATTAGGATTACTAAAACATTTTCTCAATATAGAGACATGAAACACCAAAGGAACCAAATTTATTTCATTGTTCAACTTTAATTCATAAGCTACCTTGCCAACCCTCTATAAGGCCTGATAAGTACCAACATATCTTGGACTCAACTTTCCTTTTTTACCAACATGGACCACACCTTCATGGGAGAAACTTTCAAATAAACCCAATCACCCACTTTGAATTCAGGGTCTCTTCTTCTCACATCTGCATAAGATTTTTGATGATTTTATGCTATTGTTAACCTTACCCTGATCATCCTAACCTTCTCAAGAGCCTCCATAACTAGATTCGGTCCCAATAAAGTCACCTGTCCAACCTCAAACCAACCAACCAATGATCTACAACGTGTCCCATAAAGAGCCTCAAAAGGAGCCATACCAATACTAAAGTGATAGCTATTGTTGTAGGCAAACTCAATCAAAGGAAGATGGTGATCCCAACTACCCTTCAACTCCAATACATAAGCCCTTAGTATATCCTCAAATGTTTTTATGGTTCTTTTGGCTTGGCCATCCGTTTGGGGGTGAAAGGCCATACTAAGGTGAACTTTTGTTCCAAGACCCCTTTGAAAGGACCTCCAAAAGTGTGAAGTGAATTGTGAACCATGATTTGATATGATGGATAAAGGAATACCACGCAACCTCACTAACTGATGGATGTACAACCTTGCATACTCTTCAGCCTCATATGTGGTTTTAACTGATAGAAAGTGAGCTGATTTTGTCATTCTATCAATCACCACTCATATAGAATCAAAACATTTTCTAGTCTTGTTCAACCCAACCACAAAATCCATATTAATCACTTCCCATTTCAAAGTAGGAATCTCTATGTCTTGGGTTAGGCCACCCGGCCTTTGATGTTCAGCTTTGACTTGTACAACAGGCAACCGGAAATGAATTTGCAAATGTCCCTCTTCATGCATCCACACGAATACACATCCCTCAAGTCCCTATACATTTTGGTGGAACCAAGGTGGGTAGAATAAGAAGAATTATGGGCCTCATCAAGAATCTTCTCCCTCAAACCATCAACATAAGGCACACACAACCCACCTTGGTACCTAAGGGCCCCATCTCCCCCTTGGAAGAAAACCTCTACCTTACCCTCTTTCACCAAGGCCTTGCAAAAAGGAGTCAAGATCCTGTTTTGCAATCACCTCATCAACTAATGAAGACTTAGACCCATCAATAACAACCACACCATCATCACTAAGTTCCTCCAACCTAACCCCCAATCTAGCTAATTAATGCATCTCCCCAGCCATATCCCTATCACCACCATCAACATGGGCTAGGCTACTCATAGACACCCTACTCAAGGCATCTGCCACCACATTTGCCTTAACTGAATGATAGTGCAAATTTATGTCATAGTCTTTAAGAAGTTCTAATCATCTACTTTGCCTTAAGTTGAGATCTTTTTGAGTGAAGACATATTGGAGGCTCTTATGATCATTGAAGACATCAACATGTACCCCATACAAATAATGACGCCAAATCTTTAATGCAAACACAACGGTGGGTAACTCTAGATCATGGGTAGGGTAGTTCTTTTCATGTACCTTGAGTTACCTAGAAGCATAGGTTATGACCTTAATATTTGGCATTAGCACACAACCCAAACCAACTCTAGATGCATCATAATACACAACAAAACCCTTAAACCCATCCAATAGTGACAATATAGGAGCGGACACAAGCCTATCCTTCAATGTTTGGAATCTCCTCTCACACTCATCGGTCCACACAAACTTAACCTTCTTTTGAGTCAGTTTTGTCATAGGGGAGCAACGGAGGAGAATCCATTCACAAACCTTCTATAAAACCCGCTAGGCCCAAAAAGCTCCTAATATCTGATGGGGTCACTGGTCTAGGCCAATTTCTAATCAAATCAATTTTCTTAGGATCCACTTTTATACCATCTCCCGACACCACATGACCCAAGAATGCAACCTCCTTCAACCAAAATTCATACTTATCATATTTAGGATACAATCTCTTCTCCCTCAACCTTTGCAACATCAACACTCAAATGACCCATATACTCCTCTATTGAATAGATTAAAATATCATCAATGAAGACCACCTCAAAGGAATCAAGGTAAGGTTTGAAAACCCTATTCATTAGGTCCATGAAGATGACCAATGCATTAGTCAACACAAACGAGATCATAACAAACTCATAATGCCCATGTCTAGTCCAGATTATTGTCTTGGGAATATCACACTCCCTCACCCTCACTTGATGGTACCCGGACTGAAAATCAATCTTAGAGAAGAAGCTAGCACCTTACAGTTGGTCAAACGAATCATCAATCCTTGGAAAAGGATAGATATTCTTGATGGTGACCCTATTGAGTTGTCGGTAGTCAATGCACATTCTAAGTGACTTATCCTTCTTCTTTACAAACAACACCGGGGTACTCTAAGGTGATTAACTAGGTCTAATAAAGCCCTTTTCCAACAATTCTTTCAATTGTTCCTTTAACTCCTTCAACTCCTCCAGGGCCATACGGTAAGGTGGAATGGAGATATGTTGAGTATCAGGAAGGATATCTATGCCAAAATCTATCTCCCTTTTGGGAGAGACAACGAGAAGGTCATTTGGAAAGACATTAAGAAACTCATTTAAAACCGGAATCGACTCTATGGAAGGGACTTTAGACTCCACATCTTTAACCCTCACAAGATGGTAAAGACACCCATTAGAGATCAACTTAGGGGCTTTGATGCATGAAATGAATCTACCCTTGACCACCATATCTTGACTTTCCCACTCAACGACAAGTTCATTAGGAAATTGGAACTTGACCCTATGGGTTCTACAATCAATAGAAGCATAGTAGGCATGCAACCAATCCATCCAAAGAATGACATCAAAACCTACCATGTCTAATTCAACAAGATCACAAGGCAACAACTTATGCAAAATGCAAATAGGACAACTCCTATAAACTTTTCTAGCAACAATAGAGGCACCAATAGGAGTAGACACTTCATATGACTCATGCAACAACTCGAGGACAATATGGAACTTCTTAGCAACAAAAGGGGTAACAAAGGAGAGAGTGGCACACAGATCAATCAAAGCATACAAATCAGAGTCATAGATTTTCAACATACCGGTAACAACATCGGGGACCTCACTAACCCCTTTCCTCCCATGTAGTGTATAAAATTGGTTATGCATTAGGGCACCACCTTTAGGACCACCTCTACCTAATCAGATCGCATTTGCATCTCGGCCATTGACACTGTTTCTTGGAAGATCTATCTTCTTGTGACAAAGTTCCCCACATTCATAGCATGCATTAGAACCCTTTAAACATGGGCCTCCATGACTCGTTCCACATTTAGGGTACACATCAATAGGAATCACCCCACAAATACCTTGAGACCTGGGGAAGTCACTGGCAAACCCCCTATTAGTAGCATGAGAAGGCCCTTGGCCTTGACGAAATTTAGCACCCTTTTGGCATTTACCCTAAAACTGGGCCCTCTTGGCCTCATACCCCCTTCTCTTCCTCAATTTCTCCTCCCCCATTTGCTCGGTGTAAGTCATCAATCGAGATAAGTCCATGTCACTAATTAGCATGGCAGACCGGCATTCTTCACTTACCAAGTCGGAGACCCCCATCATGAACTTATTCATCCTAGATCTAGGATTGACCACCAAATAAGGAGCATACTTTGAAAGTTGATTGAACTTGAGGGCATACTCCCTCACACACATAGCACCTTGTTTTCAAGTTCATAAACTCCACCAACTTTGCTTCCCTAAGCTCAAGAGGGAAAATCGGTTAATGAAAGCCAATTTGAACTCCTCCCAAAAAACCACATTACCAACCACCTTCTTACCCTTACATTGGTTATACCATATTTGAGCTACCCCTTTGAGTTGGTACACCACCAACTTCGCCTTCTTATTTGGCCCAACACCCATGATACTCAAGATTTTGTAGATCTCAACAATGAACTCTTGAGGATCTTCATCCATATTTGACCCATAGAATATTGGAGGATTCATCCTCATAAAGTCCCTTACCCTAGCTCCCGGGGTAGTAGCATAAAGGGCTTGGGCCCTTTGATTTTGACTTGGTTGGCCACAACTTGGGCAAGCATAATGAGAGCATCCTGGAGCTAACCATTGGTAGGTTGCTCCTCGCGAGTTAGGGCCCTTCTTTCTCTAGTGTTTGGCATGATCTAACATTACAAAGAATAATCGTTAGGGGGAAAAACTAACTACATTGCTATAGAATGACATAGAACATAAAAAAGGGAAATATTTCCTAAAATGTCTCATTGCCTCCTACTTATACTCGTGGCATACTTCACAACTCTAATCGACACGGTGGGTTGACCTCCAAGGATCTATCAACCTAGTGCTCTGATGCATAGTTTTTCATAACCCAAGCCTAGGGCCTATATGTGACACAATGAACGGGGAACCTAAAGGAACCCCAAACGAGCCTCTTAAATTATCATTACATATCATTGGTCGCAGAAGCATATAAAAACATTAAAAAAAGCAAGAACAGGGACAAAGGGGCTAAGGGAAAATGCTTGTATAATATCATAGTCAAGACACAAGAGTCAACTCATATCATAGATACATAACATTTCCAACAACTACCTCTACTATATAGATAAGAGCGTGGGCCAAGACAAAGCAACCAGGCTCACCCTCATAGTCAAATAGAATACAAAGAAGAGTGTCTCAATATATAACAAGAGAGAGAGTAGACTAATATCCCTGAAGTGGAGGACTCACCAGCTAGCTTGAGTATCACTAAACTATCTACGTGGAGGAGAAGGATCAACTTGGGCTCTAGTTCCTACATGGTGATATCATGTAGGCAAAAGTATGTGTTAGTATGTTTGAATATACTAAGTATGTAGGATGCAACAATAGATAGGCATCATAATCAAAATACATAATATTAAGCAATAGGCATAATATAACAATATGGCATGTATGATCAATGCTTAAGTAAAACATGCTTAAGTAACTTATACTCATATAAGATATCATATGTGTAGAAGAGACCAAGCTAGCTATTCAAGGTACAAAGTCCTTGGTGGTTGTGTGGTATAAACACCTCACATGGTTGATGATAGCCACACCTTATCAACACGGTGACAAAGTACAAACCCCTCACATGGTTGATGAGTATAAACCCCCAACATGGTTACCCCGGCTCTTATTCCCCAGATCGGATATGGTCTAATGAAAAACTTTATATAGGGTATATCATATACATAAGCTCATTCCATCATCATAGAGTCATTCATATCATATCTCATGCTTTGGATCTTTAACTTCTTTAGAAACCACATATGGATATTTTATCATATACTTAGAGGGTGTGTAATGCTAGTATTAAATCATGAAATATAGAGATGAAATCATGCAAGAAAATCCATTGTAAAACCATAAATCAACTCCTTGAAACACCCATAAACAATATACATCAAAACCCCTCGTCAATTCTTACAATAGATCCAAGATGTATAGCTCAAAACATAGCAAAACAGTCACAACTTTACATAACATTAACATAGTGTGCAGTGAATTTCTTAATGAGCAATACCCATTTGTAAATCAACTTTAAATAATTTAAGTAAAAGGGTGTTTGGGTATCATGGGTGAAAGGAACCCATGAAAGAAACCGACATACCTTAGCTTAGAGATGAACTTGGTGAAGATTGGAGATGGAGACTTGAAGCTTGAAGAAGAACCTTGAAGGAGAACCTTAGGTTGGGATGAGGGTTTGGAACTTGAATTTGGGAGGAAAAATATGGCTAAGTGTTTTAGTGAGTATTGGGTAATGTTTAGGATGATATGAGGGTGAAATAAGGCTAAGTATAGGTAAAAACACGATTGGGAACACTTAGGCCCAAGACCCCAAAACCTAGGACCGAGATAGAAATCACTAGCAACAAAATAAAAAGGTATGCGATGCGGACCTATTGTGGAGGCCAAATTAACACATGTCCATGATAGCTACTCATCGCGGTGATGTCACGGATCATCTTTGGAAATTGAAATTTTAGAAATTTGAAATTGGGATTTGGTTGCTCTAAGATCAGGGTTAGACCTTTTTTCCCCTAATTTTGACACCCTGAACAAGAATATGAAGTCAGATTTTCTATATTGCGTATGAATTTTGAGATATATGAAATTTAAAATTTTAGGCATTTTGAGGCACATTTTCGAGCACTTTTTGGGGTCGTGTCAATAAATAATAATATCATCATTGAAAACAACCACAAAACTATCAAGAAATGGCTTGAACACCCAATTTATAAGATATATAAACACAGCCAAAACATTAGTCAAACCGAATGAGATCATCACAAACTCAAAGTGCCCTATCTAGTCCAAAAAGCCATTTTAGGAATGTCACACTTTCATACCCTCTATTGATGATAATTGGAATGGAGTTCAATCTTTGAGGAATGGGTGACCCCTTAAAATTGGTCTAACAAGTCATTGATCCTTGGAAATGGGCATTTATTCTTGATGGTTACCTTATTCAGTTGTCGATAATCAATGCATATCTGAAGAGACCCATATTTCTTTCTTACAAATAATCTCGAAGCACCCCATGGCGATATACTTGGCCTAATGAAACCATTCTCCAACAAGTCTTTCAATTGATCCTTCAATTATTTCAACTCAGCCAGTGCATACGATAAGGAAGAATATAGATAGGTTAAGTATCCCGGAGAAGATCTCTGCCAAGGTCCACTTCCCTTTCGGGAGGAATACAGGGCAAGTCTTCGAGAAACATATCCAGAAACTCGTTCACCAGCAGAACCTATTCAAGAGTAGGTGAATCAAACTCCACATCTTTGAGCCTCACAATATGAAATATACACCCCTCATAAATCATCTTTCGGGTCTTAAGGCGGGAAATAAACCAACCTTTAATAGCAGAGTCACTACCCTTCCATTCAAGAAGAGGCTCATCCGGAATTTGGAACTTGACCTTCCGGATTCTACAAGCTATAGAGGTATATGAAGCATGCAACCAATCCATTCCGAGAATAACATCAAAATCAAACATCTCAAATATCACATGGGAAGACTTTATGCGGGAAAACCCCGATAGAGACTTTGGGCAACAACTGATTCACACACCAGAGTATAGACTGAAAAAGGCTCCCTCAAGATTTTAGGGCTCAAACCAATCTTAACAACCAAAAGAGGAGTCAAAAAAATAAATTTGCACATGTATCAAACAAAGCATAAACATCAAAATCAAATACTTTCAACATACCAGTCATAACATCCGGAGCTTCCTCTACTTCCTGTCGAGCATGCAAAGCATAGAACCTACTGTTTCTAGGGGCACCACCTTGTAGAGCTATTGGTTGGACTTGATTACCTTGAGATATTTGACCTTTCTTTGGTGACTTTTGGCAATCAGCAAGCTTGTGGCCCATCTCACCACACCCATAGAGAGCACCCGAACCCCATAAGCACTTCCTAGAGTGAATCTTTCCACACTTGTCACATCATAGAGGCAATGGTCCACCTCTAACCTGTGCCTTGGAAGGAGTCAACCTAGCATTGGCAAACCTTGCATTAGAACCTTGGTCTTGTTGGAAGCAACCATAACACCACCCTTAGAGTTGGAGACCCCACCATCATAACGAGCCTTCTTCAAATCATTCACCCTCTTCTCCTTGAGCTTTTCTCCTTTAATATGTTCAGCATATGTCATGAGCCTGGAGATGTCCATATCCCAAATAAGCATAGTTGTCCACATTCTTTGACAATCAAATCAGAGATCCCAGAAATAAACTTGTGCATTCTTGCACGAGGGTTAGCCATAAGCATAGGAGCATATTTAAAGAGCTTTATGAACTTAAGGGCATAATCTCTCACCTCATACCACCCCTTTTAAGGTTGATAAATTCAGTCATCTTAGCTTCCCTAAGTTCAAGAGGGAAGAAACGGTCCAGAAATACAAACTTAAACTCTTCCCAATTAACTCTATTACCACAAACCCTCTCCATCAATCATTGAGAGTACCACACTTGAGCCACATCCTTCAACTGATAAGCAGCTAACTTATCCTTCTCTTCGTAAGTCACCCCATGATGGTCAACGCCTTAGAGAGCTCATCTATAAACTCTTGAGCATCCTTATCAGCCTTTGACCAATAGAACTCCAAAGGATTCATCCAAATAAAATTACTCACTCTAGCAGCTAGAGTGGGATCACGAGAAGGAATATAGGCCTATCTAGCCTGGGTAGTCAGCACATGGGAAAGAATAGTAGTACGGAGTTCACCATTAGTGACCATCTCTTTCATAGGCCCTTGAGGAACTTGGTATACATTAACCAGGGCCGGTCTTGGTAGGGAAGCTCTTCATGGAGGCATCTTTTGTAATGTAGCAAGGACATCATCAAGATTAGGAAACCATGATATATGGTCCAAAGCATGACATAAGACATGAAGAAGTGAGACAATTCCTAGAACCCCATCATAGCCTCCCACTCATAGGCATATTGCAATTCACACTTATGAATAGAACTCTACTTGACGCGGCATGTTAGACTCCGAGGATCATTTATCAACCTAGTACTCTTATACCAAGTTTGTCATGACCCGGACCTAGAGTATAGGATTGACATGGTGAATGGGAACCCCAAGTGTCCTCAAACAAGCTTCATAGCATCCATTCACACATCACCGATTCAGAAGCACATATGGAATAGTAAACATATAGCTCTAGAGGATGGGAAAATAGGAATCACCCTAGGGGATATCATAGGGATAGGGATTAACATGGATTCACATAACACATAGCACATAAGAACTAAGGGGTGGGTAAGAAGGGCTCACTCTATGGGGGAACAACATGACTTAGGATCTTCCACTTCATGACATAAATCCATTTCGTAAAACACATAATCTATTCATAATAACCACATCCAATAGGTAGCCATAAACATAATCTCTGAGTACACCACATAGCATATATTCATATAAGATCCTATAATATGTCCAATAATACCTATAGTCATAAGATAGAATGGGGGCCAAGATATGTCCCAGACTCACTCTCAAAGTAAATAGCATAACCAAAAGCAATATAAGGTAGATTAGATGGTAGCTTGTCCTTTAGAAGATAGGACTCACCACTAAACTTACTTAAATCTAATCTAATTGTCAAATAGTGGATAAAGATATTCTCTGGTCCCTACATGGTTAAATCATGTAGTCAAAAAATATGCGTAATTACATTTGAATGTACTAAGTATGCGAGCATAAATAACTTATGCCAGGAATTAGTTTGATTTTCAGTCTATGCAGGAACCAATTTATTTGCTAGCAGCTATTTATCAATTGCGCCTAGAGCGCCACTTATCTATCAATTGCGTCCAGAGCGCCACTTATCTATCAATTACGCCCAGAGCGCCAATTATCTATCAAGTGCGCCCAGAGCGCCAATTATTTGTC
>JAOTQJ010000002.1:12707524-12721269 GCA_025642045.1 Solanum sejunctum | reverse complement strand
CTCAACCCTCTTAAGCATTTTGACTCACATATTGCCCGTTAAGACGAGATTCAAGCACTTTCAAGAATTGACGCTAAGTTGACCAAAGCATGACATGATTTATTTATATAGTATTAGTACATGTAAAATGTGGGGTGTTACAGTTCAGCATCCTCACCCCGACTATCTTTCTACTAGTTATACTAGACATTAGCAATATCTTTAAGCTGGTAGGAGGTAAGTTCAACTCCTTCAACCGTTGTCGTATCTTAGGACCTTCCACATCTCATCTATAAAATTTTTAGGTCCTCCTCAACCTTCGCCCCCATGTAGACTGGTGGGTTCATCCTCAAGAAGTCTCTGAGCCTGGCTGCGGCTGTGAGTTCTTGGGAGTTGGAACTAGGTGCCTGGGGACCTCGACTACTATTTTGGGATGCCACTAGCTGAGTGAGCATAGTAATGGCTCCCCTGAAGTTTGCCTCTATGGTGGAGGTTGGTTGTGCAAGAGGTGCCTGTGGAACCTCAGCAGTTCTGGCAGGTCGACCCCATCTCCTCGTCTCCGTTTGAGTAAGGACCTCTGGTGGGGGATTCTCAGCGGTTGGAATTGAGGTATCTTTTTGTGCAGTCGTACGTTTAGGAGGCATGATCTGCAAATGTGTAAAGCACGAATTAGAAAAGAGTTTCATAGACTCAAACTCTATCGCACGAACCCAGAATAAAGAAGAAGGGTAACCATTCCTAATGTCCTATAGCCTCCTACTTATGAAGTGTGGTGCACAATACACCCATAAACTAGACTCTACTAGACACGGCTTCATAGCCTTGATACCAAGTTCGTCATGCCTCGGGAGGGTACCCTTGGTGTGGCCCGCACTTGAAGAAAGATTGTTGATTCTCCAAGAGAACCACCTGGCCTCATCATCACATCTTACTCAACAGCAGAAGAATACTCAGTAAAACATTAAGAAAAGGGTATAGATGTCATAAATAATCTCCAAAATAGATTTAGTCTAGAAGAAATGTAATACTCAACAATACTCTGCTCAAGGTCTATGAAGCCTCTACTCTAAATGTCTAAGAAGGTAGAATGACAGGCCATGACTACCACAAACTCAAAGAAATAAACTCAAATCATCTGAAAGGAAATAAACGGTATCCTCTGAATACAGGGCAAGACTCACCAATTCTCTGGGACTATGGAACTCTGAACCTCAACGATTCATTTGTTGAAGTCCTCTATCTATTGTATCTGCATCATAAAATGATATAACGCCAAATGACATCAGTATGTGGAATGCACGTTATTTAAAATGGCTGAATGTAAATAATATAGGCAGGATATTATGGAATAACATCAACTCATATGATACTCATCTCAGCTCAGGATAAGGAGTAGATAATAACTCATCAACATCAATCATGACTCATACTATCACATCAATATCAGAGTACTATCAGTGTGGAACCTATTTGGGAGTTTCTCTAACCGACAACCATCACCTATGAGCCGGTGATGATAAAATGAAACGATGTTGTTGCCATATCCTTCCATTACCTTGCCAAGGTAAAGGACGTCCCATCTGTGGATCCACAATTAAAGAACATCAAGTCCTCTTTTGGGACTAAGAAAACATTCGATTTTACGGTTCAATCCTCTCCTACGTTGTCCAGTACTTAATGAGTGCGAGTGGGACTTAGTCTTACTCATTTTAGTGCTCAATACTTCTCCCAGGACTCAACATGCTCATAAGACATCAAACAATAGGATTACTCTTCATCTAGTCTCATGGGACATTTTTAACTCAACTCGTCACTGCAAGAAACTCTACTTTTAATGACCAAATCTTAATGACGGGATATGAATCCAGTTGTTAAAAGTGTATTTATAGCGACATAATATTTTTCTGTCGTTAAAAATCAATTTTAAATTTAATATTAATGACAATATTATATCCGTTCGTTAAAAGAATCCATATCTGGTTGTTATTACTTAATTAATATACTAAAAATGCTTAAAATTTAATTTTCTTAATTCTATCTTTATTTTATTAATGTAATCACCTTAACTATTGTATCATGTACGCAGGTTATACATCATATATCCTTCTCACTCCTCTTAAAACAAGTCAACAAAGATAATTGCTATCATCTTCCATTTCCTAAATTCTCTGCAATTAGCGATAAAATTGAGTGCTGGTTACGAAAATTTAGCCATGGTTGGAGAGAATTCAGCAAGCACGTTTCTCCATCAGTTCAATTAGAGTAAAATTAGCTAACTGGAGATACAATTAGCATTATTCCCAGGTTTGTTGGAGGAGAATTAGCATATAAAGCTTTACATATCTCTCTATTACAACTATAAAATTGTGATCTGTGTCTCTCTTTTTTAATTGCAGAACTAAAAAATTAACTTTTTCTTATTAGGGCTTGTTGTTAGCTGCTTTAATAGACATAATTTTGATGCAATCGGTGGTGTTTTTCTATCATCAAGGTAATATTTTGTTATTATAGCTATAATTGCTTTGTGGAATTCTTGATTTCATCCAATTCTTGGTTTTTTCCTATTATGGGGTTTTTCCGATTCTGTTTTTTTAAAAGTTTTGGGTTTTTTCAAAATTCTGTGTTTCGTCTATATTTGTTTTGGGTGTTCTTGGACTTGTATATATTAGTCATTTTGATATTTTACCATCCTCATGTGTACTGATTTGAGAAATTCTTCTATACCTTCACTGAAAGTAAAAGAAAGTGTCATAGTAATTATTATCAATGAATTATTAACTGTCGGGGCCCAATCCTTATGATAGAAATAATTTTGTGTGAATTGCATCATATAATGTTTGTTCATTCCTACTTTCTCTGATTTTTCAAGTAGTTCAGGAGATGAATAAACTCATGTTATCGCATTAATAAAAGTCCAATAGTTAACATAAATACAACATACTATTTGATAGCTTAATTAAGTTAATGTTAGGCGACAGAAAAAAAAAACTTATAGAGAACAAAGTATACTTTATAATGTATATCTGGTGTGAGATTTTTTTTAATCTGTTAATGAAAAAAATTCTGTTAACCAACTAGCAAATTTGTACAACTCATTAGACTCTAGATTACTAAACAAAAATCAATAGTTCAGCTACGAACTATCACTACTATAATGGTTTGCACTTCATAACAAGATAGCATTGATGTATCAGTTGGAGATAAGCCATTTATTCAGTTCTTGTATTGCCTCCTTCATAGTTTCTACCCTTGTCTTTGAAGTGTTCAATATTCGCTGCTCCTCTGAGTCCTGTGTCAAACTAGCACTGTATTAAAGATAATAAGATGTCTCTTGTAGTATTTGTTTGCTCCAACAATGTTTATGATCTCATTGTGGTTTCATTTAATTGCGGAATAACCTCTTGGAGTTTTTCCCATTTCTCAGCTCTATCAAACTTGAATACTGGACTTAGAGTTCTCGTGTTGAATTGTGTACTCACATTGTCTGTATTAAATGCTACGATGTTGAAGTCAGACAATATGCTTATAGATTTTGGAGGTAATTGATATGTAGAATTTTGGAATTGCACTGTTACACCTTTTTTTATTATGATCTATGTTCACCAGGAATGCTGAGCATTTAGTTCCTGAACCTCCATCGAATACATAAGACTCCTGTAGTGTATTATGTTCTCTACTGATGCATGTAATTCCTTCAGATGACCCCGGTTTTGGTTGTCTCATTAGACCATACTCGTCAAGTGAGGCCTGAGCATAATAACCTGTAATCATAAATTCTGCAGCACTACTGCTAAAATTTGTGCCTCGGCCTCCAGTATACATGTAATAGTTTATGTACGTCCCATTCTTCTATGATAGGCAATGTCTTCTGCTGATCTGTTTATGTAGGTCTCATTTTCCCCATACACTTGAATGAAGCTAGTCCAGTTCTCTGTCCAGATTGAAGGCTTATTTGGTGAACTCGGCTCTTTAAATGTTTGTCCATAAGTCCTTCCATTGCATATGTTAATAACGGGATCAGAAGCATCAGCTTCTTTACACATGATCCAAGGTACCCCAATCTCAAGTTCCACAACCTTTTTTTCTGCCCAACGAACATAACGGGGTCCCTTAATTGGTTAGCTTTCGATAGTACAGATGGCCACATATCAGGAGTGCTTCTTGGATAATGAATAGAACCAGAAAACAACATCTTTCCTTGGCCATCTATTATCAATGATCTTCCATCATACATAACATTTAGAGTGCCAAATACCATCGCCATCACCATCACTACCACCATTGCCACCAATAATGCTGCCGCATTCCACCGTAGCTACTGCATTCTCACTCACAAAATTATGAGTTATTTAGCAAAGAATAATGAGATCTAATTATTGCCTTATGGTTGTCTTTTTTTTTGTTTTCCTTACTGATACTATCCACACTCGTCTCTAATCTTCACATTTTCTGTTGTTCTTCTCAAAAACATCCTAAAATCCCTATGCACCATTTGGTGGTTATAGTTTATACATTTTATCTAGGTTTCTCAAACTAAAATAACCAGGGAGCTATGAACCGAAAAAAAATAATTGCGGTATGGTTACAAATTTATTCATTAGCTCTTTTGCATTTAAGGTATATTGGCAAAATAACCTCTAGAACTGCATTGTTATTTTTTGCAATTTTAAACTTCCTTTGTATGTATGCCTGGATGCTTGGAACTCTGTATATTTGAAATAATTTCAAATCTTTGATGTGAATGCATTTTTGGCCATCTTTGACCATTGTAGTTCTTCTCTTAGCAAAGATTTAAGACCGATTAAATTAATTCCAAAGGTTCTCCTCCATTGCTTTAGTAGCCATGCATAATGCTGACCAAGATCCCTGCGCACCATTATGTTTTGATACTTTATTAACTTTAACTTGATTTCTAAAACTAAAGTATCCATGAAGCTTTGAACTGGAAAAAGAAATGTCGAAAAAACATATAAAACAACACTTTGGCAAAACTCTCTCCTACATTTACTTTGCGTCTGTAATGTTTTGTTTCACCTCTTAAATTAGTCTTTCTGATCTGTGAATTCTCCTGCATTGCACTTAAAACCAACTATGCTAATTCAAGCAATTCCATTAGTTACCCAAAGATGGTTCTTAATTATCCAATCTTCAAACGTTATAGATGTTACCTTGGTTTCTACATCTAAAATAACCATTAGGCACTGAACTGGAAAAGAAAAGGATAAATGTATGGTTTCAATTCGATTCATAGCCTCTTTTTGTTTTACTTCATTAATTCACTTTCATAAATCATATCGGTTATCCAAAGATGATTCCTCATATGTCGAATATTTATGCTTTATAGATATTATCTTGGTTCCTACACCTGAAATAACTGCGAGATTTTTAACTCGAAAGAAAAGGTTCAATGTGTGGTTGCAATTTTATTCACTACCTCTTTTTGTTTAAGGTTATTCTCTCCCTAAAAAAACACCTGAGCTGCATGTCTGTCTTTGCAATTTTAAAAATTTCCTTTTCTGCTGATCGGAGACTTGAAACTTTATGCATATATATTTTTAATAATTTCATGTCTTTCCTGTTATTACACTATGATTGTTGTATATTGTAGTTCAACTCTTACCTGACTTTTAGTTCAGATTCAGTTAATTCTAAAAGTTCTTCTATATTGTCTTAGAAGTTGTGTTTCTCTTGAATAAGTTGAACTCCTTGATGACCATCTTCCATTCATGTATCTATTTTTGTAGTTTCAAACAACTACTAATAATAGCAGTCCTAAAATTTTATTTAGACGCACTTTTATTTTCTTTGATCCACGCAAAGCGCAGGCATTTTACTAGTTATTAATATTTAAGAAGAAAATTAGTGTATTGCTTATATTTGACAATTTAACAGTGGCACGTGTTAAAAGAAGAACCACAAGTTTTCCTCGTTACTACTCTACACTTATTGTTTATCAAGCTTGCTCATTTGCTGGTCTTGCTCTTGTCAACTTCCACTGATAAACATATTCTTAGAGTGTTCTTCTTATCAAGGTAAGTTTCTACTTTTAACGTATATTAATAAGTTTGATTCTATGCTGTATCTTATTTATTTACTCTTTTTTACTTATGGATTGTTGTTGGTAGTCTTCAATTAACTGTGAAAAGGTGAATTTCATATCTGTCTTTTCTCTTTTCATCTTTAGTTTATGCGAAGAAACTGAAGGGGAATAGTTTCTCCAAAATGTTTGGAGCATTACTGAATAATTTTATGTGCCAAATAAGTTTCTGATTGTAATTTGGTTATTTTTTAGAGTTTACTCTTTTAAATTGGATAGATGGATTTAAAATCAATACTAGGATATTTTGTTTAAAGAACTGATAAGATTATGATATAATCAAAGTATAGTTCCCCTTAAGAAGTATCACAAATTACAAAGAAAAATATTCTTAATTCAAAGAACTGTCTATAAACAATCTAGCACGTAAAAAAATATCTTCTGTCCTAGTTAATATATTATCTTATTTAGGACAAAAATAAAACTGAGCTGCGTAATTTATTTTAAGCTAAATAAGAAAAGATGTCATCTATCCTATTGTTTTTCCCTAATTGTGCAATTTGACCTTTTTTTTCATATGATTGCTTCACTGGTTTCTTCACATTTTGATAGATGATTTGCTATTTTTCTTATCTATTGTGTGGTTTGTACATTGCTGGACTATTGTAAGTTGTAACTAAAACATTTGTTATGCCTTTTCTCTTGAATGAAGATTATGGCACCTAATAAGAAATGGATGCAACTTGTTCACGATAGACTTGATAATGCTTACATCATTGGGGTAGAGAACTTTTTAGATTATGCTTTTACAAGATTGAGAGGAACACAAAAGATATGTTGTCCATGCGTCAGGTGTTATAATGCATCTTCAAAAACTCGTGAGATGGTTAGGTCACATCTATTAGTGTATTTAATAATCCAAAGTTATACTTTTTAGTATCATCACTGGAGAGTCAGACTCAAATGCTGAATTTGTAGAGGACAATGACAATCAGAAAGATGATGATGAGGATGAAATACATAAGATTTTAATGGATTCATATCCTGTTTTTAATGGAGACAATATGAATAGTGATGGTGAGGTGGAACCAAATCCTGAAGCAAAGCAATTTTATGGCCTATTAAATGATTATGAACAACCATTGTATGAAAGTTCAAAAGCAAGAAACTTTCTACTTTGATTAAGTTGCATCATATCAAAAGTATTGGGCATTGGAGTTATGTTTCATTTACAATGTTGTTAAAGATGTTGAAAGAAGATTTATTACCCGATGGATCAAACTTGCCAGGTTCATATTATGAGGCAAAGAAAATAACTCGAGACCTTGGGCTTTCTTACCAGAATATAGATGCATGTAAAAATAATTGTATGTTACATTGGAAGGATGAAAGAGTCTTGAAGTTTGCAAAGTGTGGTGCATCTAGATGGAAGGTGAATAAATGCAATGGGGAAACACAATTTAAATCTGGTAAAAAAATACCATGCAAGATTTAACGTTATTTTCCTCTAAAACCAAGACTTAAGCCAAGACTTAATAGATTATTTATGTCCTCAAAAGTATCTTCTTTAATGAGATGGAATAATGATGAAAGAGTTGATGATGGAATAATGAGGACACTTGACGAACTTCATCCATCTTTTGCTAATGATCCTCGTAATGTTCAACTTGGACTTGTTGCTGATGGTTTTCGACCATTTAAAAATCCAGAAAAACTCCATATAGTATTTGGCCTGTGGTACTTATAATTTACCACCTTGCCTATGCATGAAGCAGGAAAATTTTATTTTGTCGATGCTTATTTCTGTCCTAAAAGTCCCGGAGATTCAATTGATGTTTATCTCCAACCTTTGATAAATGAATTAAAGGAATTATGGGAAAATGGGGTAGAGACCTTTGATGCGTCAGCTAAACAAAATTTCATGTTACATGCAGCTTTATTATGGACCATTAATGACTTTCCAACATATGAAAATTTGTCAGGATGGAGTACCAAAGGAAAATTAGCTTGTCCATGTTGCAATAAAGAAACTCTTTCAATTAGGTTGGAGAATGGTAAAAAGCAGTGTTATATGCATCATAGATGCTTTCTTCCTCTTAATAACAAATGGCGAAATGATAAAAATTCCTTCGATGGCACTAAGGAGCTAAGAGTGCCGCCAAAACTGTTATCTGGCAAAGATATATTTGATCAAGTAGGTGATTTAGATGGGATTACACACTCCAGAGATCCAATAAAGAAGATGAAAATGTCACTCGGGAGTAGGGGTGATAATTGGAATAAGAAGAGTATGTTCTTTGAACTTCCATATTGGGATACTCTATTGTTGCGACATAATTTAGATGTGATGCACATTGAGAAGAATATATGTGATAACATTTTAGGGACAATCTTAAATGTCAAAGGAAAAACCAAAGATACATTGAATTCTCAGATGGATTTGCAAGCAAGAATATGAGTAGCACAACTTTTTCACTTTCTTAAATAACTTAAAGGTCCCTGATAGATTTTCATCAAATATTTCTCAGTGTGTCAATCTCAAAGATCGCAAACTTTCCAGCTTGAAAAGCCATGATTACCATGTACTTCTACAACATTTGCTCCCACTTGCGATACGTGGTATGCTCTGCAAATCTGTGCTTGATACACTGATTGAGTTGTCTATATTTTTCAAGATACTTGGAGCAAAATGTTTAAATGTAGATGAGCTAGATCAAATAGAAGCCCAAATTCCAATAACTCTGTGCAAGTTAGAAAAGGTCTTCATTCCTACATTGTTTGATATCATGGTCCACTTGCCAATTCATTTAGCTAATGAAGCTAAGATTGCCGGACCCATACAATATCGATGGATGTATCCTGTGGAGCAATGGCTATACTTTTTGAAATCGTTTGTTCATAATATGGATTGTCCAAAAGGTAGTATTGCCGAGGGATATATGGCCAGTGAATGTATGATCTTATGTTCACGGTATTTGCATACGATGGAGACAAAATTTAATCGCCATGAAAGAAACTATGATGGTGGTTCAGTTGAATCTGATGGAGGCTTAGCAATTTTTTCTCAATCTGGAAGAAGTTTGAGGGGTGAAAAACTAGGCAATCTTGATTCAAATGAATTTGAGCTTGCACATTTTTATACTCTGAAGAACTGTGATGAAATTCAACCGTTTCTCGAGTAAGTAATGGCTCATTCAAATAAGTTACTCTTATATTTTTCGTATCCTTACATATATAAAATGAACATATTGTACTTCAAATTCTTTGTAGGGAATTTTCACAAATTTCGGTTGATAGATCTAAAAATTGTTCAGAGATCGAATGGAATAGACAATTTGTTAGTTGGTTAAAAGTAAAGGTGAGCAATTAAGAATTTGTATTTTAAATCAATTTATGAAAAACATTTTCTAAATTTTGTACTTGACTTTGATAGGTTGTGGAATTGCACAAACATGATGATAGTGAGAAAATAAAAGATTTGCTCTCATTGTCACATGGTCCTCTTCCATATGTCACATGTTTCAAAAGCTATGTCACTAATGGATATAGGCTTCATGTGCAAGATCATGACAAAGGTTTGAGAACTCAAAATTGTGGGGTGGTTGTAGTTGGTGAAATTGAGGAAGACAATAAAAATATTGATTACTATGGAGAGTTAATTGACATTCTTGAATTACAATTTACTGGAGGGAAAAGAGTGATTTTGTTTCGATGCGTATGGTTTGATGTGTTTGATCAAGAAAGAGGAATTAAAACAAATGAATATGGCTTCGTAACCATTAATCGCAAGCGATTTTTGAAAATAAATGAGCCTTTTGTATTAGCCAACCAAGCATCACAAGTATTTTACGTCGATGATCTTGCGAATAATGGATGGCATGTTGTACAAAAGGTTCAAGCACGTGATTCTTTTGATGTTGGTGAAAAAGAGGATGATGACTTGGAGGAGCTACAAGGAATTTAGGAGACAGTTGTGACGTTGTGATTTTGTATTCATGTCTTATTTTTGAGTTCTTATTTTGTTACTATGGTGTTGAATTTGATCCTAAAAATACTCTTAATGTTTTAGTTTCTATTTTAAAGTATTTTCTTTATGGTTCTCTTGTTGTTACTTACAGATGGACTATTTATTAGCAGTCATATAATATTCTTTATTTACATACATTTCAGCTTCCAAACTTTGAAGCTTGTTGGCATTTTTTGCGCAGATACATAGTGAATAACTGCTTCTATTTGCCAAATCTTTTTTATAATATCGATTTTCTCCTCCATTAATAAATGGTGTTATGTTGGGAAAGCAATCAACGAGGGAGACTCTCCCCTTAAGTAAAAGGAAATTAAAAACCTACAGCTAATCCTAGGAACTAACCTAAAAAGGACAGCCCCATGAACCAGCAAAGGATCCAGGAGAATTCCTGGTCATATCAGGTCAGTCTTCAAAGTAGCTTCGGGTGGTTCCTTGATTCCTTTGAGTTTTCTCCGTCCGAATATAGCCATGCCTCTCTTGTCAAGATAATAGAAATCTCTAGCCTCGTTTGGGATGTGATCTACACTGAAGTAAAGCTGGGGAATAGAGAAATTGTGGCTGTACTTGGCCAGCTTATCGGCCACATAGTTTGCTTCTCTGTAAGTGTGAATACACTTGAAACCATGCAATTGAGGGATATCATTTTGCGATCTGGTTATGGAAGCAGTACCACTGATTAGGATCATGTACAGAACTAGCTAGCTTTTCATTATGTCATAGTTGAGGGGTTGTGTTAATTTGATGCTCACAATTTTTTATGTTTGTACCAACACAGTATAGTTTCATGGATAAATAAAATGCTTTTACTTACCAAAAAAAGAAAGAGGTGTCATGTTTTTTATGAGATAAAAAAGATAAAATTTTCATTCAACAAAAAGTGTAGTTTTTTACATATTTGCTGACTTGTTTTTACTCAAGTTGGTTTAAGCTTTTGACGTGTAGGGTATCCTGCTTACAATCAGGAAATCTAGGTACATTCTCTATAACTAGAATGGATATGAATTAAGATGTCTTAGCCTTTGTGACTATTTTCTGGGCCTTTATCGGACTGCTATCTCGTGAAACCTGTTTGTGCTTGTAATAATTTGGCTGTTGAACCTCTATCTGTTTCCCTCATTCCATATTTGATAAAACTATTGCTTCAAAATAGTGTCCTGACATGCATCCTATTTGCTAGGATAGTCGGTAAACTTCACAATTTCATTAACCTGATTGTCTATTGTATCCCAACCACTTCACAAGAGCCCACCATATTGTTGTAGAGTAATTAATCAAAGAGCAGGTGATCAATTGTTTCCTCTACTTGATCACACAGTACGCAACTAATTGAGACATCTGTCCACTGTTGTCAATCTTTTGTGTAATGTGAACCATAGAATAAATTGTTACCTAGGTATTTGACAATCATAAACTTACTCCAAGGTACTTTTTGGTATTGCTACCTCATTTATACATATCCCATCTAGATACTATGTGAGTGCTTGAAGTTGTTCATGTAATGTATTGACCTTATCCAATCATTTCCTAGGATAAACGATTTTCCCCATAACCCAACCTGCCTGTTTGGGACTCTGCATGTCACCAGGTTAATGGAATTTATATAATGAGTATGTGCCCATACTACCTAAATTTTGTCTTTCTTTTGTTCTACTGCCCATAGGATTTGCAAATTGCTGCCTTAACGTGTTCCATATAATTATGTCTATTACATTCATCCCTTCTGTTTTCTTAGGCTTGCCACACTGTCTCCCATGCTACTACTGCCTTTCTTCAGAGCTATTATGACTTTCTGTCCACAACATGCTATTTTAACCACTGTCTTAATCTTCTTAGGCAAATAACAATAGTTTGATTGTCAAGTTGTCATGCTCAAAATTCATTATTGAAAACTCGTTGAATGATTTTTATCTTATTGGATAAACTTACAAAGAGGTTGTTTTTGTGTTAGGTTGACATGGGTCCATCAAAAATTAAAAAATCTGGAATGACATCAACTTTTAAGCCTAACAAACTTGCATACCTTCCACCTAGTGCTTTAGCAATTAGGGGACGAGGGAAAAGCTTACAATCTTTGGCCTCTGTAAGAGTAAATGCTGCAAAAAGAACTCCAATTCCCAAAAGTATAAACTTCAATGTACCACCATCTTATCAAAATGAGTGGGTACCAAATACTGTACCTCTTGGTTTTGATCAAACAGAAGGTAATGTTCCATGCTCTCAAGAAGTCGAAGTGATACAAGATGCTCAGACAAACCAAATAAGTATTATTGTCTCAAATTGTATTTTTTGTTATTGTTAGCTTAATGAAATTATTTTTGTATGCTGACTTGAATAAATTTGCAGGCGCACAGGAGTCTGAAAAGGCAAAAAAGGTTAGAGGAACAAACATCTGTAAGAAAGTTGCACGACTCAAACCTGGAGAAAAGTTAAGTATCACTTTTTACCAAAATCGAGTTGTTGGAGAGAATTATGCCTCATTGTGAGACACTTGGGTGTTTTAGTTCGTGATAGCAATATGTGCGCATTATGGGTACACTCATGGACTGACATTAAAGAAGATCAGCTACAACACATGTGGGATGCTGTTACTGTAAGTATTTAGAGAGTTATTAACTAATAGTTAATTTCTAATTTCTCATATAGAAAAAGTAAAACTAACATGACACATTTTATACCAAAATATAACATATTAATAGCTAATTTCTAATTTCTCATATAGAAAAAGTAAAACTAACATGACACATTTTATACCAAAATATAACATATCTATATAGTTACTTTTACATTTTATGCCAAACATAACATATCTATATAATACTCTAGTTATTTTTGCCTAAGAACCTACATGTTATTGTCATTGTTGTTGGTGTTACTCCCTCTCTTAAGCTCTATGATCTTTTTCCCCTCCTTTATTTTGATACAATCCACTGCATAATCACTTATTTTTGTGACATATATATCACTTTCCATTGGAAGAGATCTAGAAGCAAGAGATATAGATTTGATTGTTGACTGCTAATGAGGTTGATTTTGAAGTTTATATTTAATGATACTTGTGAAATATTATTGGACAAATTTACTAGTGACTACATGAATACTCAAAAGGAACATGCCCTTCAACATATAAGAAGGTTGTGGAATAATTGGAGAGGATCACTTCACAAAAGTATTAAGTCTAAGCCATTTTGTGATGCTCTAAAAGATGTGCCTAGTGGGGTAGACAAGAGTGATTGGGAATGGCTGGTTAAGGAGCATTTCTTAAGTGAAAAGTTTAAGGTATGAATTCCGAAAATTTATTTATTAACATGTTATTTGAAGTTGCTAATTATAATTTTAATGGTATGTTATTATAAGAAACAAGTACAAGAAATTCTGCCAATAGGTCAAAGTTGAGTATGCTTTATCATACAGGGAGTAAGCCTTTTGGAGAGATTATATATGAATTGGTAAGTAACTCTTGAAACTCCTTTAGAAGTCTCTTGTTTGTTAAAATCATTTACTTGACTTGTTTATTTGTATGTTAAGGGAGGCAAAGATGGTAAGCCACCAAACATAGATACTATCTTCTTCGAGACTCGTAAGAATGATAACAAGCTTGTCGAACCTAAAACAAATGCAAAATACGTATGTTTAGTGTTAAGTTTTGTTTTTACTCATTCAACTTGATGTGTTGTATTATTTTAAGTTTTCTTGTATTTTATA
>JAOTQJ010000002.1:12673014-12704431 GCA_025642045.1 Solanum sejunctum | reverse complement strand
ATATAGGCACAAGTCCCCTCTTGAACTAATCAAAAAGTGCCACCACACATGACCCCACTCAAAATTTTAAATCTTAAAGACTATACTTTAGAAAAAGTTTACATTTGGCCCCAAACTTTACCAAATTGAACCAATTAAAGACTTATGGGTTCTAACACTAAAACTCAGTCAAAAACTCAGTAAACTTACCTGGGGTTTGCAAGCCCCACACGGCTTGTACTTTTGTCTGTGAACTGTAAATTTGACTCGTGGACTGGAGTGCATAACATTTTGCTCATTGGAAGTCTCTACAAGATGGGGCACAAGTTGTAAAGTGATATACAGCCCGTTGAGCCAATTGTAGGGGCACTTGTTGATGCCTTTTCAGCCAAGGATGGCTGAGTACATTCTTCACAGAACACACTGTTACCCTACATGCAACAAGCAGAATGTCCAAAATTATAACAAAAATGCGAGAAAGTAAACTACATATGGGTCCAAAAACTAAAAATAAAGCTACAACTACTATTGTTATATCAAATATCTTGGGTTGCCTCCTAAGTAGTACCTAATTTATTACTCGACATGACTTGGAAAACTTGGTTACTCAGACGTCACCAAGTGTCTAAACTTTCTTCTTCAGATCATGTGGCCTCTTCATTAATTGACACATATTGAAGACAACCTTTTCGTCATTCAATCTAAACCTAAGTTGACTAGCTTCCATATCCACTAGTGCTCGACCAGTGGTTAGGAATGGCCTTCCCAAGATGATTGGATCATCGAAGTCGACTTCACAATCTAGGACCACAAAGTATGGGGGGATATGAATTTCTCATTTTTAATAAGCGCATTATAAAGTATGCTCACAAGTTTGTTCACCATGCAATCAGCCATCAACAACCACATGTTTATCATAGTAGGACTCCCAGTCCTAGCTTCTTAAAGACCACAAGGGGCATTAGATTTACACTGGCACAGAAATAAATAATTCCCTTATGAATTGTATATCTCTAATAGTGCATGGTATGGTAAAAGCCCCGAGATCTTCTTGCTTTTGCACCAAAAACTTCATCGTAGTTACACTGCAATTTTGAAGCTCTTGGGTGAGCTCCTGACTCATAGTGCACTTCTTTGTAACTAGTTCCTTCATAAAATTCTTTAAATGCCCCAAAATGTTCCTGAAAATGTGCCTCCAAAATGCCCAAAATTGTAATTTCCATATATCTCAAAATTCATGGGCGATATGGAACATCTGACTTCATATTCATGATCAGGGGGAAAAATTGACTGGGAAATGGGTATAACCTTGATTTTAGAGCAACCATAGCAAAAGTTTATTTTCTAAAATTTTTGAAAGATAATAAGGATCCGCACCCCAAGGGCGATGCAGCCAGGGCGCGGATCAGTGTATTTTGTTGCCAATTTTTTCTGTTTTGGTCCAAGGCCCTGAGTTATTGGGTCTAAGCCTTTCTATGCATAAAAACACCTATACTTAGTCATTTTTCAATCCCATATCATTCAAGACGTTCCCCAAAACCCTCTCTAAGACTTAGCAAAATATTTCATACAAATTCATGTCTCCCAAACTCATCTTCGGAACTCAAGAAAGTCATTCAAGCTTCAAGTTCTCATTCAAATCTTCATCATGGAAATCCCCACATTTGATGTATGTGGGTTTCAACCACTGGGTCCTTTCATCCATGGTTTCCAACCTTCCTTTTTAATAAATTATATGTTTTTAGGTTAAATTATTGATGTGTATCTGTTATTATGAATTTGATTATAAACTATGTTGGGGTTTCATAAAATGTTAACTATTTAAGCATGTTTTAAGCTATGAATCTATGATCTATTATAAGCTTAAATGAGGGGTTTCAATGTATCCTGCATGACGGCATTACCAAGTGTTGGTGGGTTGATTTACATTACATTTTCTCATATGATTTCACTCCTGAATTGCATGATTTTGTAGTAGCATTACATACCAACCAAGTGTTTGATAAAATATCTGGTTAATGGTTCTTGAGTTATTGATGGTCTATTGCATGGCTTATGAGTCAAGTGACTTTACGATGATGAAAGAAATGTATGTTTGTGATGAATTTATGGAAAGTATCTATATTATTGCAAGTTGACCATACCTTGTTAAGGGAGTGATATGCCTCAACCACTTTGATGGGGGGTGCTATGCCCATCTACCATGTTGAGAAGTATACACCTTCACTACTATGATGGGGGGTGACATGCCCATCTACCATGTTGAGGGGTATATACCTTCACAACTATGATGGGGGTGACATGCCCATCTACCAATTGAGGGGTATATACATCAATCACATTCCAAGGGGGTGACATGCCTTGGATTACAAGTATTAGTTTGCTTGGTCTATGATGATAGTCTCTTCCTACACATGTAGTATGTTCTATACAAGAATGTAGCATTGCTCATGCATGCCATGTTGCTAATATACTATTCCTTACTTTTGATTATGCATTTTGAATATGCTGCCTATCTCTTGTTGCATTGCATCCTGCATACTTAGTAAATTCAAATATACTAACGCATACTCTATGCCTACATGATATTACCATGTAAGAATTGGAGCTCCTATACGATCATCCTCCATTTGATTAGTTTTGGACATTTTGAAGATAAGCTTTGGTGAATCCTCAAGTTTGGAGACACTAGCTATGCTATTCTTGATTATGTTATTTTTTATATTGAACTTTTGATATTATGAGGGTGAGCCCGGAAAGTGTCTTGGCCCCTGCCCTATCAATGCTAGAGATGTTGTTGGACAAGTGATGTAATTATGCTTGAGCTTTGACTCTTCTATGATTTATGCTATTAAAGACTTCCCTTAGTCCTTTTATCCTTATTTGTACTCTCTTGTTGTTGTTTAATTGATTTTGCCACCAACGATGTGTAAATGATATGTTAAGAGGGTTTTTTGGTGTATTTACTGTGTCATGTCTAGGCCCTAGGCTTGGGCCAGGACAAACTTTGTATCAGAGCACTAGGTTGTTAAAGGTCCTCCGAATCCAACACATCGCGTCGATTAGAGTCTTATTCATGGTTGTGAAGTATACCACATTTATGAGAAAGAGGCTATAAGGTGTTTTAGCAAATGTTTCCCTTTTTCTTGATCCATGCCGTGCTATAGAAGTTAAGATAAGTCTTTCCCCTAAGAAATGTTCTTTGCTTTGCTAGATCATGCCTACTCCAAGAGGAAGAAGAGCTCATTCACCCGAGGAGCAATCGACCCCTCCCGCGCCTCAAGCTCCTTATGATGAGAGAGTGGCTCATGAAGAGTTTTGGGATGCTATTACTATGCTATCCCATGCCATGACTAATGAAATCGGCCAAGGGGCTCAAGCCCATTAGCTCCTACTCTGGCCTCAAGGGTGAGGGATTTTACTAGTATGAACATACCGGAGTTCCATAGGTCTAAAGTGAATGAGGATCCTCAAGAATTTATTGATTTAGTGTACAAAGTGTTGTCTATTATGGGGGTAAACATGGAGGAGAAAGAGGAGTTGGAGGCCTACCAACTCAAAGGGGAGGCCAAAATATGGTTTACCTAATTAAAAATGGAGAATAGGAACAAAATGATGGAATTCATGAATCTAAAGCAAAGGTCGATGAGTGTGAGGGAGTATTCCCTCAAGTTCAATCAACTCTCTTAATATGCTCCACAATTTGTGGCCAAGGCAAGGTATAGGATGAACAAGTTTGTGATGGGTGTAACCTATTTGGTGAATGAGGAGTGTCATGCTGCCGTGTTGATAGGTGATATGGACTTATACCGCTTTATGACTTATGCCGAACAATTAGACAGGGAAAAGTTGAGAAAGAGTAGAATTGGTAAGGCCAAGAGGGCCCATTTTGAAGGTAGCTTCCAAAGTCCCAAGGGTGGCCGGCTTCATCAAGGCTAAAGGTCTTCCAATGCTCCTAATAGGAGGTTTGTTTATGACAAACCAAGGGTCCAAGGTGGTAGTGGTGTGGTGCATAGTCCTTATGTGCCCAAAATGTGGTAGCGGTCATAATGGCCCATGTTTGAAGGATACTAATGCTTGTTATGGGTATGGTGAAGTGGGTCATAAGGTGATGGATTGTCCTCATAATCAAAATAAGGGTAGAGATGGTCGTCACAAGGCCAAGGTACAAATGCGAGTCTTAGGGGAAGAGGAGGCCAACAAGTTGGTGCTCCAAGGCAAAATTCATTCTATGCTATTCAAGGGAGACAAGGGGTAGATGAGGGGCCCGATGTCATCATCGTTATGTTAGAAGTCTTTGATTTTGATGTGAATGCATTGATAGACTGGGGTGCCACTCTTTCTTTTGTTACTCCTTTTGTTGTCAAAAAGTTTCATGTAAAACTAGAATTACTGTGTCAGCCATATGAGGTTTCTACTCCCGTTGGTGCATCTATTGTTGCTACAAGGGTCTAAAGACATTATTCCGTATTCATTATGCATAAGATATTGCCTTGTGATTTTGTTGAGTGTGATATGGTGAATTTTGATATCATTCTTAGGATGGATTGGTTGCATGCATATCATATCTTGATGTCATTCTTAGGATGGATTGGTTGCATGCATATTATGCCACTATTTATTGTAGAACCAATAGGGCCAAATTTCAATTCCCTAATGAACCCGTCCTTGAGTGGGAGAATTATGATATGGTGGTCAATAGTAGATTTATTTCTTGCATTAAAGCCTAAAAGTTGATTTCTAAGTGGTGTCTCTCTCATTTTGTGAGGATTAGGGATGTTTATTCCAAAGTCCTTCCTATAGAGTCAGTCCCGGCGTTGAATGAGTTTCTTGATGTCTTTCCTAGTGAGCTTCCTGATTTCCTCCTGAAAGGGAAATAAATTTTGGCATAGACCTCCTTCTCGATACTCAACGCATTTCTATTCCTCCTTACCATATAGCCTCGATGGACTTAAAAGAATTGAAAGAGCAATTGAGGAATTTATTTGAGAAGGGTTTTAAAAGGTCTAGAATGGTTCTCTTAGAATGTCCATTTATTACTGATAACTTAATAAGGTCAGTATAAAGAATTAATAACCTCTACCAAGGTTTGAATAGGGTCTTTAAAACCTACATTGACTTATTTGTGGTGGTTTCTATTGATGATATCTTAATCTATTCCCAAGTGAGGAGGAGCATGAGGATTACTTGAGAGTGGTGAAGCAAATCTTAAGGGAGGAGAAGTTGTATGCTAAATATAAAAAATGTGAGTTTTGGTTGAAAGAGGTTGCTTTTCTAGGTCATGTAGTGTCAGGTGATGGTATTAAGGTGGATCCTAAAAAGACGGAGGTGATTAGAAATTGGCTTAGAACTCTGACCTCATCGGACATTAGAAGTTTCTTGGGCTTAGTGGGTTATTACTAAAGGTTCATGAATGATTTATCTTTTATTCTTTCTCCTATGACTAAGTTGAACTAAGGGAAGGCAAAATTTGTGTGGACCGATAAGTGTGAAAAGAGTTTCTAAACTTTGAAAGATAAGCTTGTCTCCGCTCCTATATTGTCTCTACTGGAAGGGTTGGAAGGGTTTGTTGTGTAGTGTGATGCCTGAAGAATTTGTTTGGGTTGTGTTTTGATGTAAAATGGTAAGGTGATAGCTTATGCCTCTAAACAACTTATGGTGCATGAAAAGAATTATCCTACCAATGATCTTGAATTGGCCATCATGGTGTTTGCTTTGAAAATTTGGCGTCATTATTTTTATGGGGTCCATGTAGATGTGTTTACCAATCATAAGAGTCTTCAATATGTATTCACCCAGAAAGATCTCAACTGAGACAAAGAATATGGTTGGAGCTCCTTAAAGATTATGATATGAGTGTGCATTATTACCGGTAAGGCTAATGTTGTGGCCGATGCCCTAAGTAAGGCATTTATGGGTAGCCTAGCTCATGTTGATAATAGTGGCAAAGAGGTGGCTAGAGAGGTTCATTAGTTGGCTAGATTGCGGGTTAGGTTGGAAGAGGTTGATAATGATGGTGTCGTAGTTATTGATAGTTGTAAATCTTCATTGATTGAGGAGGTAAAGGCAAAGAAAGATCTTGACCCTGCCTTGGTGATAGATAGTAAGGTGGAGGTTTTCTCCTAAGGGGGAGATGGTTCCCTTAGGTACCAAGGTAGGATGTGTGTCCCTAGTGTTGACGACTTAAGAAAGAAGAATTTAGATGAGACTCACAATTCATCCTATTCTATTCATCCTGATTCCACAAAGATGTATAGAAATTTGAGGGAAGTTTATTGGTGGGGTGGTATGAAGAGAGATATCGCTTAGTTTGTATCCATTCATCATAATTGCCAACAAGTTAAAGCCGAGCATCAAAGGCTGGTTGGCCTATCCTAAGATATAGAAATTCCTACTTAGAAATGGGAGGAAATCAATATGGGCTTTGTGGATGGGTTGCCTAAGACTAGAAAGCATTTTGATTTTATTTGGGTTGTGGTTGATAGAATGATAACGTTGGCTCATTTTCTACTGGTCAAAACTACTTATGGTGCTAAAAATTATGCAAAATTTATATTCATGAGTTAGTTGATTGCATGGGGTGCCTTTGTGTATCATATCGGATCGTGGTGCTCAATTCAGTTCACTTTTGAAGGTCCTTCCAAAGAGGTCTTGGCACCAAGGTAAAGATTAGTATGGCCTTTCACTCTCAAATGGATGGCTAAGCTGAAAGAACTATCATAACTCTTGAGCTTAGAGCTTGTGTTTGGGGGTTTAAGGGTAGTTTAGATGAACATCTTCCACTCATTAAGTTTGCTTACGACAATAGTTATCATTCAAGTATTGGTATGACTCCTGTTGAGGCTCTCTATGATAGACGTTGTAGGTCCCTGGTTGGATGATTTGAGTTGGGAAAGAGGGCTTTGTTAAGCCTGGATTTTGTTTTGGAGGCCATGGAGAAGGTGTGGATGATAAGTGAAAGATTGAAAACAGCCCAAAGTAGACAAAAGTCCTATGCCTATGTGAGGAGAAGGGATCTTGAATTTAAGGTTGGTGATTGGGTCTATTTGAAGGTCTCACCCATGAAGGGTGTGGTTCATTTTGGTAAAAAGGGTAAATTGTGTCCAAGATTTATGTGTCCTTATAGGGTGTTGAGGAGGATTGGTAAGGTGCCCTATATGTTGGAGTTTCCCAATAATATGAATATGATTCATCCGGTTTCCATGTGTATATATTGAGGAAGTGTGTGGGTGACCCAAGTACTATTGTGCCTTTAGATGTTGTGTGTGTTGTTGAAGACAATTTCACTTATGAGCAGGTTCTCTTTGCAATTGGATAGACAAGTGAAGAGGTTGAGGAATAAGGATATAGCTTCTGTTAAGGTTCTTTGGAGAAACCAACAAGTTGAAAGTATCGCATGGGAAACCGAGGCGAACATGCAAAAGCGATATCCCTATATCTTCCATTCTATTCCAGCCTAAGGAACTAATTTAAAGTCCCCTATATGATTTCAAGTCTTAAGTTGGTCTTTTGCATGCATTAATATTTACGTTGACAAGTTTGTGGTGATTTTGACACTTATCTTGAGATTTTTGAAATGATGTTTAAGTGCAATGTTTGCATTCATGTGTTGGGCTAAAATCATCTTGGTTACTTCTCTTATATATGTTTTTTTGAAATTCGGGGACGAATATTCTAAGGGGGAGATATTGAAACGCCCCAAAAAGTGACCAAAAATATGCCTCGAAAAAGTCCATAATTGTAATTTTCCATGTATCTCAAAATCCGTGTGTGATATCCAATATACGACTTCATATTCGCAATCAGTGGGCAAAATTGAGTGGCAAATGGGTATAACCTCGATTTTAGAACAATCATAGTAAACTTTTATTTTCCAAAAATTTTGAAAAACAGTAAGGATCCGCGCCCCTGGGACGACGCGGCCAGGGCACGGATTAGTGTATTTTGTTGCCAATTTTCCTATTTCGATCCAAGGCCTTGTAGTCTTGGCATCATTTCTCAACTCCATATCATTTAAGACATTCTCCAAAATCCTCTCTAACACAGCCAAATATTTCATCCAAATTTAAGTGTCCCAAACTCATCTTCGATTCTCAAGAAATTCATTCAAGCTTGAAGTTCTCACTCAAATCTTCATCTAGGAAATTCCCAAATTTGAGGTATGTGGGTTTCAACCATTGGGTCCTTTCACCCATAGTGCCCAACCTTCCTTTTTATGTAAATTGCAAATTTTTAAGTTGAATTATCTATGGGTATCTCTTATTATGAATTTGGTTAGAAACTACAAAATGTTGACTGTTTAAAAATGTTTTGAGCTATGAATCTATGATCTATTATGAGCTTTAAAAAGGGGTTTCAATGTATCTTGCATGAGATGTTTCCAGGTGTTGGTAGGTTGATTTACATTATGTTTTCTCACACAACTTCACTCCTGAATTGCATGATTTTGAACTAGCATTAAACCCCCCAAGTGTTGGATAAAATGTCCGGTTAACAATTCTTGAGTTATTGACGATTTATTGCATGGCCTATGAGTATCTATAGAAATGTATGTAAGTGATAAATTTATGAAAAGTATCTATAGTGTTGCAAGTTGAGCACACCTTGTTGAGGGGGTGATATGCCTCAACCACTTTGATGGGTGGGTGTTATGCCCATCTACCATGTTGAGAGGTATACACCTTGACCACTATGATGGTGGGTGACATGCCCATCTACCATGTTCAGGGGTATAGCTTGACAACTATGATGGGCAGTGACATGCCCATCTACCATTTGAGGGGTATATACCTTGACCACTATGATGCACGGTGACATGCCCATCTACCAATTGAGGGGTATATGCCTCAAACACCTTCCAAGGGGGTAACATGCCTTGGATTCCAAGTATTTGTTTATTTGGTCTATGATGATGGTCTCTTCTTACACATGTAATATGTTCTATTCAAGCATTTTTTACTTTAAGCATTGCTCATGCATGCTATGTTGCTAATATACTATTCCTTGCTTATGATTATGTATTTTGAATATGTTGCCTATCTCTTGTTGCATTGCATCCTACACACTTAGAACATTCAAAAGTACTAATGTATACTCTATGCCTACATGATATTACCATATAGGAATCAGAGCTCCATATGATCATCCTCAAAGTGGTTAGTTTTTGTCATCTTGAGGATAAGCTTTGGTGAATCCTCAAGATCGGGGACACTAGCTGTGCTATTCTTGCTTATGTTATTTCTTTTATTGAACTCTTGATACTATGAGGGTAAGCCCAAAAAGTGTCTTGGTCCCCACCCTATCAATGCTAGAGATGTTGGACAAGTGATGTAATTATGCTTGAGCGTTAACTCTTCTTTGATTTATGCTATTAAACACTTCCATTAGTCCTTTTATCCTTATTTGTATTGCTTCCACGACCAAGAATGTGTAAATGATATGCTAAAAGAGTTGTTTGGGGTACCTTTGGGTTCCCATTCATTGTGTCACGTTTAAGCCCTAGGCTTGGGTTGTAACAACTCTCATACCCTGGCATCTTCTCCAACGCCTAGATGAGAGAGATGTTGATGAAGAGTTATTTCAGCATGGAGAGAAAGTTCCTGAACTTTCCCTCCCCCTTCTTAGATTCTCATCTTGTGTCTCAGCTTTCTTCAATAGATGGTCAATTATCTCCTCAACTATGGAACTACTAGCACCGATGTCATGGTTGTGTGGTGGCACATGAGGACCTTTTCTGTAGCCATATATGCGGCTCCAATCTACATCTCTATCTTAGCCCTGATTTCTATCATAGTAATATCCACGATTGTCTCTAGAAGCTCCATCTTGATTATAGTTCTGACCTTGGTTTCTTTGACCTGGTGTAAGGACCCTCACTCTGTACATCTTCAATGGAGCTTGGAAATTTGGTTGTGGAAAGTTAAGGACCAAGGAGACTCTTTATGGATGAAACGGCCTAAAAATGTGCTTCAAAAATACCCATAATCATAATTTTCATAAATCTCAAGATTCGTACGTGATATCAGAAATTCAACTTCATATTCTTGATCAAGGGATAAAATTGAGTAGGAAATGGGTATAATGATGATTTTAGAGCACCCTTAGGGAAAAATAATTTTTCCAAAATTTTTGTTATCCAGTATGCATTCGCGACCAGACTACGATGTAGACTGGGCATGGATCAGTATAATTTTGTCCTTCGCTATGGATCTGCGTAGCGGACAAACGCGGACCAGTTCAACTTTTTCCTTAGTTTTTCATTTCGGCCCAAGGACCGTGGGGTCATAGCCTTATGTCCCCTTATGTATGAAAATAGCTATACTTAGCCATTATTCAACTCTATATCACTCAAGACCCTCTCAAAAACCTCTTAACTTAACCAAATTAAATTTCAAGGATTTCAAGCCTAGCTTTGGTATTCAAGGATTCTCTCCATGCTCCAAGTTCTATTCAAGCTCAACTCAAGAAAAGCTAAGTTTGAGGTATATTGGTTTCATCCATTAGGGCCTTTTATCCATGGAGTCCAACCTTCCTATTTTATGAAAATCGCATGATTTCAAGTTGTATTTCTTGTGGGTATCTATTATTTTGAAATATGAGCATGAAATATGTTGGGGTGTTGTCAAATATTGTAGATTATGCATGAATATCTATTTTAACATTATACTATGAATAAATCTTTATCTACTAAGACTATACATCATTCAAGCTACGAAATCTATGAACCATTGTGAAGTTTTGATATGATTTACAAGTTACCCATGATGAGGTTTTACCATGATTTTGGTGGATTAATTTACATGACTTTAAGATGCATTGATTTCACTATTTCATGATCTATATTCTTGTATTTTGCATGATTTGAACATGTACTCATATTCGCCCACCAAATGTTCGATGAAATGTCAAGTCAAGAGTTCTCAAGTTATTTACATGTTTTACAAGTCAAGTGACTTCATGATGAATATGGGCTATCAAGTATGTTTCAATTGATAAAATTATCTATGATTATGCAAGCGTCAAGCTAAGCCCTATTTTCAAGATTTTACCTCTTGTGAGCCATTCATGTTAAAAGCGAGGGTCATATATCATTATGATCTATTCTTATGTTTAAATCTAGGCTCACCATTAGATGTCAAGCATGTTTAAGAATTACTCATGTCATGGTTCCATGTTTATAAGTTATTAATGTTATGATTATTTCAAGTATTCCATGGGACTAGACTTAGCACCGATGGATTGGATGTCGGTGTAGACTTTATGGGTCCATACTTAGTTCCTCAAACTATGTGTTGACATAGTATTATGTCATACCCTTGCTAAACTAGTGGATATATTTAGTGCAGTATACATGAAATCCACTCCAAAATGGGATAGGTTCCCGTAAGGGGGGTTACTTCTCTGAAATGGGACATGCTCCCATAAGGTGAAGTATGTTTTACCTTGGCAAGTAGAACACCTCTTTACCGATGATGGGTAATTATTGGGATACCAAGTTGTAGCTTGCTTGGTCTTATTCTTTGTCGGTTAAGCTCTCTTCCAACATATGTATCATGTTCTATTTAAGTTGAATGATTTATAGCATTGATCATGCATGCCATATTGAGATTATGCTCGTCTATTTCCTATTAGTATGTATTTTGACTATATTAGCTGTATTGCATCCTACATACTTAGTACATTAAATGTACTAACACATACTTTATGCCTACATGATATCACCATGTAAGGATCGGAGACCCTTTTGATCATCCTCCATGTGGCTAGTGAGATTACTCACAGATAAGCTAAGTGAGTCCTCAAGTTCCGGGACACTATCTACTTTCTCTTGCTACCTTTAAGACTTCTTTATGTTGAACATTTGGCATTATAACAGTGAGCTCAAAAAGTGTCTTCGCCTCCACTCTGTTCTATGTTTAGAGGTGTTGTTGGAACATTATGATCTATTTATGATATAAGCTTGACTCTTTATGCTTTTATGATATCGAAGACTTCTTTAATCCCACTTCCCATTTTGTATACTTCTTGTTGATGTTTACTTTGCTTTCGCGACCAAGGATGTGTGATTGATATGCTAAGAGACTTATTTGGGTCCCTTTGGGTTTCCATTCACCATGTCAAGTCTACACTCTAGGCTTGGGTCATGACAAACTTGGTATTATAAGTGTGCCACAACTATGAAGGGGAGGCTATGAGGAGTTTTAGGAAATATTTCCCTTCTTCATGATCCATGTCATGCTATAGTAGTTAAGGTAAGGCTTTTCCCTAACAAATATTCTTTATTATTCTAGATCATGCCAATTCTAAGAGAAAGAAGAGCTTGTACACCCGAGGAGCAACAGACTCCTCCCGCTCCTTTAGAACTATAGGTAGGCTAAGAAGAACTCTGAGATGCTATTGCAATATTGGCTCATGCTATGACCAACCAAATGAACCAAAGGGCCCAAGCCCCTCATGCTCCTACTCTGGCAAAGGTTGAGGCATTTTACTAGGATGAATCCATTGGAGTTCTATGGGTCCAAGATGGATGAGGATCCCCAGAAATCATCCATGAGGTGTATAAGGTATTGTCTATTATGAGGGTTAATTCAGAGGAAAAAGTGGAGTTGGTGGCCTACCAACTCAAAGGGGTTGCTCAAATTTTGTTTACATAATGGAAGTTCGAGAAGGGGAATGGTGATGTTATCCCTTGATAAGAGTTCAAAGTTGCGTTTGTGAACTGGTTCTTTCCTATTAAGCTAAGGGAGGCAAAGATGATGGAACTTATAAATCTTAAACTAAGGTTCATGAGTGTGAGGGAGTACGCCCTCAAGTTCAACCAACCCTCCAAGTATGCTCCACAATTGGTTGTCGAGCCTAGGTCAAGGATGAACAAATTTATGTCGGGTGTATTCGACTTGGTTAATGAGGAGTGTAGTACGACTATGCTCATAGGGGACATAGATTTGTCTCAGCTCATGACATATGCTAAGCAACTAGAGGGGGAGAAGCTTAGAAAGATAAGGGTTGGTGAGTCCAAGAGGGCTCAATTTGAAGGTGGATTCCAAAGTTCTAAGGGTGGCCGATTTCCTCATAGTTGTAAGTTCTAAGGCCAAAGGTCATCCAATGCTTCCAACAAGAGGTTTTCCAAGGATAGAGTCTCTAATCAAAGATTCAAAGATGGTAATGATGGTGTGACAAAGCCTAGATGCTCAAGGTGTAAAAAGAATCATAGTCATCCTTGTTTGAGAAATTCAAATGCTTGCTTTGGTTGTGGTGAAGTTGGTCAGAAGGTTATTGATTGTCCTCATGCTTAACCCAAAGGTAGAGATGGCCATCCCCAAGGCCATAGTGCAAATGCAGGCCAAAGACGAAGGGGATGTCATCAAGGAGTTGCTCCAAGGTAAAATATAGATTGTATGCTCTTTAAGGGAGAGAAGGAGTTGATAAGGTGCCCGATGTCATTACCTGTATGTTAAAGGTATTTTATTTTGATGTGTATGCATTGATAGATTCAGGTGTCACTCTTTCTTTTATTACTCCCTTTGTTGCCAAAAAGCATCATGTTGCTCCCGAATTGTTGTGTGAACCTTGTGAAGTGTCTACCCCCATTGGTGAGTCCATTGTTGCTAAAAGAGTAGATAGAAATTGTCCCGTGTTCATTTTGCATAAAATCTTGCTTGGTGATTTTGTTGAACTTGATATGGTGGATTTTGATGTTATTCTTGGAATGGATTGGTTGCATACATATTATGCTTCTGTTGATTGTAGAACCCATAGGGTTAAATTCCAAATCCATAATGAGCTCGTTCTTGAGTAGAAAAGTTGTGATGTGGTGTTGAAGGGTAGATTCATTTCTTGTCTTAAAGTCCAAAAGTTGATTTCTAAGGGGTTGTCTCTATCATCTTATGAGGGTTGGGGATGTTGAGTCCAAAGTCCTTATCAAGATGGTTTTAGTGGTTAACGAGTTTCTTGAGGTCTTTCTCGATGACATTCTCGGTGTTCCTTTCGAAAGGGGAATAAATGTTGGTACAGACATCCTTTAATATACTCAACTAATTTCTATTCCCCCTTACTGTATGGCCCTGACGGAGTTGAAGGACCAATTGAGGGATTTGTTGGAAAAGGATTTTATAAAGTCTACTAAGTGACTTTGGGGTGCACCGGTGTTATTTGTGAAAAAGAAGGATAGTTCTCTTCGAATGTGCATTGAATATCGACAATTTAATAGAGACACAATAAAGAACAAGTACCCTCTACCAAGGATTGATGACCTTTTGATCAACTTCAAGGGGCTAGTCACTTTTCTAAGATTGATCTTTGGTCCAGGAATTACCAAGTGAAAGTGAGGGAGTGTGATATTTCCAACACGACTTTCTGGACTAGGTATGGGAACTTTTAGATTATGGTTATGCCCTTTGTGTTGACTAATGCACTGGCTATATTTATGGACTTCATTAATAGGGTCTTAAACCCTACCTTGACTTGTTTGTGGTGGTTTTTATTGGTGATATCTTGATTTATTCCCATAGTGAGGAGGAGCATGTGGATCACTTGAAGGTATTGTTGCGAATCTTGAGGGGGGAAAGGTTGTATGCTAAGTATGAAAATGTGAGTTTTGGTTGTAAGAGGTTGCTTTTCTAGGGTATGTGGTATCGGGTGATGTATTAAGGTGGATCCTAAGAAGATGGAGGTGATTAGAAATTGGCCTAGATCTTTGACTCCATCGAGCATTAGAAGTTTCTTAGGTTGGCGGGTTATTATTAGAGGTTTGTAAGTGGTTTCTCTTCTATTGCTTCTCCTATGATTAAATTGACATCAAAATTTTTGTGGACCGATGAGTGTGAAAAGAGTTTCCAAACTTTGAAAGATAAGCCTCTCTCCGCTCCTGTCTTGGCTCTGTCAGAAGGGTTGGAAGGATTTTTGGTGTATTCTGATGCCTCAAGAATTTGTTTGGGGTGTGTTTTGATGCAAAGTGGTAAGGTAATAGCATATGCCTCTAGACAACTTAAGGTGCATGAGAGGAATTATTCCACCCATGATTTTGAATTGGCTGCCATAGTATTTACTTTGAAAATTTGGCATGTCTACTTCTATGGGGTTTCATGTTGATGGGTTTATAGACAACAAGAGTCTTCAATATGTATTCGACCAAAATGATCTTAACTTGAGACAAAGAAGGTGGTTATAACTCCTTAAAGATTATGATATGAGTGTTTATTATCATCCCGACTAAGATAACGTTGTGGCTGATGCTCTAAGTAGGGTGTCTATTGGTAGTCCAGCTCCTGTTGATGATGGTGGAAAAGAAGTGGCTAGAGAGGTGTATCGGTTGGCTAGATTGGGGGTTTGGTTGGAAGGAAGTTGATAATGGGGGTTTAGTGATTGTTGATAGTTCTAAATCTTCGTTGATTGAGGAGGTAAAGACAAAGCAATTTCTCAACCCCGCCTTGCTAGAGTTGAAGGCCTTGGTGAGAGATGGTAAAGTGGAGGTTTTCTCCCAAGGGGGAGATGGTGTCCTTAGGTACCAAGGTAGATTGTGTGTGCTACATGTAGATGATTTGAAAGGATTGATCCTGAAGGAGGCTCATAATTCATCCTATTCCATTCACCCTGCTTCTACAAAGATGTATAGAGACTTGAGGGAAGTGTATTGATGGGGTGGTATGAAGAGAGACATTGCCAAGTTCATATTTGAATGTCATAATTGCCAACAAGTGAAAGCCAAACATCAAAGGCCAAGTGGTGTTGGTTGGGTTGCCTAAGACTAGGAAATATTTTGACTCTATTTGGGTTGTTGTGGATAGAATGACAAAGTCGGCTCACTTCTTACCGATCAAAACTACTTATAGCGCCGAAGATTATGCCAAGTTCTACTTTCATGAGTTGGTTAGATTACATGGGGTGCCCTTGTTATGATTTTGGATTGTCGCGCTCAATTTACTTTCCACTTTTAGAGGTCCTTCCAAAGAGGTCTTGGTACCAAGGTTAAGCTTAGCATGACCTTTCACCCTCAAAAGGGTGGTCACATCGAAAGGACTATCCAAACTCTTAAGGATATTCCTAGCGCTTGTCTCTTGGAGTTTAAAGGTAGTTGGTATGAATATCTTCCACTCATCGAGTTTTCTTACAACAATAGCTACCACTCAACATTGGTATGGTTCCCTTCGAAGCTCTTTATGGTAGGCATTGTAGATCCCCTAGTTGGGTGGTTTGAAGTTGGGAAAATGGCTTTGCTAGGTTCGAATTTGGTCATGGAAGCCTTGGAGAAGGCAAGGTTGATTAGGGATAGACTAAAAATAGCCTAAAATACACAAAAGTCCTATTCCAATGTGAGGATAAAAGATGTTAAGTTTAAGGTTGGTGATTGGGTTTACTTGAAAGTCTCACCTATGAAGGGTGTAGTATGGTTTAGTAAGAAGGGAAAATTAAGTCTAAGGTCTGTAGGCCCTTATAAAGTTTTGAAGAGAGTGGGTAAGGTTGCTTATGAGTTGGAGTTGCCTATTTAGATGAATATGGTTCATTCGGTTTCCCATATATCCATGTTGAGAAAATGTATGGGTGACCCAAGTGCTATAGTGCCCTTGGACATTGTGGGTGTTATAGAAGATAATTTGACCTATGAGGAGGTCCCAGTGGAGATTTTGGATACAAACTGAAGAGGTTGACAAACAAAGATGTAGCTTCCATCAAGGTCCTTTGGAGGAACCAATAAGTTGAAAGTGCCACATGGGAAGCTGAGGCAGACATGAGAAAGCGATATTCATATTTCTTCCAATCTACTCAACTCGAAGGTACAAATTTAAGTCTCCTATATGATTTCAAGTCTTAAGTTTCAGCCCTTATGTCATTTTGCATGCATTCATGTTTGTGTTCACAAGTCAAGGGTGATTTTTGACATTTATGTTGAGATTTTTGAAAATGATGTTTAAATGAGTTTGTTGAATTCATGTCAGGGTGAAATCTTCACGATTACTTCTCTTATATATATTTCTTGACATTTAGGGATATGTTCCCAAGTGGGAGATATTGAAAAGCCCCAAAAATGCCCTAAAAGTGTGTTTCGAAAATACTCATAATCATAATTTCCAAATATCTCAAAATCCATGTGTGACATTTTAAATCCAACTTCATATCTCGATTAGGGGGCAAAATTCAGTGGGAAATGGGTATAACCTCGATTAAAGAGGACTTGTATCAAAAAATAAATTTTCACAAAATTTTCTTATCCAGTGTGCATCAACGACTAGACCGAGACACAGACTGGGCATGGATCAGTGTAATTCTTTCCTTCAAGATGGGTCCACATTGTTGTCCAGGCGTGGACCAGTTCAACTTTTTCCTTAGTTTTTTTATATCGGCCCAAGGGCCTTGGGGTCATAGCCCCATGCCCCCCTTATGCATAAAAACACCTATATGTAGCCATTTTACAACTCTATATCACTTAAGACCCTCTCAATAACCTCTCCAAGACATAAGCAAATATATCATTCAAATTTCAAAGATTTCAAGCCTAACTTTGGAATCCAAGGATTCTCTCCAACTCCAAGTTGTCTTCAAGCTCAACTCAAGAAAACCCAAGTTTGAGGTATATAGGTTTCATCCATTGGGTCCTTTCACCCATGGAGCCCAACCTTCCTATTTTATAAAAATCGCTTGATTTCAAGTTGTATTTCTTATGGGTATTTATTATTATGAAATATGTTTGAGTTTTGTCAAATATTTTTGATTATGTATGAATGTCTATTTTGAGCTTATACTATAAATCTTTGTCTATTAAGACTATACATGATTCAAGCTATGAAATCTATGAACCATTATGATGTTCTGATATGATTTACAAGTTACCCATGATGGGATTTTAAGATGATATTGGTGGGCTGATTTACATGACTTTAAGATGCATTTATTTCACTATTTTATGATCTATACTCTTGCATTTTGTATGATCTGAATATGTACTCATATGTGCCTACCAAGTGTTCGATGAAATGTCAAGTCAAGAATTCTTAAGTTATTTACATGTTTTACAAGTCAAGTGACTTCATGATGAATATGGGCTATCAAGTATGTTATGAATTCCATAAATTTTCTATGATTATGAAAGTATCAGACTAAGCCATATTTTCAAGATTTCACCTCTTGTGAGCCGCCATTCATGTAAAAGCAAGGGTTTATGTATGATTATGACCTATTCTCATGTTTCAAGCTAGGCTCACCATTAGAGGTCAAGCATGTTTAAGAGTTACTCATGTCATGGTTCCATGTTTATTATAAGTTATTAAAGTTATAATTATTTCAAGTATTCCATATGATTATTATAAGTTCATATCATAATTACACAACTTGTCCAACAAACACCTCTGAATACATAGATAGAGCGGAGGCCAAGATATAGTAATCAAGCTCACCATCATAGTCAAAATAGAATATAAGAAAGTGTCTCAACACATAGATAATAGCGATCATAAACTAAGGTCCCCGAAATGAAGGACTCACCAACAAACTTGGAATAGCACTGACTAACCACGTGGAGGGAGGGGATGATCATCTTGAGCACCAGTTCCTACATGGTGATATCATGTAGTCAAGAGTATGTGTTAGTACATTTGAATATACTAAGTATGTGGGTGGCAACGCAACAAGAAATAGACATTATGATCAAAATGCATAGCAATCGACAATGGGCATATTATAGCAAGATGGCATGTATGAACAATGCATAAGTAAAACATTCTTAAATAATTCATGCTCATATAAAGTATCATATGTGAATAATAGACCAAGCTTTATTTCCAAGGTATAAACCCCTTGAGGTTAGTGATGATGCCACCCCATCACTTAGGTGGTGAAGTACTAATCCTTCACTAGGTTGGTGATAATGCCGCCCCATCACCTAGGTGGTGAAGTACTAACCCTTCACTTGGTTGGTGATAGTGTCGCCCCATCACCTAGGTGAAGAAGTACTAACCCTTCCCTCAGTTGATGAGTACAAACCCCCAACTAAGTTAGTGATGATGCCGCTTCATCACTAGGTGGAGAAGTAGTAACCTTTCCCTCGGTTGATAGGTACAAACCTCCATCTCGGTTATCTGAGTTCTTAGAACCCCTCCCCCTGATTGGGCATGGTCTAATGCAATACTTTATATGGAGTTCAAGATGAATATAAGTTTATTTCATCATCATAACATTAATTATTTCATATCTCATACTTTGGATCTTTAACTCCTAAGAAACCCCATTCGGTATTTTATCAAACACCTTGGCGGGTGTAATGGGGGTTAAAGACCCTACAATTTAGAGAAGAAATCATGCAAAAACATCTATTGTAAAACCATCAATCAACACCTTGTAACACCCCTAAGACATTCACATCAAAACCCCTCATCAAATCTAAATTAGATCCAAGATCTAGAGCTCAAAGCATGCTAAAACAACCATACTTTCAAGAACATAAATCAGTGTAGTAAATTCCTCAGTATATAAGACCAACATGTAAAATTCACTTTAAATCATGCAATATTAGAAAAAAATGGTTTTAGGCACCATGGGTGGAAGGACCCAATGGAAACACCACATACCTTGACTTTGGAGAACCTTTGAAGAAGATTAGAAACGGAGATTTGAAGCTTGAGTGAGATTGGTGAAATCCTCAAGATTGGTCTTGAGTTTGGGACTTGAATTTAGGAGTAAATATTTGGCTAAGTGTCTTGGTGAGTATTGGGGAATGTTTAGGGTGATATGATGGTGAAATAAGGCTAAATATAGGTAAAAATACATTTGAGAACACTTAGGCCCAAGACTTAAAAGTCTTGAACCAAGACAATAAAACTGGGCAAAATTAACACTGCTTCGCGATAGAGGCGCGTCACGGAGATATCGCAGACTACCTTTGGAAATTGATTTTTTAAAATTTGAAATTGTGATTTGATAGCTCTAAAATCTGGATTAGACCCTTTTCCCCCTAATTTTAACACGCTGAACAAGAACTCCAAGGCACGTTTTTGGGCACATGTTTGGGGTCACTTCAATATCTCTCCCTTAGGAACATTCGTCCACGAATGTAAAAGAGGCGTATAAGACAAGAGTGATCATGCACAAATCAGCTCAAAAAATAATGCAATATAACATGTAAACCATCATTTTCAAATTCTCAACATAAGTGTAAAATCATCATAAGCTTACCCACTTAAACATGAATGCATATGAATGACATAAGGGATGAAATGTAAGACTTGAAATCACATATGGGACATAGGATTAGTACCTTAGGATTGAGTGGCGTAGAAAAGATGAGGATACCACTTTTGCATGTCCGCTTCGGCATCCCATGTAGCACTTTCAAATTGTTAGTTCCTCCAAAGGACCTTAACGGATGCCACCTCCTTGTTTCTCTTTCTTTTTACTTGCCTATCTAAGATCTAAACCAAAACCTCCTCATAAGTTAAGTTATACTCAACAACACCCATAACATCAAGAGGCATAATGACATTAGGATCACCGATACATTTTCTCAACAAGAGACATGGAACACCGGATGAACCAAATCATTCCATTAGGCAACTTCAACTCATAAACTACCTTGTTAAACCTCTTAATCACTTCATAAGGGACAACATTCCTTGGACTTACTTTCCTGTTCTTACCAAAATAGACCAAACCTTTCGTTAGAGAAACCTTCAAATAAACCCAATCACTTACTTGGAATTCTAGGTCTCTTTTTCTTACGCTGGTATAGGATTTTTGATGACTTTAGGCTATTCTCAATCTTTCCCTAATCATATTAACCTTCTCAAGCGCCTCCATAACAATATCCGGTCCCAACAAAGCTACCTCTCTAACCTCGAACAACCCGCCAGTGATCTACATTGTCTACCATAAAGAGCCTCAAAAGGAGACATACCGATGCTAGAGTGATACCTATTGTTGTAGGAAAACTCTATCAATGGAAGATGGTTATCCCAACTACCTTTAAGCTCCAAGACACAAGCCCTAAGCATATCCTCAAGTGTTTGAATTGTTCTTTCGGCTTGGCCATACATTTGATGGTGGAAAGGTCGTACTAAGGTGAACTTTGGTACAAAGACCCCTTTGAAAAGACCTTCAAAAATGCAAAGTGAATTGTGCACCCCGATCCGATATGATGAATAAAGGAACCCCATCTAACCTCACTAACTCATGGATGTAGAAATTGCATGCTCTTCAACCCCATATGTAGTCTTAACCAGTAGAAAGTGAGCCAACTTTGTCATCATATCAACCATCACCCATATGGAATCAAAACCTTTTCTAGTCTAGAAATCCAACCACAAAATCCATATTAATCACCTCCCACTTCCAAGTAGGAATCTCTATGTCTTAGTTTAGGCCACCCGATTTTTTATGTTATGGCTTTAACTTGTTGACAACTATGGCAACCCAAAATAAATTTAGCAATGTCCCTCTTCATGCCTCCCCACCAATACACATCCCTCAAGTCTCTATACATTTTGGTGGAACTAGGGTGGATAGAATAAAAAGAGTTATGGGCCTCATCAAGAATTCTCAACCTCAAACCATCACACATCGCACTCATAAGCTACCTTTGTATCTAAGAGCCTCACCTCCCCCTTGAGAGAAAATCTATATTTTGCCCTCTTTCACTAAGGCCTTTAATTCAAGCAAGGAATGGTCTAGATATTGTTTTGCTATCACCTCATCAACCCAAGAAGATTTAGAACCATCAACAACGACCACAACATTACCCATATCTTCCAACCTCACCCCTAGTCTAGCCAATCTACGCACCTCTCTAGCCATATACCTATCACCACCATCCACATGACCTAGGCTACCCATAGACACCCAACTCAAAACATCTTCCACAATATTTGCCTTACCTGGATGGTAATGCATACCCATGTCATAGTCCTTAAGAAGTTTTAGCCACCTTTTTTGTCTTAAGTTGAGATCTTTTTGTGTGAAGACATATTGGAGGCTCTTATGATTGGTGAAGACATCAGCATGGGGTACACCCTATGTAAATAATGATGTCAAATCTTTAATGCAAACACCACAACAACCAATTCAAGATCATGGGTAGGGTAGTTCTTTACCTAGAAGCATAGGCTATGACCTTACCATTTTGCATTAGCACACAACCCAAACCAACTCTAGATGCATCAGAACACACAACAAAACCCTCAAGCCCATTCGGTAGTAACAATATAAGAGCAGACACAGGTCTATCTTTAGATGTTTGGAAGCTCTTCTCATATTTATTGGTGCACACAAACTTAAACTTCATTTGAGTCAATTTTGTCATAGGGGAAGCAATGGAGGAGAACCCATTCACAAACCTTCTATAGTAACCCACAAGGCCTAAGAAACTCCTAATATCCGATGGGGTCAATGGTCTAGGCCAATTCCTAATCATATCGGCCTTCTAAGGATCTACTTTAATGCCATCCCTCGATACCTCATAACCCAAGAACCTCCTTCAACAAAAATTAACACTTGTCATATTTAGCATACAATCTCTCCTCCCTCAATCTTTGCAACACAACCCTCAAATGACCCATATGCTCCTCCATACTATGTGAATAGATCAAAATACCATTAATGAAGACCACAATAAAGGAATCAAGGTAGGGTTTGAAGACCATATTCATTTGTTCCATGAAGATGGCTAGTGCATTAGTCAACCCAAAGGACATCACCACAAATTCATAATGTTCGTACCTAGTCTGAAAGGTCATCTTGGGAACATCATACTCTCTCACCCTCAATTGATGATACCTAAACCAAAGATCAATCTTAGAGAAAAAGCTAGCGCCTTGCAATTGGTCAAATAAGTCATCAATTCTTGGAGAGGATATCTATTTTTTATAGTGACCTATTGAGTTGCCGATAGTCAATGCACATCCTAAGTGATCCATCCTTCTTCTTTACAAACAACGCCGGAGCACCCCAAGGTGATTGACTAGATCTAATAAATCCCTTTTCCAACAAATCTTTCAGTTGCTCTTTTAAGTCATTCAACTCCGCCGGGGCCAAATGGTAAGGGGAATGGAGATAGGGTGAGTATCAGTAAGAAGATCTATGCCAAAGTCTATCTCCATTTTGAGTGGGACACCGAGAAGGTCATTTGGGAAGACATCAAGAAACTCGTTTACAATGGGGACCAACTCAATGGAAGGGACCTTGGAGTCCACGTCTTTAACCCTCACAAGATGATACAAACACCCCATGGAGATTAACCTACGAGCTTTAATGCATGAGATGAACCTATCACTCACTACCACATCATGACTTTCCCACTCAAGGATGGGTTCATTTGGTTATTAAAACTTGACCATACGGGTTCTACAATCAATAGAAGTGTAGTATGCATACAACCAATCTATTCTAAGAATAACATCAAAATCAACCATATCTAATTCAAAGAGATCACAAGGTAAGATTAAATGCAAGATGCAAACCGGATAATTTCAATACGGGTCCTAGGAGTAGACACCTCATATGACTCATGCAACAACTCTGACTCAACATGGAACTTTTTAGCAAGAAAGGGGGTGACAAAGGAAAGGATGGCACCTAGATCAATCAAAGCATATACATCAAAATAAAAAAATTTCAACATATTGGTAACAACATCGCGGACCTCACCAACCCATTTCCTCCCATGTAGAACATAAAATTGGTTGTGCCTTGGGGCACCACCATGAGGACCCCTCTACCCAATGGAACCGCATTAGCACCTCGAACCTTGCCACAGTTTCTTAGACAATCTACCTTCTTGTGACCAAGCTCCCCAAAACCAAAGCATGCATTAAAATCCTTCAAACACAGGCCATTATGACTCTTTCCATATCTAGGACACATATCATTTGGAGCCACATCACCAATACCTTGAGGCCTAGGGAAGTCATTGGGAAACTCCCTATTAGTGGCATGAGGAGGCCTTTGGCCTTTATGAAATCTAACACACTTTTGGAACTTACCTTAAAGCAGCCCTCTTGGCCTCATATCCCCTTCTTTTTCTCAATTTTTCTTCTTCCATTTGCTCGTTATATGTCATCAACCAAGATAAGTCCATGTCACCAATTAGCAAGGAGGACCGACATTTTTCATTCACCAAGTCGGAGACCCCCATCATAAATTTATTCATCCTTGATCTAGGATTGGCCACCATGTGAGGAGCATACATGGAAAGTTGGTTAAATTTGAGGGTATACTCCCTCACACTCATAGTACCTTGCTTTAAGTTCATAAACTCCACCAACTTTCCTTCCTTCTCAAGAGGGAAAAATCGGTTAAGGAAGGCCAATTTGAGTTCTTCTCAAAGCATCATATAACCATTACCCTTCTCACCCTTCCATTGCTCGTACCAAATTTGGGCTACCCCTTTGAATTGGTATGCTGCCAACTCTGCCTTTTCATTCGGTCGAACACCCATGATATTAAAGATTTTGTAGAACTCATCAATGAATTTTTGTGGATCTTCATCCACCTTTGACCCATGGAAAATTGGAGGATTCATCCTCATGAAGTATCTTATCCTATCTCTAGGGGTAGTAGCATGAGGGGCTTGGGCCCCTTGTTGGACTTGGTTGGCTACCACTTGGGCAAACATAGTAAGAGCATCCTGAAGCTCACCATTGGTAGGTTGCTCCTTGGGAGTTTGGGACCATCTTCCTCTAGTGTTTGTCATGATCTAGCATAGCAAAGAACAATCGTTTGGAGGGGGAAGTCACTACAACTCTATATCACGATATAGAACATGAAGAAGGGAAACATTTCCTAAAATGCCTCATAACCTCCTATTCATAGTCATGGCGTGCTTCACAACCATGAATAGGACTCTAATCGATGTGGTATGTTGGACTCCAAGGATCTATCAACCTAATATTTTGATACCAAGTTTGTCACGACCCAAGCCTAGGGACAAGACATGACACGACGAATGGGGAATCTGAAGAAACCCCAATCAAGCCTCTTAAACTATCGTTATACATCATTGGTAGCGAAAGTATGTAAAAGACATAAAATAAGCATAAGGGGCTAAGGGATAGCTTGCCAAAACATCAACATCAGAGACAAAGAGTCATAACTAATATCATAATTATACAACTTGTCCAACAAAAACATCTAAATACATAGATAGAGCGGGTGTCAAGACAAAGTAACCGGGTTCACCCTTATTGTCAAAACAGAATATAAGAAAGTGTCTCAACACATAGATAATAACGATCATATACTAAGGTCCCCAAAATAGAGGACTAACCAATAAGCTTGGAATAGCACTGACTAACTATGTGGAGGGGGAGGATGATCAACTTGAGCAACAGTTCTGAAATGGAGATATCATGTAGGCAAGAGTATGCATTAGTATTTTTGAATGTACTAAGCATATGGGATGCAATGCAACAATAAATTGACATCATGATCAAAATGCATAGCAATAGGTAATGGGCATATTATAGCAAAATGGCATGTATGAATAATTCATAAGTGAAACATGCTTAAATAATTCATGCTCATATAAAGTATCATATGTGAAGAATAGACCAAGCTAGATTTCCAAGGTATAAACCCCTTGATGTTAGTGATGATGCCTCCCCATCACTTAGGTGGTGAAGTACTAACCCTTCACTCGGATAGCGATAATACCGCTCCATCACCTAGGTTGTGAAGTACTAACCCTTCACTGGGTTGGTGACAATGCCGCCCCATCACCTAGGTGGAGAAGTACCAACCCTTCCCTCGGCTGATGAGTACAAACCCCCAACTCAGTTAGTGATGATGCCGCCCCATCACTAGGTGGAGAAGTAGTAACCCTTCCTTCGGTTGATGGGTACGAACCCCCATCTCGGTTATCGGGGTTCTTAGACCCTCCCCCCCAGATTGGGCATAGTCTAATGCAACACCTTATATAGAATTCACTATTAATATAAGCTCATTTCATCATCATAAAATCAGTCATATCATATCTAATGCTTTGGACATTCAACTCCTTATGAAATCACATCCGGACATTTTATCAAACATCTTGGGGGTGTGTAATGCAGGTTAAAGACCATGCAATTTAGAGAAGAAATCATGCAAGAAAATCTATTGTAAAACTATCAATCAAAACCTTGCAACACCCCAAGACATTCACATAAAAATGCCTCACCAAATCCAACATTAGATCCACGATCTAAGCTCAAAACATGCTAAAACAACCATACTTTCACGAGCATAAATCACTATGCAGTAAATTTCCACAATATACAAGACCAACATGTAAAATCCACTTTAAATCATACAATATTAGTTAAAAGAGGGTTTAGGCAGCATGGGTGGAAGGACCCAATGGTTCAATACAACATACCTTGACTTTGGAGAACCCTTGAAGGAGATTAGAAATGGAGAGTTGAGGCTTGACTGAGATCCTTGATGAAATCCTTAATATTGGTCTTAAGTTTGGGACTTGAATTTAGGAGTAAATATCTGGCTAAGTGTTTTGGTGAGTATTGGGGAATGTTTAGGGTTATATATGGTGAAATAAGGCTAAGTCTAGGTAAAAATACATGAAACAACAAAACTAGGCCAAATTAACACTGCTCTACGACAGAGACACGTCGCGGAGCTATCGCATACAGCCTTTGGAAATTGACTTTTTTGAAATTTGAAATTGTGATTCGATGGCTCTAAAATAATGGTTAAACCCTTTCCCCCTAATTTTGACCTCTGAGTAAGAATATAGAGTCAGATTATCGATATCACACATAGAATTTAAGATATATGAAATTTAAAATTTCAGGAATTCTGAGGCACATTTTTGGGGTCATTTAAGTGTCGTAGCCCCTACTCCATTGTAAGTTTAGAGGTGTTGTTGGAACATTATGATGTATTTATGCTATAAGCTTGACTCTTTATAATTTTATGATTTCAAAGACTTTCCTTAGTCCCACTTCCCATTTTGTATATCTCTTGTTGATGAATACTTTGCTTCTGCGACCAAAGCTGTGTGATTGATATGCTAAGAGGCTTTTTTGGGTTCCTTCGACTTCCCATTCGCCGTGTCACATCTAGGCCCTAGGATTGGATCGTGATAATGGAAGCCTTCACAGTTTGTGTAGTGCTATATGGATCGTGTGGAGCCTCCTTGAAGTGGCCCTTGGCCTTGTATGGGGTGTGAGGGCCTTAATGTAGGGTTTGGGACCAAGGTATACCATTCTTCGACTCCATATATGGTCCATGCAACAAACGATATGGTGGAGTGTACGGTAGCTTTGGACATTAGACTCCATAATTTTGAGCAGAAGGCAAGTGGCACGACCCCTTTCACAAATCGTATGGTGCTTCATGGTCCGTGACGCCCTTTCATATAGGTGATAGAGTTAATGATTTTCTAAGTATTAGATCACCATCTCAGAACTTTGTGGTGAAGAACATTTCTAAGTGAAGTGAAAAGGAGTACGCGCACTGTGTGTCTTTGTACAATTCGTATAACCCTTCCGTAAGGTGCCTATATTGAATTTTTCTAAGTATGGAATTACCATCTTGGACCTTCATCAAGTGGAATTCTTCAAAATGTTAGACCACATCAACTGTATGATCCGTATAGTGCCTCACCGACTGTACCCCCCCTCCTTGAGGCCTCTACTTTAATTTTTCTAATCATTTTATTAATGGTATTTTCATAATTATGGTTTATCCTAAGAGTGTTTTGTGACTTACTAAGCTACCTAAAGACATTCAAATGTCCTATAATTTATTCCTATCATTTATATTCCTACACTTAAGAAATTTATCAAGTCACTTTTAAGAATTCTCTCAAAGGCTTTGACAAGACTAAGCTTGGGAATAAAGCGAAAACCCTTTTCTTATCAAATGTCTTCTTGAATCTTGTTCATTAGCTAAGGTATGTAGGATTGATTCTTGGTCCCTTTCAACCAAGAAGACCCAAACTCTTTTCACTTGAGTTTCATGGAATTTTTCTTACTTTAAATGTGGGTTTTGAGAATCATGATTTTGTAAATTCAATTAAAGTATGTGCTATGCTTCATTGTTGATTTTAAGTTGATTTAAGTCCTAATCTGTTGAATTACATTATTATTAATAATAATATTTGAATATACATTGTCCCTTTAAAGTTTATTCTAAGAATGGGTAATCAATATTGTGAGTTTAATGTTGCTTTTACTTATGGGTTTACTTGAATTTCATATTATATTGTTGATTATAGATTGAATCTATATTATTCATTGCTATTCACACATCATGCATGGCATATGCATTCATGAGCATTGAATTTTATGAAAATTAAGAAGTGGGTTAAGCCCAATTATATCTATGTATATGATTTTGAAACAATTATGATTATGACAAGAATATGATCACATAAATGTCTATGATATGGCTCTTTGAGCATTTTGGGTGCTTGCACTATCCCATATATGTGATTAAGCTATTCATATACATGAGAAGCATGGTTATGAACTATGATTTGGCTTTAGAGGACAAGTATGCATTGAATGACTTGGAATGACTTATGCCTCTTTTAAAAGCATATATATGTACAAGTATTCTCGTGAGATGTTTGAAATAGCACCGAATGGATTGGGGGCATAAAGGCTATCCCTAAGGGTTATCTCTCTTTCCTTGAACTATGTGCCAGCATAGGTATATGGTAGTCATTACCAAAATGAAGGGGTCATAAGGAATGGCTACACATTTTGATATGATATGATATATTTTGATATGAAAATCCTTTTAAAATGATATGATCATAAGGAAGGTGTCTATTACACCGAAAAGGCAAGGTCGTAAGGTGTGATGTAGATTACTCTTGGCAAGTAATCTTCTCTTACTGATGGGAGGCCTACTTCGAGCAGATTCATGTAATAGCTCTAATGAGTTTGATATGAAGGTCATGGTCACATCTCCAGTATATATATGAGCACTATTTGATAATATGCAAAGTAGAGATGGCACCAACATGAGTGATATGTACTCCTAAAGACAATTCAGAAGGAGTCGAGCAAAAGATCTCCAAGACCTACAAGCAATGTTCATGAATAAGGAAACATTAGAGGAGCTTGAGGGTTACCAAAGAAAGGCTTATACTGTGTGAAAGGTCTATCAAGGTGAGAAAATGGAAGGAAAGAGGTCATATGTGCAAATGGCTACTACTTGAATTCAAAGATTTGAAAAGAAGGCAACCAAACAAGGCCCTTACTCATTAAGGGTAAAATTATAAAGAAAATATCTTCTTTTATTTACTTAGTACAAATAGCCTTATTTTATCATTTTAAAGACTTAGACTATGTTGAATATTGAATTCACAAATTGTAGTATCTTCTCGTTGATTAATTAGTGAGTAATTAGGGTGAACTCTTAGAATTGTTAGTTGACTTGTTTGTTTGAATAATTGAAGGTTGCGTATTTGTGGTTCTTAGTTTCTTCAATTTTTCTTCTAGGATTGAGTTGTTGATATGAAATTGTGGTTCTTAGTTTCCTTCAGTTTTTCTTCTAGGGTTTGATATGAGTTGTTGAAATCAATTAGAAGCTGAGGTTTTAGTCCCTTGTTGCCATAATTTTAATAGTTTGAATTTAATCCACATATCCTTCTATCTTTGTTCCCTTTTCCCTTTCTTTCTTGTTTGATATTTATTATTTGATATCAGAACTTAGTTTTAAATTTGTTTTCACAAATCTAGGTCTTGAAATTTTGATCCACTCAAAAATTCAAAAATCCAAAGAAGAAAACCCCAAAAACATTTCACTTGGTTTATTATTTTTGACACTAGATTCTTGTTCACTGGTGTTTTTTGAGCCTAAATCTCAAATTTCATTCAATTTGGAGATGTGGAAATGAAGTTGCCATTGAGGGGTTTTGAGTATTCAAACTTTTTAAATTTTGAAAGTAGGTTCTTTGATTGAGAAGAAATTAAAGGTTAATAATCATTGGAGTTTGTTCTCTACATCAAGGGGAAGCTAATCCTAAATTTTAAGCCAATTTTGAGTTGATCTGAAGGTGTTGGGATTTAGTGTGTGTTCTTGGTGTTCTTGAAGAAAAAGAAGACCAAAAGGTACATTTGATCCATTTTTTTCAAGTCAAAGTTGGTCAAGGTGTTGGTTGACTCTTAGTGGAAATTTTTTTAAAAAATGAACAATAAAAAAATTCAAAACAAATTAAAAACTTAAAAAAAATTATTTCCACATTAGCGCCAAATTAGTGCCAACTCAGCGCCAGTCAGTGCCAACTTAGCGCCAACAAGTGAGTCAGTGTTCTGGCCCTCTCTAGATGCGCCACATGTAGCGTGAGTCTCAATTTTAGAGACTAATTTCTATGGACTTTTTCAGCATAAAAATTTATCTAAGTATCCAAATGACGTAATTCTTTTTTAAAAAATTTTGTACTTCGATTTTCCAACTATTTAGCAAGTAATTAACATCTTTAACTACTTGTTAACTAGTTTTAATCGTCAAATCATCAAATCAAACCCCTTTCAAGTCATGGACACCTTAAGCCTTCAAAAACATTTTCTCCTTAAGCCTTCAAAAAATTTTCTAAGTGTCCAAACTCAATTCTTCTTCCTTGTCACTCATTTTTCTTTTATTCCTCAACTAATTAACAAATATTAACACCTATAATTACTTGGTAAGTAGTTTCTAAACATTAAATCATCTCTTTGATTCTTGAAATTAGGTAACAACAAGTATTTTCTTCTACTTTTGTTACTTAGTTTTTTTTAGTCCGATATTTCTTGTGCCTGTTTCTTCTAGTTTTTCTTCTTTTATTCATATTCCTAAGATTTGTTTGAGTCATCCATCTTTCAAGAGTCATAAGATTCCACTCCACCACAAAGGATAGGTGACCTTTAATTGATTGAGAGGAGCTAGTTCATATCAATTTTGAGACGACGCCATAGAAGGTGCGTTGAGAGTTGCATATGAGTGATGTGAGGCTTTTGCTACTAAGCTTGTTTGTTCAGTGTTGTAGTATCATGTCTAATACAATTCCAATTGGGGAAGGTCCAAAAAACATCATGGAAACTCTTGCTTACATCTCCAAACAAATAGCGAAAATGAATGGAAGGATGGAAGGTATGGAAGGTTGGTATGGGTGGATAATGAAAATCAATGAAAATAAATTCAACCGAAAATAATGAGATAAGGAGGGCATTGATGCATTCCACAATTGTAATGGACCTGGTGTTTTAAGCTTATACTTGCATGAAAAGATAATGTTCAAGTGAATTCCTATTGAGTTAAGTAAAATTTGAAATGAAGGTTATCTTATCGATTAGCTTGGTTTAGTTATGTGATTGTTGAGATGGTATTGGAAGGGCGGTTAGTTTATCCTTGGTATAATCTTTTGGGGGCAATGTTATGTGAAGTTAAGACTAAAAATAAAGTTTGGTTTGCATTTGGAATTATTCGAAATGAAGGTATATGTGAAGGTTGTGTAATTGACTTGTTTGGGAGT
>JAOTQJ010000002.1:12656306-12672914 GCA_025642045.1 Solanum sejunctum | reverse complement strand
GTGTAAGCAGGGGTAGGGTAAGAAAAAATATTATAATTTAAGGTTGAAAAAGATGTTTGAAAAATATTTTTCTTAGATTTTAAAAGAAAGTCATTTTTTTTAAATTTAAGAAAAATGAATTAATTTGAAAAACATTTAAGATAACCAAACATAAGAAAATTAAAAAATATTTTTTAAAAAATTTTCTCCTCCGTACCGAATCATCCCTAATATATTTATATTTTCTGATTCTATTAATATTTGGATATATGATGAATAAATGAAGTATGGGCCTGCCTAATAATTGTTTTGTATGTTACCCAAAGTGTGCTTCGTGTTTAAATATAATTGGAAATTGCATGTTTATTATTAGAAAGGGTGCTCCCATGAGTGTCCTTATCCTAGGAAGAAAGGGTGTGATGCTTGGGGCTTTGTTGTGCACAGGGATGTTTAATTATAAAGAAATCTTTGTGGGCATGAAATAAAATACTCCTTCCGTCCATTTAATGAAAAACAAAATTTTTTAAAATTTATAATTTAAAATAATTTTTAAATATTTATGTATTCGTAAATTATTTTATTAAAAACAATGGAAGAATTTTATATTACCAATTATAATAAATTTGACATTTTTTTTAACAGACGAGTGCCACATTTAGGCACATGGAGAATAATTTATTGGATCATCACACTTAAGATCTTCTTGCTAAATAATAAAATGATTGTGCTGTGGTAAAATTCTAATTAATGAGATACACGTGTGCTTAAGATTGAAAGAACAAACGGCAGTTAGAGAAGTCCTTAGTCGTGTCGATTCCTAGTAGATTGATTTTTGTTATTAATCATGTCTTGTACTTGTTGCGTTTAGAATGAAGGGCAGTTAGAGAAGTTTGGTTGGGGTTTTTAATTATCAATTTTGAAGCTGTAGTGATATATAGTACAGTCTATAATGTTTGTCACCGTGTAATTATCTCAAAAAATATTTAGTACGTGTAAATAATCTATTGAGAATCTAATAAATTAAAAAAGAATATTATAACTGAGAACTCAAACCCATCTTTATTCCTTGTGATTCTCAAGCAATTGTGACCAAAATTTGACCCACATATTAACACGGCTCAAAACCTAAACACAAACACAAAAATATGATGTTTGTTGAAATCACCAAACTTTTTATAGAGTAAACATCTAAGGCAGTCCATATTAAATTTTAGAAGTTTGTTGGCTAGTTTAATCTCAACGTCACTGCCTAATCATATCTTACTTTGTTATTCTTCAACTTGTCAATCATCTTCGTCCTCATTAGAATTTAATTTTATGGTCAAAGGTGAATATTGGTGGTTCAAATAATGTAAACATAAAAGAAATTTTAAATATACACATGGTTCTGATCAACAATTAATTTATTTTCGTGATTGATAATGAGTACGAATTTAGTGTGATTACCTACTTAGAAATTTGTCAACACTTTTGTCTTTATATATAGTTTGAGCCAAAGATAGGCATAGTTCCTAATTACGTATACGTCCATGCCAATTTCCTCTTGCATGGTTGATATTATATGTAATAAGAAGAATTGACTAGTGTTGTTGGAGTTAACTCAGAGTGATGGTGCCACCAATGAAAGCTGATGAATTGGTGCCACATCCAGTGAAGGACCAATTGCCTGGCGTTGATTACTGTGTCAACAGCAACCCTCGTTGGCGTATGTAATTTACGTTACACACTACATTAATTGATTGAAAAGCCGCTGATTAATTGATTGCATACTGGACGGTACACATGCATGTTGTTCTTCTTTGCTTTTTCTTTCTCTGGACTCTTTCTACAATTTTGTTCACTAGCATTCCTCAATTGTTATGCATTTGATGATCAAAGGGATCAGATATTCTGATTTGATCCATGATTCCTAGAATTGATATTCTCATTTGATCACTTGCATACTCATGAAGCTACAAGTTTTTCTTTGTTTAAATCCCCAAAAATATCTTGACAACAAAAGTTGAAAGACGATACCAAAAATTTATCTTGTGTTCTTCGTATGGCCTCAAAACAAAATATAAGCTGTTGACTCTCTATTTCTAAAAATAATGCAGCCGAGGCCATTATTCTGGGTTTTCAGCACTACTTAGTTATGCTGGGAACTACTATCATTATCCCTACCATCATTGTTCCTCAAATGGGTGGTGGCAATGTAAGTATTTAATTTATCAATAATTTTGATGAACAATTTGTGTGGGGTGTACAGGGAGTAATTACAATAGCGGTTTCCATTTCAGGAGGAGAAAGCTCAAGTAATTCAAACTTTGCTCTTTGTTGCTGGGCTGAACACTCTTTTGCAGTCTTTATTCGGAACCCGGCTTCCTGTGGTGATAGGTGGATCATTCACATTCATAATTCCAGCTACTTTTGTTGCATTATCCAGTAGATACAATACATATCTCGACCCTCATGAGGTTGGCATGTTCCATGTTGTTGCATCCGTTTTCTGTTTGAGTTTAATCCCGACCTCCAAACAACATTTGTATTTTTTGTTTTGATCATTTTCTTCAGAGGTTTAAACAATCGATGAGAGGAATGCAGGGAGCTCTGATGATTGCGTCCATACTTCCCATACTAGTTGGCTTTCTAGGGCTCTGGAGAATTATTATAAGGTGTTCATTTTGCAGGATTTATCCTTCATTGCCATCCTATTCTGTGTTTGTATTTTCAAGAGCATAAGTCTAAGTCCATAACAAATGGCTTATTACAATTGCTTAACAATGTAGGGTCCTATCCCCTCTATCTGCAGCTCCACTGGTGTTGCTTGTCGGCCTTGGTCTATATGCCCAAGGTTTTCCGCTTGTAAGACTTCTGACTGTTTACCACTGTCTTTTATATGGGCTGTTGATGCCCTTCATTAAAGTATAATTGGCTATATAAATCAACAATACACCATGTGCAAGCTTACCATATTGCATTGAAGCAGAATCTTTCCGCTTTCCCTCTTTCCATTATTGGATTTACTGACCTTTTTTTTTTTCATTTCTGTTGATTCAGCTGGCAGAATGTGTTGAAATTGGTCTTCCAGGGTTAATAATACTAATATTGTTGTCACAAGTAAGCCTTGTTCTTAACAAATTATCAGATTAAGTTGTTGAGATTAGATAGCACCTATTTATTTTATCTTTTTGTCTAAATGATGCATGATATAGAGATGATTTCTACCCTTTCAATAGTGAAAAAATTGGCATTGACACCTTGTTCTATTGTATCATTTTGTCTTTGGGCGGAAAAAGACGCAGAAACTTAATAATTCACAGAAAAAATCAAATGATGAATGAATAATGGAGATTAAGTTTATGCTAGGTCTTTCAGGATTATTAGTGGTTCTTTACTCGGATCCACAACAAACATTTTAAGGAGAATATCAATTGAAGTGACATTGGTTTTTACACCTTCAAGAAACTCTTTTCAGGCTTAGATGCGCATAGTGGAAGCTTTAGTGCACTGGGCTTTGTCCTTTTTACTCATTGGTTGATAGAAGATTTTAAACAGCATTGAGTTTCCCTACAGACAAACTTCTTCAATGAATTTTAATAGTTATGCCAGTAGTCTAATATATGGGAAATAATGTTTGTGCAGTATATTCCTCACATATGGAAATTAAAGCACCCCATTTTTGAGCGGTTTGCTGTCCTGTTATCAGTTGCTATCGTGTGGACATATGCAGCTCTTCTCACTGTGACAGGTGCATACAACAATAGATCTCCACAAACTCAGTTCAGTTGTCGTGTTGATCGCTCTGGGCTCATTAGTGGAGCTTCATGGTATGCTGCATTAAAGTTGGGTTTTAAGTTAATTCATCAGTATCCTTTAAAGGTATTGACTATGAAGAGAATAATACCTGAAGTGATCAATGGTGTAGCCGCTAACTCTCCAAATTTGGTTTAGTATTAGCCTAAGTTATGTGCACTCTTCACTTTTGATGTTGCATCAATGTTGGATTATCCAAAAATGCATTATTTTAGAACAATCCAACGCTTGCCCATTGATATTTATGAAGAGTTCGAGTAACGTAGGTATTAGTATGTTGATGCGTCCTTATTTATCCGAAAAATTCTAAGGCTTAAGTACTATTTTAGGTCACAGTTCACACTGACTTGTGGAAATGCAGGATTAAGTTTCCTTATCCATGGCAATGGGGTGCTCCAAAAGTTGATGCTGGAGATGTCTTTGTGATGATGGCTGCCACTTTGGTTTCTCTTGTGGAGGTCTATTTCTTGGTTTAGGTTTCTCTCTTGAGAGTAAAAACTATCATGACATAAAAAAGCACATTCATAAACCTATGAAATAATCTCTCACATGGTCATCATTATTTTTATGGAAAATCACTTAACTATGAACTTTTTTCCCAGAAAGTTATTCTAAAGTCCTTGATTCATCTTCTGAAGAACATGCTTCCATGGAATTTCCCATTAAGTTTTTGTATTGTTGTAATTATTTTGACAGTCGACTGGAGCATTTATAGCAGCTGCAAGATATGGCAGTGTAACACATACACCAGGTTCAGTAATTAGCCGTGGTGCTGGTTGGCTGGTTGGTTGATGATATTTACACTCATCTTTCTACAATTGTAAAATTTGTCTGCTCACGTCAATTTGCTGTTCGTGACATCCAGGGATTAGGCATTTTGCTGAATGGTCTATGGGGAACTGCAACTGGATCTACTGTATCAGTGTAATACTTCTACTCCAACAGCCTCTAAATTCCAGTCATTTTTGTAGTCTAAATAAAAGAAATAATTGTATCTATGGACGTATATCATCACTGTTAATAGGTTATCCCCAATTAGATAGTTGACTACGTGATCTAATGTCTTACTCTTGGGATCTATGCAGTGAAAATGTAGGTCTTTTGGCATTGACTCGAGTCGGAAGCAGAAGAGTGATTCAAATGTCTGCAATATTTATGCTTTTCTTTTCCGTGTTGGGTAAGATATTCCAGCATCCTAAAGTAGTTTCTGTCTAAGAAATATTAGACAAGTTTGTAAGTCCGAACTTGATCAAAATACTTAGTCGTGCAAAATCGGAGCTCAAACTAAAAAAGTCAATTTAAAATGCAGCAAGTGTGTAAGAGATATTTTTGTCTTCTCGAATCATTCTATTACTCCATACTTACGTACTACTAACTCGAAACACCAAATTAAACTCAAAATCCCTAGTTAAGCTTGTGGGAGGGCATTCGAGATAAATTTCTACATTATTCAAGTAAGGATATCCCAAGTGATCTATATAACATTATGAAAAATTCCGGCCACCATTGGAACAGCCACCATGAGAAGCCACAATTGTTGAATTCAACAATGGCTGCACAACCCATTTGAATAACTGTTCAAATGAAGGTTGTGCAAATTTTTCAAAGTTGGCCACCGACCTTTGTGTTGTTCACACCTATAAATTTTACTATAAATAGAGGTGCAATCCTAATTTGTAAGACATCACCAAGAACACCAAGGCAAGAGTGTATTGTGTGAGTCTAAGAGTTGTTTTGTAATCTATTTTTGTATGTAATAGATGAATTTTTCTCTCAAATTTGTGTTTACCAACGCTAAATTAATCCTTTGGCCTCAACAAGTGGTATCAGTGAAAGGCCGAATTTGGATTTTTAAAATTTATTCAAAATCCATTTCTGAGTACACCATTGGATTCGTCTTATCGAACTGAATCCAAAGCACCAAACGGTGACCTAATCAGAGCTCAAATGAGCCTGAAAATTGCGGTCAAAGTTTGGTCAACGCTGCTAGAGTTCCACCAGAGAAGACGACACTGTTCACCGGATTTCCGCCGGAGAAGACGATCGTAAACACTGTTCATCACCGGAATATGCAATAGTTTCAAAAATTGCAAAGTGACCCCTAAAGTCTTCTGAAATTTCAGTTTGGTCTCTCAACTTTAAGAAAATTTCAGATTGGCCCCTGATCTTTCTGAAAGTGCAGTGTGACCCCTGATCTTTCCAAAATTTTGGTTTGGTCCCTAAAGTTTTTGAAATTATTATTCTTTCCCAATAGTGGAATTTTGGCCCCGAAGTGTCAGTTCCACCTTTTTGATCGTTTTGGACGTAAAGGTGAGCTCCATTTTTAAGATTCAACCTCATTTTAGTGGATTAAGTTGTTGTAAGATGATAATGACTACAGAAGAATCAACATCATCTTCTGGAGCCATGATTTTGAAGGATATATGAAGAAGAACTGCTATAAATGGAAAGAGGAGCAAGCCTAGAGCAGTTCGGAGCCGAAGAACAAGGGTAAAGAAACATTGGTTACTATTCTTGGAGATGTAGCTTATTGTTCAACCCATAATGAGACATGCCTTCACGTCTCGAGAGGAGATACGGAATGGGTGGTAGATACTGCAGCAACCTACCACGTTACTCCACATAAGGAATACTTTACAACATACAAACCTGGAGACTTTGGAGTTGTAAAGATGGGAAATTCCAGTTCCTCTGGGATTGTAGGAATTGGTGATTTCCAGATAAAGATAAGTTTTGAGAGTACAATTATTTTGAAGGATGTCCGCCATGTGCCAGATCTTCGGCTGAATCTTGTTTCAGTTGTAGCTTTTGACAAAGAGAGTTATGATAGTCATTTCAGTAAAGGTATATGGAAATTGTCAAGAGGCGCTATGACAGTCGCTTGAGGATTATTTGTGGTACGTTATACAAAACTCATATAAGTTGCAGATCAGATGCCAGAAGCAACAACAGAACCATTCATGAGAAATGGTAAAATTATGCTAGAAGATATGCCAGAAGTAGAAGACAATGAGGAAAGTGACGGTGCTAAGCAGGGGGAGCCACAAATCCCTCTGTCAAATGTTCCAGGACCATCACAAGGTCAAGATGATGGTGGATCTCCTCAAATTATTCCAGAAGTTTGTAGATCTGAACGAGGTCGGATTCCATTAAGTAGATATACAAAATCCGAGTACCTTCTACTTGCTGAAGATGGAGAACCAGAGAGTTTTCATGAAGCAGTATCTCATTAGGCCCAAAGGTCTCCAAGGTGTCTTGTATCGAAAGTCTTTCAGTCATGTGATGGTACAGGCGGCGTGTCCCGTTAGACAATAACGGCGGTATAAGATGAATTAGCAGATTAAATGGTGTGTACAAGGCCAGATATTGCTTATGTAGTGGGAAGGGTGAGTCATTTTCTCTCCAACCCTGGGAAAGAGCATTGGGAGGCAGTAAAGTGGATTCTCAGGTACCTTAAGGGTACAATGAAATTATGTCTTTGCTACGGGGGAGTTGATCCAATCTTGGAGGGTTATACAGATGCAGATACGGCCGGAGATCTTGATAGTAGAAAATCTACTTCAGGATTCATTTTCACTTCTGTAGGGGGAGTTGTTTCATGGCAGTCAATACTACAGAAGTGTGTTGCTTTATCCACAACCGAAGCAGAATACATTGTTGCCGCAGAAGTTGGAAAAAAGATGTTGTTATTAAAGTGTTATCTCCAAGAATTTAAAATCAAGCAAAAGGAATATAAGGTATATTGTGACAGTCAGAGTGCTCTAGATTTGAGCAAAAACTTCATGTACCATTCTCGTACAAAACATATTGATATTCGGTATCATTGGATACGCGAAGTAATGGATTGACAACTGTTGAAACTAGTGAAGATTCATACGAAGGAGAATCCAACTGACATATTGTCGAAAGTGGTGACTCGAGAGAAGTTAGAGCTATGCAAAGATATAGCCAGGATGCTTGTTCCGGATATGGCTGGAGGGGGAGAATTGAAAAGTTCCAGCCACCATTGTTGAATTCAACAATGGTTGCACAACCCATTTGAATAACTGTTCAAATGAAGGATGTGCAAATTTTTTAAAGTTGGCCACCAACCTTTGTGTTGTTCACACCTGTAAATTTTACTATAAATAGAGGTGCAATCCTCATTTGTAAGACATCACCAAGAATACCAAGACAAGAGTATATTGTGTGAGTCTGAGAGTTGTTTTGTAATCTATTCTTGTAAGTAATAGATGAATTTTTCTCTCAAATTTGTGTTTACCAACGCTAAATTAATCCTTTGGCCTCAACACATTTTGAGTCACTTTATCCATTATTTTACAATTGATGCTTCGTGAATGCATAATCTCATTTATCAAGTAATTGCGGAATCTTACTTTTTTTGTCCATGAACAGGAAAATTTGGAGCTGTTGTCGCTTCCATACCTCTGCCAATTATTGGAGCTTTGTACTGTGTCATGTTTGCCCTCATGTGTATGTCATTCCTTCTAAACTGCAACCATGCCATACATTCTTTGAATATATCGATCATCATTTGAATGCTAAGCATGGAAAATAAACATTAAAAAACTAAAATTTGCCAGAATTTCTGCAATAAAAATGAGAATATACGAATGCTCCTTATTTTTCCTTTATGATTACTTATCCTGACGTTTGAATGGTTAATGCAGCTTCTGCTGGTCTTGGATTACTTCAGTTTTGCAATCTCAACAGCTTCAGGACTAAATTTATATTAGGTTTCTCTATCTACTTGGGTCTTTCTGTGCCACAATACTTCAATGGTTATGTCATAACCACCGGTGATGGTCCAGTTCACTCTGGCTCTGCTTGGGTAAGCACCACATATGTCAAATTCATTTTCCGTTCAATGCAAGAAGTTTATATTACTGACAAATCCTTTGTTTTTGCCTTAACTAATCGCAGTTTAACAATATAATGCAAGTAATCTTCACGTCCCCGGCAACAGTGGCAGGAATTGTTGCATTGTTCTTGGACATAACTCTTGCTCGCAAACATGTCACAACAAAGAAAGACAGTGGGAGGCATTGGTGGGCTAAGTTCAAGCATTTTGACAATGATCCTAGAAGTGAAGAGTTCTATTCTCTCCCTTTTGGCCTTTCCAAGTACTTCCCCTCAGTATAATACCATTATTGATCAAAACAATCATACATGTGAGTTTGTTATTAAGATGAACTCGCTGCTCAAGTGGAGAACATCAGATGCTATTTATTAAAGTATTTCATATATATCTAAAGTATGTGCTACAGTTATTAGATGGCCACAATTGTAAGTTGTAGCCCATGTTTGTCGTGGGCCATTATTTAGTTTAATAAAATCAGGAAATTTTAAGGAGATAATTTCAAGTAGAATTATTAGTAAGGAGTTAATTGCATCCTATTAATAAAATTAGGGAAATTTTAAGGAGATAATTTCAAGTAGAATTATTAGTAAGGAGTTAATTGCATCCTATCTCTACTTTTCTCTAATTTACAAAAATTCATTATATTTCAAAACATTATGATACATTATGTCTCGATTACGAATACTTCTCTCAACCTCCCGATACATTACATCTCGATTTCGAATATATCACTCAATGTTCTGATACATCACGTGAAGTGATATATTCGAGAATATGAGAGAATAAAAATTTTTATAATCTTTTTTAAATGGTGAAGAATTTTAAAGAATATGGTAAAATAAAATATGTATTTAACTAATTTTTCCTAATTTCAAAGATTTCCCTCCAAGTTTGGCTTCATAACACTCATTTTCTTTATCGAATGCAATACTATGCTTACCTCTCTTGTTTTGATTTTTTTAGAATACTACTTTAATTTATGTAATGTTAATATAAAGTAATTATAATGTAACCTATATACTCTTTTATATATATATATATATTTTCATCTAACTAGTATTTAACATATACATTGCATGTGTATTCCATGGAAGTAGTACAAATGATATGAATTATATCAAAACAATAGCGTAATGAGTAATTAAATAATTAATTTTTTTAAAAAAAAGTACAACGAGAAAATACCTTAATAAGTTGTTGCATACTATAATTTTTATTTTTATTTTTATTTTTATTTTTTATTTTTATTTTTATTGCAGTTGCTTGAGTACCACAATGTTATAAAAATTTAACCTTTGCTCCAAATCCTAAAGGAAGATTTACAACCCAACATATGTCACCTTAATTACTATTAATAAAGGAAAAATTGTATTAGTTCCTCAAAATCAAAATCTTCCTCAAATAAATGATGATGTTACTCATGAGTTCGATTCAGATGATTATGATTTTCATGAAAAAAGATTCCAACAATGAAACGATACAAGAGATGGAAGTGAATAATGATGTGGGTTCAAATTTGAAGTCTCCATTTGAAAAAATTCCAAAAGATGGAGGAAAAAAAAAGTTGAACCACCTATTGCATGTCTTTCTTTACCAAAGATTTTGATTTCTAATGTATCTAGTGGTTTTTTATCTTATAAATTATATAGAATTTGTACTTTACAACATTATAGTATGTTATAACTTATAATGTACAATGTATTGTGTTTCAGTATTATTTTGATATACATAACTGAAACGATCCCAAAAAGTGTATGAAAATGTACCTGGGAATTGCTCGGAATCGTAATTTTCATATATCTTAAAATTCGTGCACGATATAAAAAATCGGACTTTATATTCTTGATCAAGGAGTCAAATTGAGTGGGAAATGGGTCTAACCCCGATTTTAGAGCAATTGTATCAAAATTTAAAAATCATGAAATGTGATTTCTAATAAGGTCTGCGTGTTCTTGGCGCGACGCGCCAGCAGTCATTTTCTGTGTATTTTTTTCTGTCCGGTCCAAGGCTCTTGAGTCTTGGGCATAAGTGTTCCCAGACATGAAAATACCTATACTTAGTCATATTTCACCCTCATATCATTAAAAACATTCTCCAATATTCACTCTAACACTTAGCCGCGCTAAATATTTCACTCCTAATCTCAAATCCCAAAACTCATCTGGATCTAAGGATTTCACTCAAGTTTCAAGTCTCCATCTTCAATCTTCATCAAGTTATTCTCCAAAGTCAAGGTATGTGGGTTTCTTTTATGGGTTCCTTTCACCCATGATGCCCAAGCTTTCTTTTACCTAAAATTTGCATGATTTAAAGTTAATTCACTCATGGGTATTACTTATTATGAATTTCACTGCACACTATGTTAAGGTTTCATGAAATTGTGATTGTTTTAGTATATTTTGAGCTATGAATCTAAGATATATTGTAAGATTTGATGAAGGATTTTGATATATATTGCTTAAGGGTGTTACCAAGTAACTATTGATGGTTTTACACTGAATTTTCTAGCATGATTTTACTCTTGAATTGCATGGTTTTACACTAGCTCGATACACCTGCCAAGTATTTGATAAAATATCCGGTTCATGTATTTTGAGGAATTGAAGATCCAATACATGTCTTATGAGTTGAATGACTTTATGATAATGAAAGAAATGTATGTATATGATATTATCTCTACAGTGTGGGGAAAAGACCAAGCCTCACTTAGGAGGTTGTAGGCTCGGGTAACCATGTTGAGGGTTTTGTACCTCGATCGCCTCGCTTGGGAGGTTGTAGGCCTGTATAACCATGTCAAGGATTTTGTACATTGATAACTGTGTTGGGGGATTCGTACCTCATCAACCATGTTGGGGATTTTGTACCTTGATAACTATGTTGAGGGATTTATACCTCATCAACTATGTTGAGGGATTTGTACCTCATCAACCATATTGAGGGGTTTGTACCTCATCAACCAATTGAGGGGTTCGTACCTGATTCACCTCTTCAAGAAGGTGATAGGCCTTGGATATTCACTTGGTAGGCCTTGGATATTCACTAGTAATAGTCACTCCTTACACACGTATTATGTCCTATGTAAGCATGATTTACTTCAAGCATCTTCCATGCATGTCATATTGCTATATGCTACTCATTGCCTAAGCTTATGCATTTCGATTATGTTACTGATCTCTTGTTGCATTGCATTCTACATACTTAGTACATTCAAACATACTGACGCAAACCCTATGCCTACATGATGTCACCATGTAGGAATTAGAGCCCTGCTTGATCATCTTACTTCACGTGGCTAGTACGATATGTCTCAAGCTCATGGGTGAGTTCTTTATTTTGGCGACGATCTTTATAATCTTATGCTATGTTCTAAGACTATCTTTCTTTTATGTATATATTGACTATGAGGGTAAGCCCAGTTGCTTGTCTCGACTCCCGCTAAGTATCTAAGTTTTAGAGGTGTTGTTGGACATGTTTTATACTATGCTATGAGCTTTGACTCTCTCTTGACTCTTGATGTTTATGATATGAAAGTTGTCTCTTAGCCCCGTTTATCCCTACTTACATACTCTTATTATATTTTATTGCTTTCGTGATCAAGGATATTTAATATGTTAAGAGGCTTGCTTGGGGTCCTTTAGGGTTTTTCATGCGCTGTGTCAAGTCTAAGTCTTAGGTTTGGGTCGTGACAATAACTCTGAGTTTATAAATCATAGATTTCTATATATCATATTATTAGTTATATACTTGTATCACTAACCAAGCTACATCCTAGGTGTGACACAACGAATGGGATCCTCGAGGACACTCCAAACTCACCTTCTTAGTATATCATAAGAATTCAAGGATAATGAAAGAACAAACATAAGCAGAAGCTAAGGCATAATCATAACAGTAGCATAAAAGTATAGAAAGAGCAGAAGTCATGTAGCCATACATCATGTCCAATAAGTCTCTAAATAATAGACTTGGCGGGGGCTAAGACATGTCTCTAAATCACCCTCAAATAAAATAAGAGACAGTCTCAATATAACATAAAAAATGGATGATAGTAGTTCCATCCCCAAAGTATGAGGACTCATCCAATCAGTCTCTACAATCAATCAAAGTTTAGCCATAAGGATGAGGAGAAAGATAATTACTTGTCCTTACATTGTGAGATAATGCAGACATAAAATATGCATTAATTAGCACGTTTTAACATACTAAGTATGTGGCATGCAATATAATATTATACATTATATCAACAACTTCATAAAAATAATACATGAGCAAGGGCACATACAAATAAAGCCAACGTAGACAACGGAATTGACATACCAATATGTCATAAGTGTAATGATGTATAATATCGACAATAGACTATGCAAGCTATGACTTTGAATTATGGAGTTACCCCTACATTAAAAAAAGAGTCTACTTGCTAAGATAGAACTCTACTTGTCATAAGCTATGTGAATCACTAGTGCCCTATATCGGGAGCATTATAAATTCTATGGTAGCATGAAGTTGTCATGCCACACGTTTTGTGAAAATGGATTTACAATGTCAGAACAGCTCTTTTTTGAATTTATTTTAAAAGAGAGAATGAAGAGTTGCCACCTAACAAATTAAGATACGTTAGAAAACTATTCTATTGTCATGATCTAAGCTTGGAGCCTAGATGTGATAAGGCGACTGAGTAACCCAAAGGTGCCTCAAATAAGCCTCATGGCATACATTAAGCACATCATAGGTTTAGACATTAAAATAAGCAGAAACTAAGCGATAGGGTCTAAGAGACATTCAACAAGAACATAGGAATTTAAGTCATAATAATACATACCTAGCCATATCTCCAACAATACCTCTAAGTTTTAGATAGGGCGGGAACTTAGACGTTCCCAAGATCACTCTCAAGTGTATAAAGCAGAATAAAAGTGTCATAGTCTAGAAAGGTAGATACTAGGATATTTTCTCTGAACTAGAGAACTTACCAATGAAGCAAAGTCGTCAATACAAAGTCAACCATGGTTGTGAGGAGGAGGATGATAGCCTTGCCCTACATGGTGACATCAGGTAGGCAAAATATGCGTTAGTAATATAGAATATACTAAGCATGTGGGATGCAATATAATAATTAATCATGTATCATATAAGCAAATATGCATAACCATAATAAGGAATTACACTTCAATATGATGAATAATCAATGCATTATTTAAACAAGCTTTAAGGAATATGAACAACATAACATAACATATCATATGCATAACTATGTGTGAGGAGATCATAACTTATACTAAGACAATGCGAACTATTGCATAAAATTTTGATGTTGCCTCTACACCAGAGAGGGAGGTGCCTATTTACTAAGGCAAACCTCTACCTCACAAAATGAGTGTTATGAACATGATGCTATATGTGGATCCATTAGCTAAGTCATATAGGCACATAACCATATGTTGACATATAGTTATGAGACTAAGACTTTATATAATGACCTCTTAGATCGAGTGCCCATGTTAAGCTTCATTCAGTGCTAAGTCTAATCTCACAGAACATTAGCATGAATCTACATACATAAGTTCAATACAATCATAGTTTCAAAACATGCCAAGACCTTATACATATAAAGTAGGTCATTCATAAACTTTAGTGATTCAAGTATGTGGGAAACACCCTTTCACTTAGAGAATCCATCATATGGAGTGAGAAAACCTTTCACCAGTACTCATGTATCATTCCAAAAGACTCACATATGCATAATCAGTGAACTTCATAAACATGTGACTGGTGACATACAAGTCATGCTTTAATGAAAAATACCATAAACTAGGTGAGTTCAACTTCAAAGCATTTGCCAATCATGTATCTCAATAAGATTATGCATGAACACCATGAAATTCATCACTTTAAATTATTATCCATTCAACCCATCATGTATTCAAAAAAGCCTAATTTAACTTGATAAATTAATAATTTTATGCAATTGAGAGTCAATATACATCAAAAGAGATGGGTAAAGGTAAAATAACTCATACTCTATACATTTGAGGAAGTAACTTAAAAACCTATGAAATAAATATAATTTATACTAAGGAAAATTGGTTGAGAAAATAAGTGTTCCATGGGTGAAAGGGACCCATGAATAAACTCCACATACCATGATTAAAGAGTCTAAGATGAAGGGTTGAGGTTGAATGACGAGACTTGAAGGAACCTTAGTTGTTCTTCCTTGTTCTTGGGAGAATTTTTCCTTATAAAATATTTGGAAAGCTGAGTGAAGAGTGAATGAGAGTGTTGGATAGGAATAAATCTGATATAGCTAGTGTTAGGGCTCAAAAGGACGTAGTATTGGACTTAGGATACGAAAAAATATCCAAAATATCCCTCATTAAAATTGTCAAAACCCAAAACAAGGACCCAATCTACGTGTTATAGATTGATCCACTAATTATAAACCACAAGTTTTGTCCTAGTTATACCTTGAAACCTCTGAAAATGCCTCTGAAACTCAATCTATGATTGTCCTTTTGTGACTTGTAGATTGATTTATGAATTGTAAATTATATTATAAAACTATCCAATACCTATAAAAATTTTATAATTCAGGACCCCAAATTACTACCCCATTTTATGACTCTTAAACAGGACCACGACTCGTCTTGTTTGTTCATAGTCCAAGGTTTAGAAGCTTAGATCTAACGAATCCAACCATTAAGTCCACTAACACATTATATAGTCCTTAGTTTAATTTACGGACTATAATTACCTCTCGTACATCTCCTCCATACTAAGTCAAAATTTTCACTCTCTTAAACTCAATCCAAACGAGCCTTGTCTATGACCTATGGTTTGATCCACGAGTGGTAAATGAGGCCCGTGCATTAGCCCTGCTAATTTCTAGATTTCCCTTTTTCCTGGTTCATACTTTCTCACTTACGGGGCCTTAGAATATCTTTCTCTTGGAAACATTTGTCCCTGAATGTGCTAAATATAAGCTTTAAATGAGTAAAGAAGCAGCTAATAATTCAGTATAAATGCAACTTAAACTTATTTTCATACAAATCTCAAACTCATGCTTTAAATATCATTCAAGTTTTTGAGGAAATTGAAATGCGAGGAAATTGAGGTTTTTGGCCAAGAACACTTAATACTTATGCTCGAGTAGAGTGAAAAAGTTAGCGGTATTGCTTCCTCATATACGCTTTCGCTTCCCATGTGATACTTTCAACTAGTTGATTCCTCCAAAGGACCTTGATGGATGCAATAACTTTATTTCTTAACCTCTTGACTTGCCTATTCAATATTTCAACTGGAGCTTCTTCATACGTCAAGTTTTCTCCCACATTCACAACCTCCAAAGGCACAGTGGAACTTGGTTCACCTACACACTTTCTAAATCATTCTCATCTCCATAGGAAACCTTCACTCATAAACGACTTTGCCACTCATCTCAAAATCCTATAAGCCCCTATATATCTAGGTCTTAGCTTTCCCTTTTTGCCAAACTGAACCACACTCTTTATTAGTGAGACCTTCAAAATACACCTAATCATCGACCTTGAACTCAAGATCTCTTCTCTTAGTGTCGAAATAAGAATTTTACTGACTTTGAGTCATCCTCAATCTTTCCTTTATCAACCTCACCTTCTCCAAAGTTTCTAAACTAAATCCAGACCTACCATATCCATTTTCCCCACTTCAAACCACCCCACCGAAGATCTAAATCGTCTCTCATATAAAGCCTCAAATGGTGTCATATCGATACTAGTGTGGTTACTATCATGGTATGCAAACTCAATGAATGAGAGCATTAAAAACTGTGACAAAGAGTGAAAAGAATGAAAAAGTAGTCAAAAATTGAACAGTGAAGAAAGAGTTTTAGTAATGTTCCACTTTCCTTCTCTCTCTATATATATGTATGTATTTTGATTCCATTAAAAACACGAGTAGTTAGCAATAGAAAAGTAAGAGCATAACCGCTTGTAAAT
>JAOTQJ010000002.1:12638476-12653645 GCA_025642045.1 Solanum sejunctum | reverse complement strand
ACTAAGAGGCATAAGAAAAACAATTTGAATTAGAAACTCACCTCAATTGTTGCAGGTCTTCCTTTCCTTCTTCCTCTTCTTCTTCTTCTTCTTCTTCTTCTTCTTCTTCTTCTTCTTCTTGTTCTTCTCTTCTTCTTCTTCTTATGTTGCAAGAGTAAGAACTTAAGTGTAAGGTCTATTTATAGACTTTAAACTTTCCAAAATTGCAACATAAGGGGTCTATCTTAACCTATTGATCAATTAGGTCTCAAACTTTCTAATTTTAATCCAATTGAGGACTTTCGACTCAAACTTAATTATGCACGCCAAATTTAGTCGATACTCTAATCATGCACTGTAAATATACTTAAGTTTAAATTACATGACATCCATAACAATATTTCCCAAAGAAAACCGGGGTCTAACAAATCTGGTCGATCTAGAAGAACATATAGAATTGAATTTGTAGTTAAAACAGAGATTTTAGGCTCAAAGTTATATTTTCAGTTCATTAGTCATAATTTGACTTTGATCAATATTCGGAGTTCGAAATCCCAGATCAAAATTCCAATAGTTTCAGTGGTTCTGGATAGTGAAACTGACGCTAGAATTAATCTCATTGTAATTTTTAGAATTCTTGAGATTATTTTGGATATTTGATTCCTATACTAGTTTAAATGATCATTCTTGGATTCCGAGTTGAGGAAACATCAAAATCGAATTCTGATGGTTTAGTGAGTCCAAAACGTCATTTCCTATAGAGTTCCATGTATGATTTGTATAAATCAAGTTCCAAACAAATCGAGGGTCTATTTTGTGATTTTCCTATGTTGTGTTTGTTGCAATCTGGTGCAGGTGACCTAGTGCTCCGCGTTTGCGAAGTGTGAAGTCTCTAGACTTCCACGTTCGCGGAGGGGGCACGCATTCACAGAGTGCCCATTTCCTTAACCTCCACATTCACGGAGAGATTCCGATATTTGCGAAGTGTTGGTCCCCGTTGATCATCGCGTTCATAGAGCATTAAATTTCCCTGAAATAGTGAGCTCATTTAAGTGGCGGGTTTATTATTTTTTCAGCATTTTTTAATATTTCAAGCTTTGTTTTTTAGAGATTCTTGAAGGTATTTCAGAGAAAATCTATTAAGTAACTATTTTCTAACTTATTTCTTTAATTTTCTTTGATTAAATTATGATTTTTAACCTTGAATTTGAGGTTTTTAATAATAGAAATTGGTGATTCTTTGGATATTATTTCTAATGTTAAATTGATGATTTTGACCTCATTTTAACTCTGTTTTCAAAATGATTTTACAGTTGAGATCTTTAACACTTGGGGAACGTTTTTATGTATTAATTTTTAGATTTTGAGCACTTTTTTATTATAGAATTTTTGACAATTTTGTGCTTTTTACCCAAATTGATTGATTTTAGTGTCATTGAATTCGTTATGTGATTGTGATGCTATATTTGAATAGATTCTGGTGATTTAAATTATCGAGGAAGGGAAAAGCTGTGAATTTGACTTGATACGAGACTTTTTCTAAGGCAGGTGGACTTCTAACCTTTTCTTAAGTATGATTAAACCTTGTATGTTGCTATGTGTGTGAAATTGAGTAATCTAGTATAGAATTGTATTATCATAAGATTTGATAATTAGATTTTGATTCGAGAACTTGTTCTTGTTGTGAAAGCTTGACTTGTGAGATAATTCTAGATTCATGATACATATGATCTTGTGAATTATTTGATATTGATATCGAGATGATATGTATATCGAGATGTGAATGATGCTAAAATAGTGTTGATATTGGGATCATGATGATATTAAAACTGTGATGAAATTGAGGCTGTGTACATTTCATTTACTATTGTTTGTGCATTGATACTTATGATCGCTATGGTTGAGAGATGAGTAAGGTAACAGGCGGATTGATAGGCGAGGTCGCTACCGCTTGATTATTAGGCGAGGTCAGTATTAGTCAATGATTAGGCAAGATTTCTGCTGATGAGCTAAGGTAATATGCTAGTTGATATTGTGGCCGAGGTAATTTTCGATTAGGTGAGCATTGGTCGAGGTCATTGCCAGTAATGTTCACTGATACATGGTCCTTTTGCCGCCCCCATGGGTTCCGGCCTGAGTTTATCAATGGATGTGTATCATAAGATAGACATGTCTCACGATTACTTGACATTGCATTACATGATTTACATTTCATGGCATCCACTCCATCTCATATCTTTCTTTTATGATATTATTATTGGTGTACTGTGTGCGAATTGGGAATAATCTGAACTTGTTTATGATATGGAATATATAATGTACCATTTGACTCTGCATTTTTAGTTGGATATTTTGGGATTGATGCTATGTGATGCATATGCTTATATGCGAGTTATTGTATATTGTATTGTACTGGAACTTTACTGAGCGAAGGTATGCAATTCGATTGTATGTGCTTGTGAGGATAGGAGTACTTGTATTCCTCATTGCTTTACCTTAGGTTAGTTTCCATTTGCTAAGTACCGTGTTGTTTGGTGCTCACCCCTTGCTACATTTTTATAAGTTGTGAGAGCGGTCCCTCTTATTAGACTTCCAGATTTCGGTTTGAGCTTTTAGATGCTTCGAGAGGTAGTTGTTTGTCCCTTTAGTAGGCCTTCAAGGATTCTAGTTTATGTTATGTTCTATTTATTTGAGGACTAAACATTGAGATTTATATTTTCACTTGAGTATTTATATTATTAGAGGATTGTACATGTGACACCAATTCTTGGATGGTTGTAGTTTTGGTTTTCTTATGCCTATCTATTACGTTAGACTGTTTTATCTTTCGTTTTTATTATTATGTTGGCTTATTCAGGTTTGGGTTGACTCGCCTTGGTGGGTTAGGTGAGTGTCATCAAACCCTGATTTTAGGCCATGATAAAATGTGAAATCACTGATTCAAGAATAGAAGAGCAACATTCTTGAATGCAATTTATTTTGTGGCTTAGTTGAATCTCGAAGATAGAGTTGTTATTTATTCTTCCATTTGCTCGTGAGAGAGACTGACTATCTTCAAGAAACATATTAACGTGTCTCTAAGCCAATCTTATTTTAGATTTCTTGTACTATTATCATTTTTGTTCTAACAAGTAACGTAATCATTATCGATATTGACAATCTAAATTTGCGTTGTATTACTACTTTTTCTAATGTCCTATGTTTTATTTACTCGCTTTCGATGTTAAAACATATATATACATATATTTTTTTAATCTATTCATTTTAACAAGGTAAGAGAATATTATTATTATTTTACACTATTATTAATATTAAATAAATATATAAAATAATAATAATTAAATTTAAAAATACAGAACATCATTATTAATAAATTAAATTTCATAAAATATACCCGAATTGAGTAAATAATCCTGCCATACCAAATTCCAATAATCTTGCTGGGACTCTATAGCAGAAAAAAGATGACGACAAATAAACCATGACGCTTAAACCTTAAAAGATACCCCAAAAGCGTCTTATGTTCTTAGTAACTATAATTTTTAGAATTTTTTATTATTATTTAAAATAATTCAATCATTCAAAGTTCAAAATAAATATTGAAATATTTTGAATATTTATTATAAAATTTTATATTTTTAGAAGATAAATTACACTATTTCAAATTAAATAAAAGATCAAAATACTATAAATATTAAATAATTTTATTACTCGATATATATTGTCTCATAAATTCACAAAAGAAAGAGGTTGAGAATAAAAGGCTCTCATTCTAAAAAGAGGTCACAAATAATAATAAATTCAAAACTCAAAAAATTCAAAAAGGTATTGAGTTTGATAGTAAGAACCTTAATGATTGAACTCATAAAGCTTAAGTTTTAGATGAGGCCGAATAACTTGTAAATCTTGGATATATGACCTTGTTAATGTCCGATTCGTTGAAATCACAAGGCTTGTTTTCATCAATTCTGCCTAATCTTCCTACCCCGGTGCTGTAACTTGTCGATGTAGAATACTCTATGATTTGCTTCTTCAAGTCGTTTCTCTTGGGTAGCTGTTGAGGCATTCGATGGGGAACTGTAAAGGTTATAACACTGCCTCCTTGACCAACTTGCTGAGCACAATCAAACATTGCTTTCATGTAGAATTGTCTGGCTTCGCCTAAAGCCTTAAAGGGTGCTACAATACACTTGACCAACTTGTTCTTGGTTTTACTTCCCATTATAGACTCACAAGTGGAAATTAGTTGTGGAGAATTTGTAATATATTAGAATGCTTACAAGAACCTATCTTGAATTAGACGGCAACGCTGTTGAGGCAAGGACGACGGTTTCAAACATAACTAGCTATGTATCAGTATTGTTTTAACCGCTTCACAAGAGTAATGACACCCATATTATGCCAAAGGTTAGGAGACAAATCAGTGGCGGATCTAGGATTTAAACTCAGGAGTTTGAAATATATAATGTGCGAATAAACTAACAAAGCATAATTTCCAAAGGAAATAGTAATGCATAGTTTAATATTATTTCATTACTTTTTTAAAAAAATAAAAAGTGAAATATAGGGGTGGGTTCTCCAAAGCCGAAATTTAATGAAAAGAAATAATTAAAATAATGTTTTAAATAAGATTTGAACCCTTAGCATAAAAGTTCATTTAAAAGGAGGCCTACCACTATACTATACTTTGTTTGTTGTTTAAAGGGGTTCAAGTTTAATATATATACGAAAATATAGAAAATTTACCTTATATATATATATATTGTAAGTTTTTACCAATGGGGTTCGGATGAATCCCTTCCCCCACCCTAGGTCCGCCCCTGATACAGATAGTCACGCCAAACACATAGCTACCTTCTTTTCAATTTTCTAACAACATTTATAAAATGTGAATGCTGAAAAAATAAACCTTGTTTTAGGTTATTTTTTAATTAAAAGAGTGTTGAAAGCACCTCTGCGGTTGTAGCAACTTATTAGTTTGGTTTTAAACTATTAACATCTGTAAAATATCTCTGAACTTAATGCAAATTATTAATTTTATTCTGAACTATTCATAACCTTAAACATTCCTTTACTTGATTACTTGAATTTTAAAGTACACATAAGCATGTTATTCACATTCCTGTATGTAGAATTTCCAATTGATATGGCATATACAATATATAGTACTTCCTCTTTCTCAATTTAATTATGTGGTACTTTATATTTTTCTAGAGCCAAACAGTTTAAGTTTGATGGAGAATTTGTGCTTCAAATCTTCAAATTTTTGAAATGAGATTTATATATTTGTAAACTACGTAAAAAATAAAATTATAAGTCCCAATAATTAATACTTCAAAATACTTAAAAGATATATGAATAATTTACGATCAAAGATAAAATTATTTGGATCTCAAAATCTAATGGTCCTAGATAAATTGGAACGAAGGGAGTATATTGTATGACATGAGAAGGGTGTTTTGAAATTTAGTTGGCGAAGCAGAAGGGAGTTTGTTAGATTGTCCTTAGCAAAGCTTGGAACCCTAGCTTCAATGAAGTCCTTGTCTACAGAGAGAAATATTTGAGAGAATTATGAGAACGAATAAGTTAGTGATAGGATTTATAGGGGTTAAGCTGGTTAAATTAGTTAGGAGGGCCAAAATGATATAGTTTAGGAGCTAAACGAATTGAAAATAGCAAAATGCCCTTCATTAAAATATGTTGGAGCCATCCACGAGACCCTATCCACGACTGTGATTCCACCTCTGGCTCATGCTTGGGTTCGTGGAACCTGCAGCATAAAAGCTAAGCTACTGAAATTTGTACATTCCAAATCACGAACATGCAAGACAACTGTCATCCCTTACACGGGCCACAAGTTCCCTCATGAGAAGTCCTCAGACTTGGAAAAAATCCATTTTCTAGAGGTTACTTTCAACGGTGCAATCTAAGGACCGTGGTTCCATTGATGGCACGTCCTGTTAATCGTGGAATTATTTTCAGAAACTCAAGAATTTCCAGCTTTTCCACACTCAAGTCCACGAGACCTTTCTACGGCTTGTGATCCGTTCCACGAGTCGTGGGTTGGCTCATATGACTAAGTCAGTCTTAAAATTCCTGAAGTTTCAGCTTCCAAGCCTAACAACATGGAGGGTGTGTTACATAGGGATTCTAATTGACCCCCTACTAGGATTCGGGTTCAGTTGTGAGTTGGTAAACTCCACCTCTTCTTAGAGCTCTCATAGGATGTCTACTTTTGTTGTATGGCTGAGTATAGTCAAGGCCTTATGTCGATAGTACTAATGTGTTCTTAGAAATTATTGTGGATATAGTATGTTGGGTTCCTTTTTGAGACTTTTAGTGTCCAACCATATGCATGTTTGTGTGTACATGTATCTCCTTAGTTGCAACCTCGTTGACTAGCTAGTATTTTATCATTTTGGCTTATCTATCTTTGTGTATAAAGCTTATTTTAACCAGGTCATAACTTTAATGGTCCAGCAGGCTTAGTATTTAAGATGTTATGTTGCCCAATCTTTTGGCCCTAATTCAGGTAGGTAGTATGTTCAGTTGTTTATTCAAATAATTTTGATATCGAGTGTTAGTCCTGCCTTCCCCTATTTGAGGTAGTGACAGAAAATGCATCATTAACAGCGAGAAAGCAAAGATTCCATATATAAGGATTAGAACAAAAGAGATTAAGCCCGATGAAGAGAGATACGCAAGCTTATAAAGAGGAAGGGGAGGGGACCATCAAGCATATGTACAGGATCATTTTTCAGAAAGGATCTATTTTAGATACATTAATGTTTTTGCTGATCTACATTAGCGCACAAACACTTTCATCAAAAAGGGAGAGATACAATGTCATAAGTTGCGTTCAAGCATGGAGGTCAGCACGAAACCAGGAAGGAAGTGCGCAAGAAGCTCAAATCCAACTGAAAAAAGGAAGAGAAGAATTAGAGCTATATAAAGTGAAAGAAAAGAGCGGAAGGTTAAAGAAGCACTTACGGTAGCACTGCAAACTCCTGACGACTATCTCCACGAACTTCACACTTTGGTGGACAACGCATTGTCTCTTATCTCTGGAAACAAATCCAGAGAAGGAGACGACGAAGAGTGAGATTCCGTCGGCAGCCGAATGGAAACATCAGGAAGAGATTTAGGAAAGTGGAGAATGAGAAAACCACGTATAGAATTAGGTTTCCTATTACATATATAGACAACACAATGGCTTGGGTTGTTGCTTTCATTTTTTCCGATCAATTTCATTTTTGGACCTTATGGCCAAATTAATTTATTTTTTTATTATAGTGATTAATCGAAAAAATTGATTAAAGAAAAAGTTTCATTTTTCTACCATTCCAGCTTTCATATTTGCGGGATATTATATTATTAATAAATATTTTTAGACAAAATTTATTTGTCATTCTCATTAGATATCCTTTTCCTGATATTACTGTAACACCCAACACCTTACAATATTGGTAATATGCAAATGAAATATGACATGATTTGGTCAAATTAGTGCTAATTTTTAAAAGTGTTTGAATCTCGTGTTAATCGGTTATATGTGCGTCTAACGCTTAAGAGAATCGAGTGTATACATGTTTTGTGTCGAATTGAGGAAATTACGGCCTTAAATGAAGTAAAACAATTGAGGTGCTTGTAGGACTTAAGAAGCTTGCAGGTGAGTCACCTACTTGCTTAGCTTAAATTTGCTATCTAAACGGAGACGAGGCTCGACGTCGAATTTGTCCAAGTCCAATTATGAATAAAGTCTGTGTAAGGGTATGATTTTAGCCCATGTTTTAGCATTATAAATGAACTATATTTTCAGCCCAAGAAGGATATTAAAAAGGGCCCAAAGACATCACAACGCACCTAACCAATTGGGCCCAAACTAAGTGAAGGGAAAGTTGGAAAATGAGCAGCCCAAGCCCATCAACTTGGAGACCTATTTAGGCCCAATGTAAGGGTTAAGCTGCTGAATAACCAGCTTAAAAATATGTGGTATAAGATGGTTAAAAGGTCAAGAGAAGGTCGGCCAGAGACCCCTTTATAAAGGGATCAAAAGCAGCTCCCACAAGTCATTTCTCAACTTGAACACACAAAAATCAAATTGCTCTCTAAATTTTCTCTCAACTTTTCTTAACTTGTAAAGCAGCTAAAAGGGACTTCTAGTGTTCTTGGAGAAGCCTTACACCTTGAAGTTAGTGGTAAGTAAGCTTACACATATGTTTAGTATGGTTTGTTTATCAAAACCAAAGAAATAAGTTAATCACACATATGCTGGAAATTCTGGACAGTTTGTATACTAAAGGATTCTTGTGCACTTTTCTTGTTAATTAGGAGGTTTTTCTCTTGTTGGTTGGCTTTATTATGAAGTAATACTTATGTATTTAATGAAGGTTGGTCTTATAGTAATGTAACAAGGCTGATTAATCATTTTTACAGTCCACAAAAGTGAGTTCTTATATGATATCATAATTGTGTGCTTAGTATGAAATTATGGGTTGTTGGATAGAAGGCTATTGCCTGACATCCTTAATGACTGATTTGTTACTGTTTTGAGACTGGTTCAAGGCTATTTATATGTGTAAATGTTGCTGGAATAGTTTGGTTAGAGTTGGAATAGGTTTGGAATTGTCAACGTTGAAATGTAGTGAAGGAGGTAACGTTATGTTGTCCAATTTTAGGTTGTGTAGAATTGTTATACGCTGTGCTTTGTGGACTGTTGTAAGGTTGTTCTGGCACTAAGATAGTCTGTACATGATGTGTACATGAAAATATGTATTAGGAAAATACGATTAAGGGCAGAAAGGTTGAAGGAATACACTCGGGGTTATAAATACCTGCTTGCTATTCGTGTGTTATTTTTTTATGTGATTGGGCTGCCAAGATATATTGATTAGCTGCTAATGCTAGTTTTATCACCTACTATGTTGTAGATAAGTATTTGGAGAAAGGGAAGGTTGTCTCGAGGTAGTAACAAGGTCATACAATGAGGTATGTAAGGCTACTTGACTTCGTATTATTTGGCATGAAACATAGATCTTTCCTTGGCACATAAAGGCATCTACCAACTCTGGCACAATTATTAACCGTGTCTACCCTCTTGCACATGTTCATATGGTCTCATACATAGTCACCTTCAAATATGCATGCATACGTGGATACTAAGTCACATGAGTCCTTATTGCTAAATAAAGTTCACGAGTTGTCTCATTTCATATGTATTTCATTATTTGTGTAACATACTCTTTTCATTGTCATATTGTCTCATATGATTATTTACATGTCACATGCTACATCTACAGTCTTATAGTTTTAATATTATGACCACCAAAAGAATCATCTCAAAGCTAATTGAAAAGATAAAGTATACAGTTTTTGATGGGTGGTAGCTCGAGGGGTGGAAGTAACACCTAGCCAGGGACGATCCTATCACGGGGGGTAGCCTGAGGGATTAAGGAAGAACCTAGCCAGGGATGAACCCGATACATTTCACCACTAATCAGTTGGTCATTTATATTACAGTTATGCACAGATTTTACAGTAAAAATAAAGTAATATAAAGAACATAAAGTACATGATCCCACAGTATAACTAAAGGTGGTCTCTTATGCTACACCAGGGTACAGTTTCACTTGAGTTGTTATATCATATACAGTGTTTCCTGTCTTACATACTCAGTACATTATTTCGTACTAACGTCCCTTACGGGGGACCTGCATTTCATGTTGCACGTACAGGTGCTAGTAGATCTCCCCAATATGAATACAGGATATTCAGCTGTTGTTACCAAGCTCCAGGTTGCTTCGGGGCTTTGTATATGTCTAGAGCTTATATGTTTGTATTGCACAGTTTGTTGAGGTGGGGCCTGTCCCGACCTTTATTAGATATTTTTCTTTATCTAGAGACTTTGTAGACTATGTAAATCAAAGTGTGGTCATGTCTCGTACTTTAAATATCGTGACCCCAACGGCCTAGCCATATGCATTTCCTTTTGGCTTGTTATCACTGTTTATTTGTCCAATAGCATGTCAAACGTAGAAACCCCTTATAACATTTACAAAAAGTGCATAGATACAGGGTGATTCTCCCGAGCTTTATCGGCAACGGGGTGTCAGTCCGCCCTAACGGGACTTTAGGTCGTGACAATTACTAATTAATTAATTAACAAGATTATTAATTAATTAAGTCATAAATTATTTATTAATTAATTTAATTTATGAATTATTTATTAATTAGTTAAGTTTGTGAAATTAATTTAAATTAATAAAATTAACTAATTAATTTTGGAAAACTGTTTGGAAAGAACTTATTTCTTTGGAACAGATATTTCTTTTTCAAAAAATATCATATCTATTTTAAAAAGATGAATCTATTCTGAACAACTGAATTTTCTCTCAATTTTCAACATAAAATATCCTCCTTTTGCATACATTTTCTTACAAACAAAGTACAATCTTTATGTAATTTCATTGTTGTCTGTTGAGTTCACTGAAGTTATTGAAGTATCGCTATTTCTTTAACAGTTTACCCATTTTATCTTGAGAGAAAATAGTTCATACCTTTGATTCCATAAGGACACACATTGATTAAGTAGACTCATATTTCTTTCATTTAATTTTTTTATTACTTGTGTTTACTGTTTTGAATACAAGAGATAACAAAAATCTGAAAAGGTTGAATTTAATATGATGAAGTTAGGAGGAAAGAAATTTTCTTTATATTAAAATTAAATACGAATTGCGTGAGTCTGATCCGTAGAAACGAAACAAATTCGACAAGTATTTCCTTTCTCCAACTTCTCATACTACAAACTACAAAAAGAAGTCAGTTATGTGGATTAAGAGAAACAAGTGAGTACATTAATATCTTGCAAGGGTGAAATCAAAGAGGGTAACCAGAAAACCACCTATCAACCATGGGCAGGCATTGTTTGGGCTTGTATTCAGGAGCTGTATGACCCGCACCCTGCAAGAGAAAAGAAGATTAAGATGCAGTGCTGTTGGTTTAGAGTTGTCGCAATACGAATAGTCCTTACCTTAACAGTTGCATATGTCAGCTCGTAATCATTTTGTAGATACTTCATCTTGTATCTACACAAACAAAGTATGAGAAAAATTAACAACAAATATGAGGATAATTAACTGTTTTTACATTAGAGACAAATATTGAGTGAGTGAAAAAGCATTAGAGACCAAGGAACCAACCCTGCAACTTGACCGTCAACAAACCAAGGCTCCCAATCATCTGCAATTGGCAGTTTCAAAGTGTCTATCCATTCTTCCGTGCTCAAATGAGGAACAACCATGTCATGGTCACCACTATCAAAGTAAAAGTTTGTCAAACAGTATCTTCTGGAAACTTTTTTCCAAGTGATTAGGCTTAATATAGTACTAATAATTGCTTATTCTTCATAAGCCAGAACACTCTGGTTGATAGCTCATCTTTCTTTGTCTTTTGATTTTTTCCATTATCTAGTGATTATTAAAACAAAAAAGATCTTTCTAAGATTAGTGACTAATATATTAAGGTCACTTTGAATAATAGCATAACATAAAGAAGAAGAAAATATCTTGGAGTAATACCTATAAATTAATGCTCGACAGGACTTGCTGGTGAGATGGTAATGATCATCAATGGCACTTGGGACATCATACACATATGACTCGGTTCTCTCCATACCTGTATAATGCATGCTTTCATTGCATCTCACCCACTCCAATGCTGTCCCCTGGTTTTTTTACACGACCATATCATTCAAAAACTTTTCTGTTTTTCTCCCTTCCAGTTTCTTTTTCTCAGATAGCATTGGGTATGGACAGTAGGAACAAAAAATGTATTTGCATACCTCACGAATGTTTAGTGCTTTCTGGACAGCTTTATTGTTTGCCCAAACATAGGAGTATATGTAATTTTTTTCCTGTTTTTTGGCTTTAAAAAGTTAACGCTGCAAATTCTTGTATAATATACCAACATTTAAACACAATACATGATGCAAAGGACTCATTGGGGGGAGAAACAGAGACTTACTCGGCACCATGGTCCTGCAATTGGAAATATTGACTGGACATTTGTAGGAGTTTCTTGGAGAACGCTCATTAAAAATGGAAGGTCACACCAAGGTTCTAAAATATGTGCCCGTCGTATGTTCTTGAGACACTATGTACATGCAAGGACGGACAATTAGGTATAACTGAACTTTGAAGATATCTTAATATTTTATAAGTGCAGAATTTGATCCATTACCCTCGTTACTTTCTGAAGATCCTTTAAACATAATATGTTATTTGGATCAACGTTAATGAAATTCCCTTTGCAATTTGCTTTAGCAGACTACATGGTAATATGAGGGAGATTAGTTCCAGAATCATAATTTCCAGTTGTACTACTGAAGAAGTTAATAGTCACTATGTTAGCATATCTGTGGTGGGGTTCTCAAATGTAGAGTACAGAGCATAAGCAATTAGATACCTGATACATCTTATCTGAAATAAGTCCCATACGATTAGCATATTTGATTCTACCATTGAGGTCAATGAATCTATCTGTTAAAGCATTACCTTGTATATATCCCTACATTCAATCCAAAACCTCAGGTTTGACAGCAAAACATAAAATGAGAAGTATCAATAATGAGAACAGCAAGAAGAGCTGCACAACTGAATGCATTGTTCATACTTTGATATTCAGTTGAGGCTTGTCACCAACTTCAATACCTTGAGAGAAAGAAAAAGGTCATGAAACAAGATAACAGAAAGACTGATCCTGAACTCAAGTACAAGATATAGTACCATCGTATATTTTGCGAGTAAGCAGTGCAACAAAAAGGCCTGCATAGGAATCACCACTAATATATAGTGGATTGTTGAGATACTCAGGATGATCCATAAGCCACTACAGCACAACAGTTTCACAGTCTCATTAATTTGCTTATGAAAGTTCAGGGGTTAGATATTACCTTATGCATGAGAATGAAGTACTGATCGACATTGAGACATGAGATGTTAGATAAATAAATGTTGTAGGAGAACAAGATTCAAACACACCGGGCTCTTCTCACTTTTTTCATTACGTCTCAAATTGTAAGGATACCAATGGAGAACAAATCCAACTAAAAGGAATCACTAATTTCAGCTACACATAAAAACCTGATGAATTTGCTCAGACCAAAATTCTCTCACCTTTCTAAGGAAGTCGTAGTTTAGAGTTACAGATAGGGTATCATTGCAGTTGTAACCTTCTGAAGTCTTTGCATATGAGTATCCTGTGCCAGCAGGTTGATCTATAAATATTATGTTGGCCACCTAGTAATTAAAACCAGATTGCTGCTTATATAGACGAGCAACAATGAAAATATAAGCAAATTATAAAAGAGTAGGCATACAAAACCTTGGTCCAAGAATGTAAGTTCAACTCCAATCTCGGGAAATCTCCACCAGAATTTGCATAATCAAAGGTTAAAGGGCCTGAAAGAAGCATCAAGGTCATTTCTACAACTTATTAACTTTTGGGACACAATAATTCAAACAAGAAGCATAAACTTGTTCAGAACATTCTTATCATTTCCTCTTACACTAATGAATAAGTAGGTTCCTTTTTTTGTTAACAGAATTCCAAAGCTTAATGAAAAGGATAGCACTGCAAATTTTAGCGCTACTTTAATGCGGCTTAGTGGAGAAAGAGAGAATTTTGATTTGGAGACCCTCAACCAATCCTTTGGACTATCAAACCTTTGAGCTAACAAAAACCAAAAGTATCCTCATTGACCCGAAAGTGATCATTAATGTTCTTTTAGCCATTATTCTTTAGGCCTGCACATCATAAAACATTGTATACATATATTGATACATGCCGAACATTATACGTGATACCTTCATCCCATTATAATGACACGTTTTTATAGTATCAAAATGTCATGATAAATTTTAAAATCTTTGTTTTTTTAAATTCTGATCAAATCAAACATGTCATATAAACAAAACTAGAACGTGACTCACTCACTAAAGCAGACTGTGCCCGCTGAAATCATCCAATATCCAAATTGCAATCAACAAGTGTGAAGTTCAAGTTCTATTGTAAGTTTGCAACTACGGTGTAATACCCTAAAAGAAAGGAGAACATGATAAATGTTTTACATTGTCTCTGTTAGTTTAAAGCTAATCGACATGCTTTAGATTTATCAATTAACTGGTTACCTGTAATTGCATTTAGAACTAAAAGAAGATCAAAATGGTCCTTTAATTTTAGTTTTATACTCAAAATATACTTCCTTTTTATTGTACTTGAAGAATTACCCTTTGCACAAGACATACATACTAGAACCTTTCCCAAGGAACAACAGATCATCCAGACTCCTCCCTTACACATTGATCATCTCAACTTTCATTCCTTTCCAAAAATAATGCCAAAAACAAGAGACAAACAAATAAACAATTAGAAAAAACTTCAATTTTTAAAAAGTTCCATTATATTTGCTGCACTCTTATTTTGATATCTATGAATTGTTTTCACTTGTTTAGGTTAGAGCGCCAACCTATATAGAGTAAAAAGCTGCCCTGTTGTCCGTGTATAAAATTAGTAAATTCGAGATTGATGGAAAATAAATCATAAGTATATAGGAGGAAATTGAAATACCAATTTCATAAAAGAAGGAAGAGAGACCGGAGCAACCAGGACCTCCGGTGAGCCAAATCATGAGAGGATCATTTTGTGGGTCTCTCTCAGATTCTACAAACAAGTAAAATAGCTGCACTTTTTCCTCTTCTCCAACACCAATGTAACTGATTAACATACCAATTAACAAATTAGAGTACAGGAGAAGGGGAATTTAGCAATGGCAATATTAGTATGTACTTACCCAGTTTTGAGTCTAAATGGAAGTTGCCCATCGAAGCCAGGAAGAATCTCAACAATGAAGTGCGGTAAGACTAGGTTGGATAGAAGAAGAAGTAGTACTGAAAACACAATGTCTCGCACCATTGGATATGACAACGGACGAGTGGAATGGAATTCACAAAATGAAAACGACGAGAGATCAAAGCTTTTGAAAACCATTCGATAGGACAACGGTGGCACCGAGTTTTGTTCATTACCTGTCCGATGCCTTCACAGAAAATATTGAAGATCAAAGAACATTCATTTAGGGAGGAGGGGGCAAAGGGAATCCCGATGTCACTTTTTAAGCATGACATAGACC
>JAOTQJ010000002.1:12611091-12634913 GCA_025642045.1 Solanum sejunctum | reverse complement strand
AATTTCATTGTGATGTAAAAAGCCTACTAAGTACGAACTGAATTTTGCATACAAAAATTGATTTCATGATTCAATGTAGATCTAGTTAGACTCGATTTCTACCTTAAGAAATTTGGAGACATGTTTAGTTGCTAGATGCATGTTATCTACCATACTATACTTATATTAGAAATTAGAATGGCTTATGTCAGACAATATGCAATTACAAGAAATAATAAACTCAGAACAAAAACAAAAATTACAATAATACAAGGTAAAAACCACCAAAAACAAACAAGGTTATAAGGAACTTAAAGCTACAAAAATATATCTTGACCTGCTCAAGCGCAATCAGCTCTTACCTGTATTTATGTCCTATTTCATCGTAACCTTTTATGATCATATGCTCCCTCCCATACAAAAACTCTTCAATTTATTTGTCTTGAAGTTTGATAGATTTTGCAACTTTCAGTGTCTTGAAACAATGATCCTCAACAGTACGTTGAGGAAACATTTACAAAAGATTGTTTGATAAACTCGCATTGCCTCTGCTATATTTTATCTTCTGCAATACTCCTGTCATCATAAATCATTTTAAACTGATTCTTCTAAAAATACCCTTGACATTCCACCTCTTCCTTATTCTTCTCCTAATGAATTTTGTATTCAACACAATAATCTGATTCTTATCCATTATATGATGGTCTACTGTACTCACCATACAAAGAGACTTCAAGAGTACTTGGTTTTTTTTATGATTCTTAATGACTTCATTCTTGAATCATGTGAGCTATTAATTATCATCTAGCATTAGCATCACTAGATTCCAAACATTTTCTCTATACAACCTCATCTCATATGTCAACCTTGATTTCTCGTGTAGGTGCATGCTACTGAAGTTGTACATGTCTCTTATTTCATGTAACCATAAATCTTACACTTACCAACCCTATCTCTTTCTTTATCTGAAAATAGTTCAAGGAGTAGAAAAGCATCATATATCTCATGATAGTTGAAATGCCCCTCATATGCTTTAGAATGTCTCATAATTGTAATTTCCATATATCTCAAAATCAATGCATGATTTTGAAAATCCAATTTAATATTCTCGATTACGGGGAAAATTGAGTGCAAAATGAGTATAACCCAAATTTTAGAAGACCCGAAGCAAAAAATAATTTTTGCTAATTTTTAAATTTTCAATGTCTGTCCGCGCCCAGGCCACGACATGCCTGGGGTGCGGACTAGTGTAAATTGTGATCCGCATCTAGTCTATGTCACTCCAGGGGTGCGGACCAATGTAAAATTTTCCTCAGTTTTCATATTTAATCCAAAGGCATTGGGGTAAATGCCCAGTGCCCATTTACACGTGAATCATCCATACTTAGCCATATTTCAACTCTATATCTCACAAAAACCCTCTCTAAAGCCTCTCCAAGACTTGACCAAATCTCTCATTCAAATCAAAGGATTTTAAGCTCAATTTTAGAACTCAAGAACCTATCTCACGCTTCAAGTTTTCCTCAACTCAATCTCAAGAAAATCAAAATTCGACGTTTGTGGGTCTTCATCCATATGTCCTTTCACCCATAGAGTCCAAACCTCCTTTATGAAAATTTGCATGATTTCAAGTCGTATTACTTATGTGTATCTTTTATTATGAAATATGATCATAAATTGTGTTAGTGTTTCATCAAGTATTGATATTATGCATGAATATCTATTTTAAGCTTATCCCATAAGTTGATTTATATCTACTGGGATTATGCATGATTTGAACTATGAAAACCATGAACTATGATGAACTTTTGAGATGGATTTCATACACAATTTGGGCTTTTATTACAATGTTGGTGGGTTGATTTTGAATTGATTTTACTCATCTTGTTATACTTTTGAGTTGCATGATTTGAACAAGTTTCATGAACCCACCATGTGTTTGATGAAATTACATGACAAGAATTCTCAAGATGTAAATGAACTATTATATGATTTACAAGTCAAGTGACTTTATGCTTGTTAAGGGCTTTCAAGCACGAATTTAATTCATGAAAAGTAGTAATGATTTTATAAGTACTAAGTTGAGCCCTATTTCAAGATTTTTACCTCTTGTGAGCCATTTCATGTTAAAGCAAGGGTTCATATATGATTATTATCTACTCTCGTATTCAAGTTACGCTCACTTTTAGAGGCCAAACATAGTATGAGCTACTTAAGTCATGTTATTATGTCTCTTACAAGTTATTATAGTTGTGATTATTTCAAGTATTCCATGAAATTTGACTTAGCACCGATTGAGGCTTAAGATAGGGGCTCGCCATAAGGGGTCCTTATGTAAAGTCTTTAGTCTCTAAACTATGTGCCTCCATAGGATTATTTATTAACCTTGCTATACTACTAGATCTATCTAGTGAACATTATAATGTTTGGTTTGCCTTGGCAAGTAGACCATACTTTGTCGGGGGGTGTCATGCCCAATCATTAGCTGGGGGTTGTCATGCCTAGCCACCTATACTGAGAGGGTGCCATGCCTTGGATTCCAAGTTGTAGCTGTTTGGTCTATGTTGGTTAAGGTCTCCTCCCACATATGTATATTATCATGTGCAAGTTGAATGTTTTACATGCAAGTTTTATTACAAGCATTGATCATACATCTCATATTGAGATTTTTTCCATTGCTTATATCTTCTGTATTTTGAATATATTGGCTTACATCTTTGTTGCATTGCATCATGCATACTTAGTATATTCAAATGTTCTAACACATACTCTATGCCTACATGATATCACCATGTTGGAACCGAAGTTCCTTTCAATCCTCCTCCTCCAAATAACTAGTTTGGTTCTTGAAGCAAGCTTTGGTGACTCCTCAACTCTGAGGATAATATCAATATTATTCATGTTATGCTGAGACTTATTCTTGATATTGGATATTTATTGTTATGAGGGTGATCCCGGGGAGTATCTTGGCCCCTACTCCATTCTAAAGTAGAGGTGTTGTTGGATACTAAGTTTGTATATGCTTTTAAGCTTGACTTTTCTTATACTTCTATATTTTGAAAGAATTCCCATAGTCCCACTTTGCTTTTTATACTTGACTCTTGCTAATGTTTACTTTTACTTTCACAACCAAGGATGTGTACAAGATATGCTAAGAGGCTTATTTGGATTGTTCCAGACTTCCCATTCGTTGTGTCATGTCTAGGCCCTAGGCTTGGGTTATGACAAGCTTGGTATAAAAGCACTAGGCTATTAATGGTCGTCAAAAATCCAACACACTATCTCGATTAGAGTCTTATTCATAGTTGTGAAGAGCGCCACAACTATGAATGGGAGGCTTTGAGGTATTTTAGGAAATGTTTCACTTCTTCATGGTATATATTGTGCTTTAGATGCAAAGGTAAGGCTTTTCCAAAAATGAATGCTTTTTGCTCTTCTAGATCATGCCTCTACCAAGAGGAAGACTGAGGAGAGCCCGTACTCCCGAGGACCAACTGGCCCCTCTCGCTCCTCAAGTTGCTCAAGATAGAGGGGTAACCCAAGATGAGTTTAAGGATGCTATCACAATGTTCCCCATGCAATGACCAACCAATTGAACCAAGGGGCACAAGCTCCTCATGCTCCTACTCTGGCCTCAAGAGTGAGGGACTTCACGAGGATGAAACCTCCAAAATTTCATGGGTCCATGGTAGAGAAAGACCACCAACATTTCATCGATGAGGTTTATAAGGTGTTATCCATCATGGGGGTAAATTTAGAGGAAAAGGCAGAGTTGGCGGCCTACCAACTCAAAGGTGTGGTTCAAATTTGGTTTGCACAATGGAAGTTGGAGAAGGAAAATGATGATGCTATTTCTTGGGAAGAGTTTAAAGGGGCCTTCTTTAAATGGTTCTTCTCTATTAAGTTGAGAGAGGCTAAAATGATGCATTTCATGAATCTTAACCAAGGTTCCATGAGTTTGACAGAGTATGCTATCAAGTTCAACAAGCTCTCCAAGTATGTTCCTCAATTAGTTGCCGAACCTAGAACAAAGAGAAACAAGTTTATGTCGGGAGTGTTCTACTAGGTGAAAGAAGGGTGTCATACTGCCATGTTAGTGATTGATATGGACTTGTCCCAGATCATGACATATGCGGAACAACTTGAGGGGGAGAATCTTTGAAAGAGAAGAAGTGGAGAGTCCAAGAGGGCTCGGTTCGAGGGTAGCTTCCAAGGTGCCAAGGGTAGCCGGATTCAACAAGGTCACAAGTTTTATGGGCAAGGGTCCTCCAATTCTCGTAATAAGAGGTTTTCTAATGATGGGGTATCTAACCCAAGGTTTCAAGGTGGCAATGGTGGGATGACTAATCCTAAGCGCCAAAGGTATGGGACAAACCATAGTGGTCCATGTTTAAAGAATTCTAATGCTTGCTTTGGTTGTAGTGAAATCAGTCACAAGGTCGTTGATAGTCCTCATGCTCAAAATAATGGTAGACATGGTCATCCCTAAGATCAAGGTGCTAATGTAGGTCAAAGGGAAAAGGGAGGCCAACATTGGGGTGCTCCAAGGCAAAATAGGTTCTATGCTCTCCAAGGAAGGAAAGGAGTGAATTAGGTGCCCGATATGTTACCGGTATGTTAAAGGTTTTTGATTATGATATGTATACATTGATAGGTCTAGGTGCCGCCCTATCTATCATTACTCCTTTGTTGCCAAAAAGCTTCATGTGTATCCCGAATTATTGTGTGAATCTTATGAAGTGTCTACCCCCATTGGTGAGTCTATTGTTGCTAAATAAGTCTACAGAAATTGTCTCATGTTCATATTGTATAAAGTCTTGCCTTGTGATTTTGTCAAACTTGATATGGTGGATTTTCATATCATTCATGGGATGGATTGGTTAATATTATGCCTCCATTAATTGTAGGACCCGTAGAATAAGATTCCACTTTCCTAATAAGCTTATCCTTGAGTGGGAAATTTATAATGTGGTAGTTAAGGGTAGATTCATTTCTTATCATAAAGCCTAAAAATTAATTTCTAAGAGTCGCATTTACCATTTTGTGTGGGTTAGAGATGTTGAATCTAAAGTCCTCCCCATTGAGTCCGTTTCGGTGGTAAATGAGTTTCTTGATGTGTTTCCTAATTAGTTCTCCGATGTTCCTCCTTAAAGGAAAACAGACTTTGGTATAGAACTCCTTTTAGATACACAATCTATTTCTGTTCTCCCTTACCATATGGCCCCGACGGAATTGAAAGAGTTGAAGGATCAATTGAGGGATTTGTTGGAAAAGTGTATCATAAGGCCTAGCAAGTCACCTTGGGGTGCACCAGTGTTATTTGTGAAGAAGAAGGATGGTTCCCTTAGAATGTGCATTGATTACCGGTAACTTAATAGGGTCACCATAAAGAACAAGTACCCTTTACCAAGGGTAGATGACCTATTTGATCAACTACAAGGGGCTATTCACTTTGTAAGATTGAGTTTCGGTCAAAATACTACTAAGTGAGAGTGGGGGAGCGTGATATTCCCAAAATGACTTTTCGGACTAGGTATGGGCATTTTGAATTTATGGTGATGTCTTTTGGCTTGACTAATGCATCAACAATATTTATATATCTCATGAATAGGTTCTTTAAACCTTACCTTCATATGTTTGTCATGGTTTTTATTAATGATATATTGATCTATTCCCGGAGTGAAGAAGAACATGTGAATCATTTGAGGGTAGTGTTGCAAATCTTGAGAGATGAGAAGTTATATGCTGAATATGATAAATGTGAATTTTGTTTGAATGAAGTTGCATTTTTAGGGAATGTGGTGTCGGGTGATGACATTAATATTGATCCTAAGAAGATGGAGGTGATAAGAAATTGGCCTAGGCCCTTAACTCCGACGGATATTAAGAGGTTTTTGGGTTTAATGGGTTACTACAGGAGGTTGATGAATAGTTTCTCTTCTATTGTTTTTGCTATAACTAAGTTGACTCAAAAGAAGGAAAAATTTGTTTGCACTGATGAATGTGAAAAGAATTTTCGAACCTTGAAAGACAAGCTTATTTCCGCTCCAATTTGGCCTTACTAGAAGGGTTAGAAGGGTTTGTGGTTTATTGTGATGATTCAAGAATTGATTTGGGGTGTGTGTTGATGCAACATGGAAAGGTTATACAATATGCCTCTAGGCAACTTAAGTTGTATGAGAGAAATTATCCCACCCATGATCTTGAATTGGCTGTCGTGGTGTTTACTTTGAAATTTTGGTGTCATTATTTATATGAGGTTCATGTTGATATGTTTAGACACCACAAGAGTCTGCAATAAGTGTTCACACAAAAAGATCTTAAGTTGAGGCAAAGAAGATGGTTAGAGCTCCTTAAGGATTATGACATGAGTGTGCACTTTCATACCGAAAAAGCTAATGTTGTGGTTGATGCTCTAAGTAGTGTGTTCATGGGTAGCCTTGATGATATGGATATTGGTAACAATGAGGTGGCTAGAGAGGTTCACTGGTTGGCTAGGTTAAATGAAAGCAAAAATGGTGGCGTGGTCGTTGTTGATGGTTCCAAATATTCTTTGATTGAGGTAGTCAAGTTAAAACAAGACCTTGACCTCGCCTTGCTAGAGTTGACAGCCTTAGTAAAAGATGGTAAAGTGGAGGTTTTCTCCCAAGGGGTAGATGGTGTCCTTAGGTACCAAGGTAGGTTATGAGTGCCTAATGTTGATGACTTGAAGGAGTTGATTTTGCAAAAGGCTCATAATTCACTCTATTCTATTCACCCCGATTCCACAAAATTGTATAGAGATTTGAGAGAGGTGTATTGGTGGGGTGGTATAAAGAAAGGTATTGCCAAATTTGTAGCTTGGACTCACAATTGTCAGTAAGTGAAAGCCGAACATCAAAGGCAAGGTGGCCTAGCCCAAGACATAGAGATTCCTACTTGGAAGTGGGAAGAGATCAACATGGATTTTGTGGTTGGTTTGCCTAAGAGTAGGAAACACTTTGATTCTATTTAGGTTATTGTTTATTGGATGATAAAGTTGGCCCACTTTCTACCAATTAAGACAACCTATGGTGCCAAAGATTATGTCAAATTGTATATTCATAAGTTGGTTAGATTGCATAGGGTGCCATTGTCTATTCTTTCAGATTGTGGTGCTCAATTCATTTCACATTTTTGGAGATCCTTCTAAAAGGGTCTTGGTACCACGGTCAAGCTTAGCATACTTTTTCATCCTCAAATGGATGGCCTATATGAAAGGACTATCTAAACTCTTGAGGATATGCTTAGGTCTTGTCCTTTGGAGTTTAAAGGTAGTTGGGATGAACATGTTCCACTTATAGAGTTTGCTTACAACAATAGCTACCACTCTAGTATTAGTGTGACTCCCTTTGAAGATCTTTATGATAGGCATTGTAGTTCCCCAGTTGGGTGGTTTGATGTGGGGAAGATGGCTTTGTTAGGCTCAGATTTGGTTATGGAAGATTTGGAGAAGATGAGGTTGATAAGGGAAAGGTTGAAGATGGATCAAAGTAGACAAAAGTCTTACTCCAATGTGACAAGAAGAAATCTAGAGTTTAAGGTTGGTGATTGTGTTTACTTGAAGGTCTCACCCATGAAGGGTGTGGTCCGGTTTTGCAAGAAAGGTAAATTGAGTACAAGGTCTGTTGGTCCTTATATGATTTTAAGGAGATTTGGTAAGGTTTCCTATGAATTAGAGTATCCTACGAAGATGAATGTGATTCATCTGGTCTTCCATGTGTCTATGTTGAGGAGATGTGTTGGTGACCCAAGTGCAATAGTACACGTAGAAGTTGTGGGAGTTGTGGAGGATATTTTAACCTATGAGGAGGTCACGGTGGATATATTGGATAGGAAAGTGAAAAGGTTGAGGAATAATGATGTAGCATCCATCAAGGTTCTTTGGAGGAATCAACGAGTTCAAAAGGCCACATGGGAAGCCGAAGAAGACATGAAAAAGAGATACCCATACACTTTCCACTCTAGTCAAGCCGAAGGTAATGCCTTAATTCCTATCTATGATTTCAAGTATTGAGTTTCAGCCCTTATGTCATTTTGCATGCATTCATATTCATGGTAACTCATTTATGGTGATTTTTGACATTCATGTTAAGACTTTTTCAAAATGATGTCTAAGTGTTATTGTTAAATTCATGTCAGGATGAAAACTTCATAACTACTTCTTTTACTAATGTTTCTTTGACATTCATGGATGAATGTTCCCAAGAGAGAGATATTGAAACGCCCCTCACGTGCTTCAAAATGCCTCATAATCATAATTTTCGTGTATCTCAATATTTGTACGTGATTTTGAAAATCTAATTTCATATTCTCGATCAGGGGGTAAACTTGAGTGGGAGATGGATATAATTTGGATTTTAGAAGACCCTTAGTGAAAAATAATTTTTTTGTATTTTTGATTTTCCAGCGTTTGTCCGTGCCAAGGCCGCGACATGCATGGGGCACAGACTAGTGTAAATTGTAATCCGCATTTGGTCCGCATTGCACAAGTGGCGCGGACCAAGTAAAATTTTCTTTAGTTTTCTTATTTCATCCAAGGACATTGGGGTAATAGCCTAGTGCCCATTTACATAAGAAATCCTCCATAATTAGCCATATTTCAACTCTATATCTCACAAAAACCCTCTGTAAAACCTCCCAAAGGCTTTACCAAATCTCTCATTCAAATTCAAGGATTTCAAGCTCAATTTTGGAACTCAAGAACCTATATCAAGTTTCAAGTTTCCCTCAACTCAATCTTAATAAATCCAAGTTTGAGGTATGTGGGTCTTCATCCGTGGGTCCTTTCACCCATGGAGCCCAACCCTCTCTTTTATAAAAATTTGCATGATTTCAATTTATATCACTTATAAGTATCTTTTATTATGAAATATGAGTATATATTATGTTGGGGTTTTATTAAGTATTGAGATTATGCATAAATATCTATTTTAAGCTTACTCTATGACTTGATTTATATCTATTGAGATTATGCATGATTTGAACTATAAAAATTATTAACTATGATGAATTTTTGAGATGGATTTCATGATACCTAATTTTTTGGGTTTAATTACAATGTTGGTGGGTTTATTTTGAATTGATTTTACTCATCTTGTTATACTCTTGAGTTGCATGATTTGAACAAGTCTCATGAACCCACCATTTGTTTAATGAAATTACATGACAAGAATTCTCAAGTTGTTTATGAACTATTACACGATTTATAAGTCAAGTGACTTCATGATTATTAAGGGCTTTCATGCACGTATTTAATTCATGAAAGGTATCCACAATTTTACAAGAATTAAGTTGAGGCCTATTTCAAGATTTTTACCTCTTGTGAGCTATTTCATGTTAAAGCAAGGGTTCATGTATGATTATTATCTACTCTCATATTCAAGTTAGGTTCACTAGTAGAGATCAAGCATGTTATGAGCTACTCAAGTCATGTTATCATGTCTCTTACAAGTTATTAAAGTGTCACGACCCAAGTCTAAGGCCTAGACGTGATCGGCGAATGGGGAACCCGAAGGAACCCCAAACAAGCCTTATAGCATATCATTACACATCCATGGTCGTGGAAACAATTAACTGAGATTTGAAGAATGGCAATAAGAGAAAAAATGGCTAAGGGAGAACTTTTTATAACATAGAGTCAAGAGATATTAGAATCAACTCATAGGATAAATACGTAGCTTTGTCCAACAATACCTTTACTACGTAGATAATGGTGGGCCAAGATATACAACTGGGCTCACCCTCATAGTTATAAGTATATGATAAAGTAATGGGAAACTTAATACATAGTATGAGATAATAGTCCTTGTCTCTAGAATGGAGGACTCACCAAAGGCTAACTTGAACAATCCATCTAGCCACAAGAAAAATCAGTAGGAGCTTCAGTAACTTGAACAATCCATCTAGTATGCATTAGTATGTTTGAATTTACTAAGTATGTGGGATGCAATGCAACAATCGATAGGCATTATAATCCAAAATGCATAACTATAGGCAATAAATATAATATAGCAATATGCATACATGATCAATGCATAAGTAAAACATACTTAAGTAAATCATACTCATATAGAATATCATTTGTGAAGATAAGACCAAGCTAGCTTTCCAAGGTACAAACCCCACGGTAGGTTGGTGATGTTGCCACCCTATCACCTATATAGAGATGAGTATTAACCCTTATTCTAGGTTGATGACGATACCACCCCGTCACCCTGGTGGAGATGAGTATTAACCCTCATTCTATATTACCCGGGCTCTTGTCCCCTCGGATCGGGCATAGTCTATGCAACACTTTATATAGGATTCATCATAAGCTTTAATGCAATACCTTATGTAGGAATAATCATGTACATAAGCTCCTTTTATCATCATAACATCATTCATATCATACATCTTGCTTTAGACCTTCAATTCCTCAAAAAACCATAACCAAACATTTTATCAAACACATTGGGTATGCAAGAGGGGTAAAAGAGCATGAAATTTAGAGATGAAGTCATGCACAAAAATCAGTGGTAAAACCTTTAATCAACACTTTGCAACACCTCCAATACATTCATACCAAAGCCCTATATCAAATCTAACATTAGATTCAAGATTTGAACATGCTAAAATAACCATACTTTCATGAACTAAAATCATTTGTATAGTAAATTTCTCAATAAACAAGACCCACATGTGAAATCAACTTTAAATCATGAAATGTTAAGTAAAAGAGGGTTTAGGCAGCATTGGTGGAAGGACCCAATGGTTCAACACCACATACCTTAGGTATGGAGAGGTTCTTGAAGAAAACTTTAATGGAAACTTAAAGTTTGAATGAGGTCTTTGATGAAATCCTTAAGATTTGTCTTGAGTTTGGGACTTAAATTTAGAGTGAAATTTGAGTCTTAGTGTTTGAGAAGATATTGGACAATGTTGAGGATGATTTGAGAATGAAATAGGGCTAAGTATAGGTAAAAACGCTTATGGGAACCCTTGGGTCCAAGAGTTGAAAGTCATGGACCGAAATTAAAAACAAAAAGGGCAAAAATAACATAGGTCTGCCCTGCAGAGGCGACTCAGATGCTCACTGGAAATCTGCATTTTCTATACGAATGAGTTTTACGAAAATGGCCATAAATACTTCATTCAAACTCGGAATGAGGCAAAATGAAATGTGTTGGAAAGATGATTCAAAGGGATTTAAGATGTTAGGTTGTGGGCCACTCAATATTTTCTGTGATAAGAGATATGTCCCTTCAAATTTGACACTCCTAAATAACGTTTTTTGTGATTTTCAAATTTTGATGTGGTTGCTCTAAAATTCAGGTTAGACCCATTTATCACTCAATTTTACCCCCTAAACAACAATATGAAGTCATATTTTGGAAATAACAAACAAATATTTAGATATATGGAAATTATAATTCCTGGCAATTTCGAGGTACATTTTCGGGCACTTTTTGGGGTCATTACAATATCTCCCTTTTGGGAACATTCGTCCCCTAATGTAAAAGAAACATACATGACAAGACTAATCGTAAACAAATCAGCCCAAACAAGAATGCAACATTACATTTAAAACACCATTTTCAAAATCTCAGCATAAGTGTAAAATCATCTTAAACTTGCCAACTTAAACATGAATGCATATGAATGAAATAGGGGCTGAAATGCAAGAGTTGAAATCATAAAAAAAGGACTTAGTGTGTTATCATAAGCTTGAATAGAATGAAAAAGATACAAATATTTCTCCTGCATGCCTGCTTCGGCTTCCCAGACACATATGAATAGATGACTCTACCCAAAGGTCCTTGAAGAACACTACATCATTATCAATCAACTTCTCCGCTCATCCGTCTAACAGCCCCACCAGGACCTTCTCTTAAGCCAACTTACCATCCTTAACACCCATACCCTCAAAGTGTTCTATAACACTAAAGTCACTAACACATCACATCCACCTAGAAGCATGAAGAATCGGACAAACCATATGTACATTCATACGCCATTCCCAAACTTATGCAACCTTATCAACCTTACTCTACACTCTATAAGGACTCATAATCCTTAACACAATTGTTAATCTTAAATACACCTAACCCATTTGGTACCATATCCACCATTTACACCTTAGGAGTCAACCTACACTCTATCATTCCCTCACCCAAAACTTCTAACTCTAATAGGGTGAAATTGAGGCCTTGTGTCACGTCCAAAGTCCTGTTAAGATGGACTGGCACCCTTTAGGTCATGATACATCTTAGTTGATCCTAGATGAATGGAATATCTGGAATGATGGGCTTCTTCCATTAGCCACTTTCTTAGTCCATTAATATTAGGCACAAATAAGCTATTTTGTTGATAAAGTACTTCATTTTGTGCAAAGTCAAAGCCCTTTATCATACCATGACTCACTTTGTCTTTAAGTCGTCGTAAAATAGGATCCTCGAACTATTTTTCTTTCACCTCTATTACTAATGAATATGCTGTTCCATTATGTATAACAACCCCTTTCTTTGGGGTTTCAAGAAGGCAAACTCCTATACTAGCTAGTTGACATAGATCCTTAGCCACCCCTTGAGTTACCATGGCCTAATCACCAGTATTTATGATTTCCTTATGACTCAGAGCATCGGCTACCACATTTGCATTTCCTGGATGGTATAGTATATCAACATCATAATCTTTTATAAACTCTAGCCATCTTTGCTATCTTAAATTTAGGTCTTTCTGCTTAAGAATATACTGCAAATTCTTATGATCAGAATATATGTCAACTTGAAAACCATACGAATAGTGGTGCCATTTTTCAAAGCAAACACAATCATTGCTAGCTCAAGATCATATGTTGGATAGGTTTTATCATGTGGTCATAGTTGTCTGAAGGCATAAGCAATTACCCTTCCATGTTGTTTAAGTACACACCCTACGCCAACTCCTGAAACATCGCAATACACTACATACCCCTTAGTGCCTTCTGGAACTGCTAGCACAGGTACAGAAATTAGATTATTTTTCAGCTCCTGCAAGCTCCTTTCACATGCATCATTCCATTGAAACTTGGTTGCCTTATGTGTCAACTTTGTTAGAGGTGCAGAAATAGAAGAAAAACTTTCAAAAAACCTCCTATAATAACCTGCCAAGCCTAGGAAGCTCCAAGCTTTAGTAGGTGTCGTTGGCCTTAGCCAATCATTCATAACCTCTATCTTTTGTGAATCAACTCTTATTTCCTCAGCAGACACAAAATGACCTAAGAATGCAACTAATTTTAGAAAAATTCACATTTAGAAAACTTGGCATACAACTGTCAATAATGAAGAACTTGTAACACTTGTCATAAGTGATTTGCGTAGTCCTCTTCTGATGTTGAATATACCAAAATGTCATCTATAAACACCATAACGAACACATCCAAGAATGGCTTGAATACCCTATTCATCAGATCCATAAAAACTGGTGGATCATTCGTTAGCCCAAATGACATAATAAGAAATTCAAAGTGACCATAGCATGTCCTGAAAGCAGTCTTAGTATTTCTTTCTCTTTCACCCTTACTTGGTGATACCCTGATCTCAAATCAATTTTTGAAAAGCATTTGGCACCCTGTAACTGATCAAATAAATCATCAATCCTACGGAAGGGGTATTTGTTCTTAATTGTCACCCTATTTAATTGTCGATAATTGATACACATTCTCAAGGTGTCATTCTTTTGACATACAAATAAGACTGGTGCACCCCAAGGGGACATACTAGGTCTTATGAAATCCTTCTCCACTAAGTCTTTAACTGCTCTTTTAATTCACATGATTTTGTTGGGGCCATTCTATATAGAGGGATGGAAATAGGTTGAGTGCCTAGAAGTAAGTTAATACCAAAATCTACTTCTCATTCTAGAGGTAAGACTAGAAGTTCTTCAGGGAACATATCAACAAATCATTCACTATAGAACTGATTGAAGAGTTGGCGATTCTGCCTCTATATCCTTTACTCTAACTAAATGACGTATATACCCTTATATATATCATCTTTATTGCCTTCAAATAAGAGATAGACTTACCCTTTGATGCCCCAATATTGCCTTCCCATTCAAGAACTGCCTCATTTTGAAAATGGAAGTACACTCTCTTAGTTCAACAATCCACGGTATAGCAAGAAGCTAACCAATCCATACCTATTATAACATCGAATTCCACCATTTCTAGCTCAATAAGGTCAGCCAATGTGTCACAGTCATAAACACTTACTACACAGTCATAATAAACACTTCTAGCCATAATAGATTTATCGATTAGTATAGACACTTCAAATGGTTTACTCAATAATTTGGGCATTTCCTTAAGCTTCCCAGCAACTAGTTGGGTAATGTATGATAGTGTAGAATAAGGGTCCTCTTATGATGTGAACTGCCCTGTAGATCTGGCCCTCTTGGATTGCCCCATTTTTAATTCTTGTGCTCTTTTCCTTTGCCTTTGATCATCTAGTTTCTGTGCAAAAGCTTACATCCTTGCTATATCTATGTCTTTATTCAAGGAAGCAATGGTACAATCTCTAATTAGATACGAATCCAATATATCCACATACCAATAAACTTTATCAGCCATAGTAGCATCTACATTAGAAGCATGCCTAGTCAAGGAATTAAATTGAAGGCTATACTCCCTCACACTTATATTTCCTTGGTGGAGATTCAGGAATTCATCTACATGAGCCTCTCAGATCTCTAATGGCAAGTAATAGTCAAGATATTCCTCCTTGAACTCTTTCCAAGTAGTTGGAGGTGCATCTATATCCTTAGATTGCTTCCAAGCTTCATACCACAATATAGCCACACATTTCAACCTATATATCGCTAACTTGACATCTTTTGTACAACTCACATGCATAACATCTAAAGTGCATTGAATTTGATCAATAAAGTCTTATGGATCTTCATTAGGATCTAACCTAGTGAAAAATGGACGGTCCAAATTAAGAAAGTCACATATCTTCATGCTAACTGCTCTATTCGCACCACCTACACCTATAACTAGACCTTCCTGTCTTTAACCTTGGTCAACAACTATACGATTCAATAGTTGGACTGCATTTCTCAAATCCTGCACTATAGTATTAATAGGTGGTTTGGGGGAATTTCACTACTTCCTGGTTCATCAGGAGCTAGAGGAGTTGGAGATGTCTGTGCTAGAGACTCATCTTGAGCCTCATTTCGTTGTCTCACCCCACTAGTATACCAACCACCACTTATACTTTCTTCCATTTACCTTTGTTTTTCCTAGTTGCTAGCATACTTGTTGCATAAAACAATTTAGAGGTCAGACACAATCCGCCTATTACACTTGGCTCTATGGCACAATCTTAAGAAAAAAAAGAAAGTGAAAACTCCTAAAGGCCACGTATCCTCCTACTTATAAATGTGGTACACAACACATCGATAAACAAGAATCTACATAGACACGACTTTGTACACTCCAAAGGATGACCTGCTCTGATACCACTTTTGTCACGCCCAATGTCCCATTAAGGCAGACTGGCACCCGTTGCCGATAAGGCTTGGAAGAACCAACCTGTATCCTTGCGCTTTCTATACATATTATAAGGGATTTCTACATTCAACATACCTTTAAGAAAGTAAACAGTAACAACAAGTCAAAAGAAAAGGCATATGGCTAGGCCATTGGAGCAACATTGTCTAAAGTATGATACATGACCACATTTTAATTTACATAGTCTACAAAGCCTCTAGATAAGGAAAAGTATCTTATAAGGGTTGGGACAGGCCCTTCCTCAACTAACTATACAATACAAAAATATAAGCTCTAGACGTACAAAGCTCCGAAGCAACGTGGAGCTTGGTAACAGCAATTGGATATCCTGTACAATAACTAGCGAGAGCTACTAGCACCTATACCTATAGAATGAGATGCATGTCTCCCATAAAGGACATCATTACAAGATAATATACTTAATATGTAAGGCAGAAAATATTGTATATGAAGTAACAACCCAAATGAAACTATGCACTAGTGTAGGATAAGAGACCACCTTTAGTTGTACTCTGGAATCATGTACGTTATGTTCTTTTTATTACTTTACCTTTACTGTATAATTAGTGCAGAATATGTAATACAAATGACTAGCAAATCAGTGGTAAATCTATATCGATATCGGCCATAGCTAGGTTTTTCCTTTAACCCCTTGGCTACCCCCCATGATAGGATTGACCCTGGCTAGGTGATTCTTCCACCCCTCAGGTTACCACCCATCAATAGCAATATATTTTACGTTTCAATTACCTTTGAGATAATTCTTTTTGTGGTCACAATATTGGAGCTACAGGACTGTAGATATAGCATATGATATGTAGATAATCATACAAGATAATATGATAATGAAAAGAGTATGTTACACAAATAATGAAATGCATATGAGATGAAGCAACTCATGAACTTTATTTAGCAACAAGAACCCATGTAACTTGGTATCCACGTATGTATGCAGATTTAAAGGTGACTATATATAAGAGCATATGAATATGCGAAAGAGTGGAGACACGATTAATAGTTGTGTCGGAGTTGGTAAGTGTCTTTATGTTCCAAGGAACCATCTAAATTTCATGCCAAGTAATACGAAACTGAGTGGCATTACATACCTCATTGTACGACCTTGCTAATCTCGAGATAACCTTCCCTTCCTATAAATATTTATCTACGATATAGTAGGTGATAAAACTAGCATTAGCAGCGAGTAGATATATCTTGGCAGTCCAATCTAATAAAAAAACAACACAAGGACAACAATCGTATAATTATAAACCTGAACGTACTCTTTCAACCTTTCCAACTCTAATCATATTTTCTTATAGACATTCTCAAATACATATCATTTTCAGCCTTTTTGGTGCCATAAGAGTCTTACAACAACCCACAAAGCACAACACATAACAATTCTACAAAATACACAAATAGGCGGTATAACATTACATCCCTTTGCTACATTTTGACGTCGACAATTCCAAACCTATTTAACTTTAACCAAGTACTCCCCATCATATATATGCATAAAATCAGTCTTAAAACAATGAAAAATAGTTCTAAAGTATATAGAAAATGTGAAAAAATAATTTTTGATTATCAACCCACAAGTTCCAATTAAGAGCACAATTACGACATTATACAACAACTCATTTTTGCGGACTATAAAAGTGGTGAATCATCCTGGTTAGGTCATTAAAAAACTAAACCTTGTTAAAAACATAAGACTTAATTCATAATCCAGCCAACCAAAAAGAGAAAAGCCTCTTAATCAACAAGAGAAGTGCACAACAATCCTTAGGACACATATTGTCCAAAAATTTCAGCATAAACATAACCAGTTTAGTCTCTTGTTTTATCATAAGAAAACCATACTAAACACATAATAACTCTTACTTACCTTTACCCTCAAGCTGTAGGGACTTCTACAAGAACCCTAAAAGTCTCCCTGTGACTACTTTGCAAAGTTAAGAAGGTGTAGAGAGAAAGCTTATGAAAGCTGTTTTTTTTTTTTACAAGTTAAGAATGAATTTAAGGTGCAAGTTGTAAGCCTTTTTTGAAGGAGACTTTGTCCAAATTTATTGTGTGGTTTAAGCCTCAAATTATAAAGGTGGTGATGCAGCAACTTTTCCCTTTCACATGGGCCTAATTGGTTTTCAAAGTTGATGGGCCTTGGCTGCCCATTTTCCTAATTTCTCTTCACTTAGTTTGGGCCCAAATAGTCAAGTGGGTTGTGATGTACTTAGGCCCTTTTTATATTCTTCTTGGGCTGAAAATACAGTCCATTTATGATGCTAAGACATGGACTAAAGTTACACCTTTAACACAGACTTTATCTATAATTGGCCTTAGATGGATTCGACGTCGAACCTCGTCTCTGTCTAGCTGGCAAGTTTAAGCTAAGCAAGCAGGTGACTCACCTGCTAGTTTCCTAAGTCATGCAAGCACCTCAATTCTCTTAATTTATTTAGGGTCGTGATCTCCTCAATTTGATACAAAATGAGTATATACTCGACCCTCTTAAGCATTAGACGCGCATATCGCCCTCTAACATGAGATTCAAGTACTTTTAAAAATGGGGCTAATTTAACCAAACCATATCATGTTTTATTTGCATAGAACTAGTACATGTAAGATGTGGGGTGTTACACCTTGCTTAATATAAATCTCCCCCAAACAACGAAGATTTGGAGCCATCAAGAACTTTATATTACCATGCTCAACTTCCTTCAACGTAATCCCTAAATATAGCCAAACAATGGACCGCATAAGTCACCCATTTGCCACTGTTATCAACATATGCTAGGAAACTTAGGGCATCAATCACAACACCAGCCTAACTGGGAAAGCTAATGCACATTCATACGATATTCCTTAAGAAGATCTAACCATCTTCTTGCTGCCCACAATGCCCACCTATCATATTTAGCAAACAACCTCTCATCCTCCAAGGCTTGCAATACTACCCCCAAATAATTCACAGCTCCAAACAAATCGATACCTCATCATTAGAGACCACCACAAACATATCAAAATAGGGTTTTAAGACCCTATTCATGAATCCCATAGACATAGCCAATCCACACATAAACCAAACATCACCACTAACTCTGATAATGGTCACTCCTAATCCAAAAAGACACCTAGGGATATCACCTATCTTCATCCGCTGTTGGAGACAAAACCCAACCCAAAGATCAATATTAGAGAAATGGCTAACCCATTGTAATTGACAAAATAGATCGTCTATCCTTACCCATCATATTACAACCTTACGGGTTCTACACTCATTAGAAACATGCTATGCAAGTAGCCCAAACTACCCAAAACCCTCATCACAACAGGCTAAGTCGTCATCCCATAAGAATACTTATAATATGCATGCTCGAAGAGACAATAGTAATTTTTCAAATCATTTCAATGCACAAATGGTCTTAAAAGCCAAATATCATTCATAATAATTCTTGCTTAGGGTTAAATGCTAAAATCATAATTGCGTAGTCATAATACCCATGCATAGGAATGGCCCATTCATATACAAAATGGTGCAAGCACCCAAAATACTTAAAGAGCCAAAATGAAAGATATATATGTGATCACAATATTGTCATAACCAACCCTTTATCAAAATCATACCATAAAACGAAATTGGGCTTATCCATAACATAAATAATCTATAAAACAATCCGTGTAAATGAACTCATATGCTATGAATAATGAGGAAATGACATAGGTAATTAAGACTCCATTTAAAGTCAACATTTATATTATGAAGTTGAAGTGAAAACATAATTAATTCCATATTTAAATCCATAGTGTAATCTCTCATCCATAAATCATTCAAAAGGGAACATGCATACTTATAGCTTCATAAACCCAAAGTAAATCCCCATATAATGGTTTAAGTCACATTAAAATCATCAAATAGACACTACTCATGCATCAATAGAATTTTAGGAATCATAATATTCAAATCCCAAATTACAATAAGTAAAAATCCATGTAGGTTTTCTTGAAAATAAAATTTTGAAAAGGGCTTAACTTTATACTTGCATAATCATAGATAATTTCGTGAATTCATAACATACTTGATAGCCTATATTCATCATAAAGTCACTTGACTTGTAAAACATGCACGTATCTAGAGAATTTTTAACTTGGCATTTCATCAAACACTTGGTGGGCAGATTTGAGGACATGTTCAAATCATGCAAAATGCAAGAGTATAGATCATGAAATAGTGAAATCAATGCATCTTAAAATCATGTCAATCAGCCCACTAACATCATGGTAAAACCCCTTCATGGGTAACTGGTAAATCACATCAAAACTTCACAATAGTTTAAAGATTTCATAGCTTGAATCATGGATAGTCTCAATAGACAAAGATCACTTCATAGTATAAGCTAAAAATAGATATTTATGCATGATCAACAATGTTAGACAAAGCCCCAACGTATTTCAAGCTCATATTTCATAATAATAGATACCCATAGAAATACATCTTGAAATCATGTAATTTTCATGAAAAGGAAGATTGGGATTCATGGGTGAAAGGAACCTATGAATGGAACACATATACACATGAATCCTACTAGCAACAAGGGATAACATAAGAAATAGCAACTTCCAGACCTGTTAAATCACCTTACTCTAAACGTCGGTCACAACATGGACTTATCTAGGGTCAACTAAGTCATAGAAGCAACAATAAAAGAGAATCTACTCACAATCTCCGGCAATAGCCCACTAACCCAAGAGGCTTCTAATATCCGGTGAAGTCAAAGGTCTAGGCTACTCTCTAATCACCTGTGTCTTACTAAAGTCTACCTTAATACCATCATCTGACACCACACAGCCTAGGAAGGAAACCTTTTACCACCAAAATTCCCATCTCACCCACTTAGCACCCATCTTTCTTCCTTGAACTCGTAGTACTACCCTCAAATGATTCACATGCACTACCTCATTAGGGAATGCACCACATTATCATCACCAAAACCACCATAAACCTATTAGGGTAAGGACTAGAGATCTTACTCATTAGACTTATAGGCATAACCGGTGTGTTAGTCAACTAAAATACATTACCCTAACTCAAAACATCGAAAAGGGATATTCAAGGCCTCATCTATCACCAACAACAATTCTATAAATAACCAAGTTACATTCAACGCCTCTAATTCTCACAAGATGAAAAATGCAACCCCTTAGAGACCAATTGTACCTTAAGTCAAGAATGAACCTACCTCCGTTCTTACTACTAGACAACCTCCCACTCAAAGACAGGTTTATTAGGGAGTCGGATCCTAAATCTATGGGTCCCACCATCCATGGAGACACAATATGCATGCAACTATTTAATCCCAAATACAATATCAACATCCACCACATCAAATCCAATAAGCCACAATGCAAGACCTAATGTAATACAAACTCGGATCAATACCTATGAACTTTCTAGCAATAATATATCCAACCAAGAGAATAGACACCAAAGATCCACACAACTACTTGGGCACACAAGAAGCCCCACCATCAACTAAAAGAATAGATAAGAATTAGTGAAACTCAAATCCATTAAAATCAAAACCTTCTACTTACCTTCCTTCGCCTTCTTTCTTGAAGCAGCATGATCAACTAAAGGACCAAAGAACATTCGTTAGAGGGAAAAGCCCCCTACCTCGCTTCTAAAGCACGACATAGACTATGAAGAAGGGAAACATTTCCTAAAATGTCTCATAGCCTCCTACTTATAGTTGTGGTGCACAACAGGACCATGAATAAGACTCTAATTGATATGGTGTGTTGGACCCCAAGGATCTATCAACCTAGTGCTGATACCATCTTTTTCACGACCCAAGCCTAGGGCCTAGACGTGACCGATGAATGGGGAACTCGAAGGAACCCCAAGCAAGCCTTATAGCATATCATTACACATACTTGGTATTGAAAACAATTAAATGATATTTGAAGAATGGAAATAAAGGCAAAAAGGGGCTAAGGGAGAACTTATCATAACATAAAGTCAAGAGAGAATAGAATCAACTCATAGCATAAATACATAGCTTTGTCCAACAACACCTCTACTACATAGATAATGGTGGGGTCCAAGATATATAACCAGGCTCACCATCATCGTCATAAGTATATGATAAAGTAAAGGGAATCTTAATACATAGTGTGAGAGAATAGTCTTTGTCCACAGAATAGAGGACTCACCAAAGGCTAACTTGAACAATCAATCTAGCTACAAGAAGTATCAATAAGAGCTTCAGTGCCTATATGGTGATATCATGTAGGCAAGAGTATGCATTAGTATGTTTGAATGTACTAAGTATGTGTGATGCAATGCAACAATAGATAGGCATCATAATCCAAAATGCATAAGGATAAGCAATAGGCATAATATAGCAATATGATATATATGATCAATGCATAAGTAAAACATGCTTAAGTAAATCATGCTCATATAGAAAATCATATGTGAAGATGAGACCAATCTAGCATTCCAAGGTAAAAATCCCTTGGTAAGTTGGTAATGTTGCCACCCTATCACGTAGGTGGAGATGAGTATTAACCTTGATTCTAGGTTGGTGATGTTGCCACCCTATCACCTTTGTGGAGATGAGTATTAACCCTCATTCTAGGTTGATGACGATTCCACCCTATCACCCAGGTGGAGATGAGTATTAACCCTCGTTCCAGGTTACTTGGGCTCTTGTCCCCTCGAATCGGGCATGGTCTATGCAATACTTTATATAGGATTCATCATAATCGCTAATGCAATACCTTATGTAGGAATAATCATGTACATAAGCTCATTTCATCATTATAACATCATTTATATCATGCCTTATGCTTTGGACCTTGAATTCCTTAAGAAATCATAACCGGATATTTTATCAAGTACCTTGGGGGGATGTAATGGGTGTAAAAGAGCATGCAATTTAGAGATGAAATAATGCAAGAAAGTCAGTGGTAAAAACTTAATCAACACTTTGCAATACCCCCAAGACAATCATATCAAAATCCCTCATCAAATCCAACATTAGATCCAATATTTGAAGCTCAAAACATTCTAACACGACCATACTTTCATGAACTAAAATCACTATGCAATGAATTTCACAATATATAAGACGCACATGTAAAATCAACTTTAAATCATTCACTATTAAGTAAAAGAGGGCTTAGGCACCATGGGTGGAAGGACCGAATAGTTCAATACCACATACCTTAGCTTTGGAGATGTTCTTGAAGGAGACTTTAATGGAGACTTGAATCTTGAATGAGGTCCTTGATAAAATCCTTAATATTGGTCTTGAGTTTAGGACTTGAATTTTAGAGTGAAATTTGAGTCTAAGTGTTTGAGAGGATATTAGGGGAATGTTTAGGATGATATAAGGGTGAAATAAGACTAAGTATAGGTAAAAACACGTATGGGAACTCTTGGCCCCAAGACTTGAATGTATTGGACCAAAATCAAATAAAATAGGGCCAAAATAACACAGGTCCGCATCGCGGAGGCGACGCGAATGCTCACTGGAAATCTGCATTTTCTACACGAACGAGTTTTACAAAAATAGGCATAAATCATTCATCCAAACTCGGAATGAGGTAAAGCAAAGTGCATTGGAAAGCTAATTCAAAATGATTTAAAATGGTAGTCTTGAGCCACTCATCTCTTGGTGTGCTAAGAGATATGTCATTTCAAAGTTGACCCTCCTAAATAGCGTTTATTGTAATTTTTGTATTTTGATATGGTTTCTATAAATTCGGGTTAGACCTAGCTCATACTCAATTTGACCCCCTAAATAAGAATATTAATTTAGATTTTCAACATAACTAACAAATTTTTAGATATACAAAAATTACGATTCCAGGCACTTCCGAGGTATATTTTTGGGCACATTTTTGGGGTTGTTACATAAAGTTATGATTATTTCAAATATTTTGTTGAATTTGACTTAGCACCGATTGAGGATTAAGATGGGATATTGACATAAGGGGTCCTTATGTAAAGTCTATAGTATCTGAACTATGTGTCTCCATAGGATTATTTATTACCCTTGATATATTAGCAGATCCATCTAGTGTAGATTATCATGTTTATCGTGTTTGGTTTGCCTTGGCAAGTAGACCATACTTCGTTGAGAGGTGTTATGCTTGGTCACTAGCTAGGGATTGTCATGCCCAGACACCTATACCAAGGGGGTGTCATGCCTTGTATTCCAATTTGTAGTTGCTTGGTCTATGTCGGTTAAGGTCTCCTCATATATATATATATATATAGATAGAT
>JAOTQJ010000002.1:12592616-12603342 GCA_025642045.1 Solanum sejunctum | reverse complement strand
ACCTTCTACTACAAATCCAAATTAGATATTATTAATCCATTGTATAATGACTGGACCTTGGATTAGATTGGAGAGCCTGATAGGAAATCGAAATAGTTGTGGAAGGGGACTTGGTGAGCGAGGAGTGTCATATCGCCATATTGATAGGTGATATGGATTTGTCCCGCCTCATGACTTATTTTGAACAACTAATGGGGGAATAGTTGAGAAATAAAAGGAGTGGTGAGGCTAACAGGGCCCATTTTGAAGGTGAATTCCAAGGTTCCAAGTGTCCGGTTTCCTCAAGGCCACAAGTCCCAAGTCCAAGATTCATCAAATGCTTTCAACAAGGAGTTTGCCCATGATAGAGTTCCAAGTCAATGATTCCATGGAGATAATGAGGGGTGAAAAAACTAGATGTCGAAAGTGTGGGAAAGAGCCATGGTGGCCCATGTTTGAAAACTATAATGCTTGCTTTGATTGTGGTGAATTTATCCACAACATTAGTGGTTATCCTCATGCTCAACCCACAGGTGGAGATGGTGGTCCTCAAGGGCAAGGTGTTAATGCGGGCCAAATAGTAAGGGGAAATCACCAAGGGGATGCACCAAGGAAATTTTGCATCAGTAAAGTGTGAATTAACATCAGTGAAAGGATTATCATCAATAACTATCTTCCTTTCAATTCCATCTTGTAGATACTTCAAACATTGATAGTAGGAAGATGAGATAATTTTGTTCTGATGTACTCAAGGCCTACTAAGCAATATATTATATGAAGTCTTTGCATCAATCACATGCATCCATGCACTAGATCACAAATCACCAATATGGATTTCTAACTTAATGAAGCCTATAGACCTCTGCCCCCATGATTGAATCCTTGTATTAACCGATGGCTTTCGCTAAGTTCCTCAATCATGATGGCCAATTCTTTCAATCTATGGATGGGCAAAATGTTAATTTCTGATCCATTATTAGTCAAAAATCTATTTATTCTCTTCTCTAGCACGTGACCCACCATATACCAAGGACGATTATGTAGTTTTTCACCAAATAGAAGACCGTAAATGTGATTTTTATGTCACATGCATGCACTTATTGAAAAGTGGGTACTATAAGCTTTTCAAAAGATAAGGGGGACACTTTTGATAGTGTTTCAGCTGTGATTTATTCTTTGTCGGCATTAAAATATGATGCCTCCATATTGTCATGGATAGTCTTGGTGTGAAACCAACTCGGTAAGAACTCTCCAAAAGTCAGAGTACATTGTGGTTTCTAGTAGTGGTGAACTTCTAGCTTTGCTTTCTTTGGATGCTTGGCTGACTTTTGCTTATTTGGCCTCGTCACTATCCTCCCTCTATTTGATTGCTCAGATGATTCTTTTCGTAAAATTATCTTGCTACATCTCCACCTAGTCACAAGAATCCAACCTTCATCATCATCATCTCTATCAATTTGGGTTTTGTTGGGCTCTAAGGACTTCTTTTTTAGAGGTATATATTTGGACTGGGTCAAGAAAGTGAAAAGTGATAGAGGTTAGGTTAGAAATTGTTTTCTCATCATCAAGGATAATTGTCTCTTCCCTAGCCAATTGCATAACTTTGTCTATGAAGACAAAATACTTTTCGAGAGGATAACCCAAAAGTCTATGATGTTTGAAGTAGTTTGGGTTGTTAGTCTTTCCAGCTTCATTAGGTCGCTTCATCTCTAGCAATTGATGAGCTTTAGCTTAACCAATTCATCAAATATTTGTGAGACATCAGAATCCAGATAAGAGTTTTCCTTTTTTTTGCATCTCCCTCAATATCGACTTTTGATTTGGATACCCTTTAAAAGTTCACACTTTGCTTCCTACTTTCATTTACAGTGAGCTTTTATAGGATATGAATTGAAATTCATGGATTCCTTATTATTATTTTTGAGCACATATTTGCCCTATTTATTCGATTCTTGCTTATCTTTTCCTTTGCAAAGATCATGGATAGACATCATATTTTTTCCTGTGAAAGACATGCTTAATTCCATGATGTGAGCGCGAGTAGCTATATCTTCACAGGACTTTGGCTTGATTCCTTGAAAGATTTAGAGTAGCCCGCAGTGCATTCCATGGGTACACATTTCAACTGTAGAAGCTTCACTAAGTTTGTCTTTGCATTTTAGGTCGCGTTCCTCCATTGATTAATGAAGTCGATGACTATTCATCTTTCCTTTGGTGAGTATTTATAAGTTCTACCATACTTACTGCTCACCTTGTGCTATAGAAGTGATTGAGAAACTCATGCTCTAGTTGCTCCTAACTATTGTGGCTCAAGATCTACATACTAGTAAAAGGCATTTCCTTTCACATAATGGATGAACTGCTTGATGAGATAGTCTCCATATGTCCCAGCATTGTTACATGTCTCTACAAAATGTGCAAGATATTTCTTTGGAATTCCTTTGCCTTGAAAATACTGAAATTTTAGGGGTTAATAGCTGGCAGGCATTTTAAGGTTATCAATCCTTGCAGTGTAAGGCTTGGCATACATACAAGAAGACTTTGTGGGGACATACTTGTGTTTGATGGTTCCTTCGATAAACTCTTTTAATTGATTGATTGGGATCATTTCTTCAATAGAAACTGGCATCTCCTTGATAGGGGGTGTTTGTTTCAAAGGATTATTAGTTTCTTGAATTTTAATACCCTTCTCTGGTGTATGGTTGGATTCACCATCTAGTAAGTCGTCCACCCCGTCTATCAACTTATCGATGCGAGACTGTTGTTGTTACGCATGCTTGGTCAATCCTTCAATCAACTTTGACAGATTTGAAAGTTATTCCTCCATGGATGAAACTTTAGTTGTCATTACTTGCATGACTGTGGGGGCATTGAAGAGAAGCATGAATTATTATGAAAGCTGATATTCAGAGGGTTCATACTACGTGATACATACAAAGAAGATTCATTGGATGAGTCTTAATCTTTCTTTGCGGTAGAGTTCTTGGAAGCAGAGACCTAAAGTAGAGCTAAAGTCTGCTTGATCTTCTCAACAACACTATTTCCTTTTTCTGAAGTGCTTGTATAGGACCTAGTCCCTTTGGGGATAAAGATCCAAAATTAAGAGTGGGTGTGGATGACATTCGCAGTGTTTGTTGTCCTAGTATAGTAGCTTTACTCCTTGTAACCACTCTGACACTTCCAAAAGTAATATCAAGAATTTCCTCTACCTCAGTAGAAAACTTGGAGTCGACAATCTTAGAGGAATTGGATTGGGAGATCTTTTTAGAACTCATTTGAATATTGCTTAATGCTTGAAAAGTTGAAATGAGAGGTAGGGATTGTCCCACTGGGCGTGCCAGAATTTGTATGACAATAGAAATTCACACTGAGTAAATAGTAATCAAGAACAAAAAATATTACAACAATCATTATATTTTATTTCAATGAGTGAGTTCTACATTCTCCATGAAACCCCTGATTTGCCCTTGCAAATAAAAATTCAAGGGCTCATTAGCATTTTCTTGAATATTGTGAAACTTGATGGATTTGATCTTGACTTGTATTTAGATTCAAGGGCTTTTGGGCTTGATCTTTAATTCGATGGTATTGATCTTGATTGATGAATTTAATGAACTTGAACTTGATATAGATTTGTTCTTGAACTTGATCTTGACTTGTACTTGAATCCAAGGACTTTTGGCCTTGTTCTTAAATCTGCTGGTCTTGATCTTGATACATTGTTGAACTTGAATGTTTGATTTCTCGAATTCTTGTTGCTTGTAGAAAACTCTATGGTGTTTGATCCACGAGCTCTCTATGGCTTCTTGTTAGAATTCTTGATGTGAATTTTGAATTATGAAGACCCCTATATATATTGTAGAATAGAGGAGTTATGATAGAATCAGGATCTTCTCCGACCAATCAGAGTTAAGGTGATATGATGCAAGAAAAATAATTATAATAGGTTTCCTTTTAAGTGATGTGACCACATTTGATTGGTTGAAACAAATCATCCGTAAATGTGACACATTTTTATTGGCCTTTCATTGAGATAGGAATGTCATGTCATTTTGACACATGACATGATCCTATTTGCTCCATTGTTTGATTTGGCAGGCTATGTCATCTGACACGTGGCATGAAGTGGGCTTCTAAGATGAGAAGATATTGGGCCTTGTAAAGTGAGTCATCTTTTATAGTCCAAATCAATGAATATAAACTTTTAATTAAATGCACATTTTATTGAACTTAATTAATTAACCCTATTATATTAATTCGTATTATTTGTTTGGACTAATATATTTTGAATGTGATATAAATTGAATCATTTTCTAAAATTTATATTTTAATAAATTTTATATGATTACAATTATAAACTTAAAAAATCCAAATCTTTCAATTTGCGAAAGTGAGACCTTTATAATTTTTATTGAATAATACTTTTTTAATTAGAAGAAAATTATGTGTTATATACATTTTTTTTCTCCCAATTATAGAGGAAAGCTAAGAGAGGTAGCTAGAACTCATTAAGGAACCTAACCTTGTGTAGAAGGAAAACATAGATAAACTAGAATTGTAAAAATTATTATTTTTAATTATGATAAAGTTTTAATTGATTAAGAGGTGTTAATATTATGATTTTAAATTAAAAATAATTAATTTCAAAATTCTAAATAGGATAAACAATAAAACTTCATCTAAGTGTTTCCCCATTGGATCACTGCATTACCCTTTACTCCATTATTATAAATAGACCTCTTTTAGTAATGCCATGTGACATATAATACAACTTAGTTAATGGATCAACAATTTAATATTGCCTCATTTCAAAAAGAATAACCCCCTTTCCTTTTTAACTCGTTTAAAAAGAATGGTTTCTTTTACAACATTTTAATTTTAACTTTCTATGTGACATAGTTAACAACAACAACAACAACAACAACATACCCAGTGTAATCCCACAAGATGTGACATATTTAACGTTACTTTAAAATCAGAAAACTAAAAAATCTTCTTTATTTTTTAAAATTTCATGCTAAGTCAAACCATTCTTTTTGAAATGGAGGGAATAATATTTAAATCCACCGTAAGTTTCTTCTTCTCCCCCGTAATACCAACAAAGAGAAGCAAATATTTGACTAATTAAGGTAATGTAGTTATTAAATTAAGATAGAATATTAAAATCAAGCAAAAGAGAAAAGAAATAGAGTATATTTTTTCTTCTCTGATAGTTTTTGGTGTCCCTTAATTAGAAAGTAATGCCTATTTAAAAGGCACAAATTTGGTACAACGAGTAGGTAAGTATTGGTAAGAAAGTCCTATTTTACCACTAGTAGGTAAGTAAGAACATGGACATACATTTGTTTTCAACACTCTCCCTTGGATGTCCATGTAAAAGAAAAAGTACATAGTTATTTGTAATACTCATTACTTGCCGCCTCGAAAAAAACTTATAAGAAAATTCAATGGAACAAAACCTCATAAAGAAAAAAGATCACATCGTGTATTAACTCCCCCTAATGGGAACATCAATCTAAAGCCTTAGATCTTTGCATTCCAAGCTTGTATACTATTTTTTTTAAAGTTGCAGTTGGTAGAGAATTCGTGAATAAATCAACAATAGTCACTGGAATGAATCTGTTGTACATTGATATCGTCATTCTTTTGGAGCTCGTGAATGTAGAAACGTTTTGGTGCAATGTGCTTCATTCTATCAGTTTTATGAATCCCTCCTTTAGTTGTGCTATGCATGCTGCATTATATTTATACAAAATTGTGGATACTTTTTCATATTTTAAACCATATTTTTCTCGAATGAGATGTATCTTGCATCTCAACTATTGACATTTCAACTTACTTAAAAAATAGCTATAATCTCAACATGATTTGATGAAGTATAATATACTACTTTATAGATATCCAAGATATATCAATATCCCCACATATAAACACATAGCATCTTTGAGATTGAGTTTTATGTGGGTCAGATAAATACTCTGCAACAGCATAACCAACAAGATCAGGACTGCAGTTGTTAGAATAAAATAAGCCCATATCGATAGTCCTTTTTACGTACCGCAGTGTGTGTTTGATCCCATTCCAATGCCTCTTAGTAGGAGCATAAATATACTTACTAATAAATTAATCTATAAAGCAATATCAGGCCTTGTAGTGTTAGCAAGATACATTAGTGCATTGATTAAACAAAGATATGGCAGTTTAGGACCAAGAATTTTCTCATTCTTTTCATGGGGTTGAAATAGATCCTTATTCATATCAAGTGATCTGACAACCATCGAAGTACTTAATAAATGTGGTTCATCATATAGAATCTTTTCAACACTTTCTCTGTGTAGGTAGATTTATGAACCAAAATACTATTTGTCAAATTTCGCTCGTAAACCAAGACATAATTTTTTTCTTTTCAAAGTTCTTTCATCTCAAACTCATTCTTTAAATAATCAATTATCTTATGAATCTCATTTTGAGTTTCAATAAGATTTATGTCATCAACATAAACAACAAACACAACAAACTTTGATGTTGTCTTTGTTTATAGAAGCACATAGGCAATTGAATTATTTATATAACCTTCCTTAGATAATTACTTACTAAGACAGTTATATCACATACGTCGAGATTGCTTCAAACATATAATCTTTGCAATCTAATTGAATACACTTCTCGAGGATGTGAACCATATGTTTTAATCATCTTAAATCCTTTGAAAATTTTCATGTATAACTCATTATCAAGTGATCCATAAAGATAGGTTATAACCAAATCCATCAAATGCATTTCAAATTTTTTGCGGATCGTAAAATTAATGAGATAGCAAAATGTTATCCCATCCATAATGGGTGGGTACGTTTCTTCATAGTCAAAATCAGTCTTTTGTGAAAATCTCCTGCAACAAGGCATTCCTTGTATCTTTGTATTTAATTTTTCACATCCCTTTTTCGCACAGAGACCCATTTATAGTCAATAGGTTTAATACAATCGTGTGTTTGAACTATAGACCCAAAATATTCACGCTTGAGAAGTAAATTCAATTCTAATTGAATTGTATCTTGCCATTTTAGCCAGTCATTTCACTGCCATTTCAAGATCCTCATTATCTTGCATGATTTTTGTCGCAACATTAGAAGCAAATACATAATCCACTTCTATTTTTGATCGATTCATATTTCTTTTAGTCTTACTTGAATTTATGGATAATTTCCCATTTTCTTGAGTTTTAAACTTATTGATCCCTTCAACGGTATCAAAATTACTCATATTTTTAACTTTTATATGAGGTTCATTCATAATGTCATCTTGATCTTTTGTTTTTCTTTTTTCTACGATTTTGATCTATAGAACCTAGTGGTCTACCTTGCTTCAGGCATGCTTTGGACTTATTGACCATGACATTAGCAGATAATTCTATAGGGACATCAATTTGGATTGAACATTCTCTAGGAATGTATGATTTAGTAATTATTTTCAAATTTGTGAATGTGTCTGGCATTTGATTTTTGAATTTTTGCAGGTGACTAATCTTTTGTACTATTTGCTCACAAATAGAAGTACGTGGATCAAGATTAGACAAAAATGAATCTTTTCACAAAATTTCTCTTTTGATTTTACTGCTTTCTCCCTCTAATTTTGGAAATATTATCCCATCAAATCAACTATCTGCAAATCATGCAGTCAACATATCTCTATTTAGTGGTTCAAGATAGCAAATAATGAAGGATGATTCAAATCCAACATATATCCCTAACCTTCTTTGGGGGGCCATCTTAGTGCAATATAATGGTGCTACAGGCACATATACAAAATATCTAAAAATTATTAAATGGGATACATTAGGTTCTTGATCCAAAACCAACTATAATAAAGAAAACTTAAGATAATTTGTCAATCTGAGATGAATCAGTGTTGCAGCATGCAAAATTGCATGATCCCACACAGAACTTGGCAACATAGTTTTTATAAGTGATGTTCTTACTATCAATTGCAAACATTTAATTAATGACTCAACAAGGTCATTTTGAGTGTGAATATTTATCACAACATGTTCAACTCATCCCAATTGATCAATAATCATTATATACTTGGGAAATGAACTCTACAACATTGTCAAGACGAATTATTCTAATCTGATTATTGGAAAACTATGTCCGTAATCATATAATTTGTGCCAATAATTTTGTAAACTCCAAGTTGTTAGATGATAACAGAGAGACATGAGACCAGTTAGAAGAAGCATCTTATAGTATTATAAAATACTTAAACGACCCACTACGTAGATGATAGGTCGACTAATATCCCCATGTATATGTTTTAAGAATACATGGGACTCAATTCCCTTTTTTGTTTATGATGGTCTCACAATTAACTTGCCTTGGTAACAAACAATACAAGAAAATTCATCATGTAAAATAATCTTTATATTCTTTAATGGATGATCATTTGAATTTTCTATAATTGTCTCATCATTATGGATCCATGGTGTCGCAGACTATTGTGCCAAAGCACGAAAGTATTGAAATCAATAAACTTCCAGTTTACTATAGAATGTGCTTCAAGTGCACTAATCTTTGTGCAATACAACCCATAAGATAATGCTGGAAACTATCAATAACACATGTTTTCTCGGAGAAATTTTTGGTTATAACAAGATATTCAAGACCCATTTCATCAACTATCTTACTATGATAACCATTTTAATGGATATCTTTAAAACTCAACAAACTACTTTGAGATCAAGGAGAGAACATAACATTACTTATTCTAAGTTTAGTTCCTTTGGCTAAAATTATGATAGCTTTCTCAAAGCCCTCAATTAAATTTGCACTCTGCGTTGTGCCAGAATCATTAAGCAAATGTCTTCATGATTAGATCACTTTCTTTGAGAATTATTCATATCTTCAAATAAAATAAAATAAAATCTCTCTTAATTTTTTCCAAAGTGATCTAATTGGCCAACAGAAGACAATTTTAGATTGTAGTATATGAAAAGTAAATATTAATAATTATTATAGGTCTTCCTTAGCCTATATTTATGACTTTAATTCTTTTCAATTTAAACAATAATAGTTAGTCAAACTTTCACTACTACATATTCAATAATATGCAACTTTACTATAATTATTGAATTAATAGTTATGATTTAGTCAAAGATCTTACTTACTACTTTATACCAATATATTCAACCAAATATGTCACAATCTGAATTCTGAGTATGATGGCACTTGATGTGCTATCAAAATACAGCACATTTGATACTTAAAACTTAGGATTTTGTGTGTTATCAATGTGATTTGTGAGTGTTATGTGTTTAGATTTGCAGAAATGCAGGTTGGTGATGATTTAGGGTAAATTACAAAAGATTGCTAGGTTTTGATGATTTGGAAGAACCTCTATGGACTGTAGATCATTCTACGAGTCATAGAGGAAGTTTCGTGATAAATTCCAGTGAAGGATGAATTTTGAAGATCAGCTCAACGAGTCAAGCATACGAGTAGTAGAGCATTCTACGAGTTGTATTGATAGGTTTCGTGAAGATTGTAGTGAAGGACAATTTAATGCAGTTGAAGTCTACAAACCTGCAGCACAAGTCATAAATCACTTTACAAAATTGTCAGGTGGTGTAATAGAAGAAAAGTTTAAAATCTCAGGAACTAATTACGAGACTCTGACTACGAGTCATAAATCATACTATGAGTCATAGAGACCTTTTGTGGAGTTTGCCGACCAGTTTTTCTATTTTATTTAGGACTTAATTATAATTACCATAAATAGTACTTTTAGTTTATTTTTCCAAGGAAGGACGTTATTATTTAGGATTTATAGGGTTTCTACTTGGAGAAGCCAATACTTGGGAGAGAAGATTGAGAAAAAACACTTGTGGGTAAATTTGGTCAATTTCAATTCAGTTGGGTAAGTGTTTAGTTATATTTTCTCAAGTCATAATTCGTTTATCTACCTATAGCATGACTAGCTAAATCTACAACTAGGGTTATAGGAACCATGAAGAACTAGCTAAGTAAACTCAGGTAATTTACAAACCTTGAAATGGATATATGCATGTATTAATCAATTCTCTCCGTTTTACATATTTTCTAATGGTGGTAAAATTAGAATTCACCTAGTGTTATTGACTTGACCAAGGTAGTAATGAATAGGAAAAGTGATTGATTAACAGGATTCAATTGATGTGTTCTCTTCTAATCAACTGAACTAGGCCAAGGGGAGATTGTACTAGGACTTATATGTAATGGTTAGTATTGCATACTATAGAGATGGGCTAGGTCACATAGTGAAATTTGCCCCTCACCTTTGACCAAAGGGTTTACTGAACTTAAATTACTGTCTTGCATGCTACATACTTGACAAGAATTGGGTTATCTGGTGATACTAAGTTAGGGAATCATGTGGAACACAATACCCTAGTTGCTCTCTATTATTGACTGTCTTTTATGATAGTTAGTTTAGTTTACTTTCTTATTGATTAGTGCAACCCTCCCTTTCTAGGAATTGAGTTAGTTTACTGTCAAGCCCCACCCCGGGGTCATGACCAGTGCCCGATAGGGGCATGCAAACACATACTAACATAAATTCCTTTATAACCTAGCCTGAAATTCTACCGAAACTTCGGCAGAGTCTCCTCTGTTTTATTGACTAACTGCACCTGCAGCAGCTCCCAAAACATACAGAAACATATATATATATATATATATATATATATATATATACATATATATATATATGTATATAT
>JAOTQJ010000002.1:12499282-12584952 GCA_025642045.1 Solanum sejunctum | reverse complement strand
GAACCTAGCATAGGGACAATCCCAATACAGTTTGATGGGTGGAGCCCGAGGGGGTTCAATTATGAACCTAGCATAGGAACGATCCCTATATAGTTACAGCACAGATTTTACAGTAAAGGTAAAGTGATATAAAGGATGTAAAGTACATGATTCCACAGTATAACTAAGGGTGGCCCCTGATCTTCCACAGATGCATGGTTTCCTTTGAGTTGTTACTTTATATATACATTATATCCTACCTTACATACTCAGTACATTATATCGTACTGAAGTCCCTTACAGGGGACCTACATCTCATGCTGCAGGTACAAGTGCTAGTAGATCTCCCCAGTAGGAGTAAAGCGTGTTCAACTGTTGTCATCAAGCTCCTGGTTGCTTCGGAGCTTTGTACATGTCCAGAGCTAATATATTTTTATTTTTATTGCATAGTTTGTTGAGGCGAGGCCTATCCCGACCCTTGTTAGATATTTTGCTTTATTTAAAGGCTTTGTAGACTATGTAAAGCACAATGAAGTCATATCTCGCACTTTAGATAGCGTGGCCCCAACGGCCTAGTCATATGCATTTCTTTTTGGCTTGTTATCACTGTTTATCTGCTTAAAGTCTTATAAAATGTAGAAAACCCTTATAATATAGATAGAACGCATATAGTTACAGGTAGGTTCTCCCGACCCTTATTGGCAACGGGTGCCGGTCCGCTCTATGGGACTTTGGGGAGTGACATCAAAATTTTTTTTATCCCAAATTATAAAATTTATTACCCTAAGTTGATAGAAAACCCCTTCGTTATCCTATAAATCCTTCTCCGAAGAAAAGTCCCAGCTACCCATGTCATTCCGGTGAAGATTCTGATGAGGGTATAAATTCCTAGGGTTCAATTCGAAATTCGTCTCTCCTTGCTTTGGTTCATTTTTCAATTTAGTTATAAGCTCTTCGGTTACATTTCTCAATTTTTGTTGATGAGTTTTTTCCCCATCTGAGTATAAGTTTAGTTTTATCATGTTTAAACATGCCTTACATTGATTATTAAGCTAGACTTATAATCTAGGGTTTATAGGCCTTCAAAGAATTGGGTTGTTGAGTGAACCTTGTAGAAAAGCTTGAGTGGGTAATTATGAGTACGACATTTGTAATGTTTGATATATAATGTATTAATGTTGCTCACATAGTGTTTGAATGGTCGTCGAATTGAACTTTAGGTGGTATGGGGGTGATTGCCTATGCTTGAACATGTGGGTTTCATTGAATCATTGTGAATGGTGATTGCACTTTCTTGGGATATTATGGATATGTCAAGAATGAGTTTAGATTGTTGATTGCTTTTGGTTTGCTTGATGTTTGGTTGAACTAATTTTGACTCATAGGGATAATAGTCGTTTTAAATTGCCAATGTTAATATGGAATTGATTATGTGCTATTTAGTCGTGCTTTGCCCTTATATGCATGATTAAGTTGAATTTGGTGTTGAATTTGTGCTTGGTGTGGGAAATAGTTAGGCATTGCAGGTGACTTCTATGGTCAGCTACGAGGCACTTCTATGACTCATAAGTTCCTATACAAATTGTAGTGGCCCATCGTAGCAAGCATCAGTCACCTGTAATCCATTCATACTTCTCATACTAGACCTACATACAATTCATAATACTTGGTACGACTCGTAGGACGGGTCTCATAAATTTTGCTAAGTTTTGAAAATATTTCTGGAACTAGGTACGGGACCAGGACTACGACTCATAGGCCATCCTACGAGTCATAATTATATCTCATATCTATGATCAAAAAGCATTTTTAAAGGCATAATTGGTTTTTGAGGCAAGTGTATGACTCATAGGTCACCCTATAAGGCATAACTATACTCGTACCTACATATCTGCAGTTGCATCAATGCATAATTATTTGTTAGTTATTTTTGTTTCTTATTCTTTCCTGAGTATTTCAATGGATCAAACATCTTGGACTTAAATTGCATGTGGGTTGTTTGTAGATAAAAATCCTCCAAAAGACAAACAGGCAATTCAAGCTCTACAATGGAGGTTGCAGGATGAATCCTTCGACACCAAGCTATCTGAGGGCTCTATGGAAGTCCACAGAGTCAGGTTAGACCCGAAGTCTAGTAGACCTCTGACTCTAGCACTCACAGCTCAGACACCTAAGGAAGTGAGTAGTTCCTCCCAGTTTGAAGAGGATAAACAACAGGGCAACGGGGATGGGTCAGATAGCACCTTGCCATAGATGACCCCCTCACACTTGAGTACATAGTTAGAGTCAGAGAGCACTTCTTAGAAGGAGGAGGTCCAGTCCCAGCCCCCATCCGACCGCAGATAGTGCATCCGTGGGATGAAAGAAATATATGACTAAGGGTTGGAGTCAAAAAGGCAAGGTAAGCCGACTTGGCAGTTTCATAAGGAGTCTAGCTTAATACGTTGGGCTTATATAGAGTGCTCGAATTAGATGCTAGGTTAGATGAGCACGGGCTACATTAGACCACATAGCAGTTGGGAAAATATGCCCCTTACTTAGTCTTTAAGTTATATGCAGTGTACCTTGGTACACTCCGCTGGGGATTGCCAAAGAATAAAAGACCAATCGAATAGCCGAGGCTATGGGTGGTAATAGTCTATTGAGGAGAGTTGATATCTCAGAGGAGACAATTCGACGAGTGCAGTTTGGGCTTACTTATGTAGCCTCTCAGTCCACCGTAGAGTATGATAGTCGTATTGAGAAGATGAGGACAGTGGTAATTGGGAAAGACATCAGGGCTAGGATGAAGCTTCTATGGTGGATCACTATACAGATTTGTAAGGAGGGTGTTGAGCCGATATGGGTCACAAACCGCGCAAATCCTATAGTAAAAGCCCAGCTCTCATTCTAAGACAAGTTCTAGTGGTACATTATCCGTTGGCGTATTAGGATAACTTTTATAGATAATCTGATCATCCTCGAGAAAGCTATATTGTTGGCTAACATCCTAGCTAGCTATGCTATAGGTTGGCCCTCGATTTATTTTGGAGCAGATTCATAGGCTGCAGGTTAGAAGAGCACCTCACTCCCATTTCCAGTTCTGATTCATCGACTATGCAGCGCAACAAGTGTTCCTATTGACCCTCACCAGGATCCTCATATAGAGGACACATGCACTATGGATCCCATCCTAAGAAAGGCTGATGAGAACCTGGTGTCCTTACCACAAGCAGCTCCTCCAATTATCCCAAAGCAATTCCTGGTACAGCCTCAGATTCCAGGGTTACCTCCAGCTACTACTGGTACTACTCTGGCCACTGCAGAGCCCACACCAGCCATTGAGAGCGATTCTACACCATCTTTACCACTCTAACACTAGGAAAATCTACTTTACATATTGACCCTCTTTTCTCTGCTATTGCTTTTAAGGCTTTATTGCTCAAGGTTACTGTAGCAAAGGGTAGGTTGGGAGAGTTATTACCACGGGTCTGACCTTTGATTAATCAGGCTATTTGGGACTCTGAGGAGAGGATAAGGGCATTTGCCTAAGATATAGTTGATTAGAGAGTCCAAGCCATAGATCCCCAGGTCGATGCATTCGAAACTAGAGTCCACGGGAGGCTCGAGGGAGCTGGGCCTACCAACATGAGTGTAGTGACTGAGGAGTTTTCCAAGTTCAAAGCTAACATACTACAGATATTGGCAGCCCCCATTCCAGCCCCAGAGGTAGCACCTGTATGTGATGAGACATTTGATTAGCTCATTGACCGTACAGACACCCAGGGGAAGAGGACCCTTGAGCATGTTGATGCGGAGCTAACCCCAAAGTGGCTGAGACCTTCGGAGTAGGAGACCATACCTGAGGAGATGGTGTAGGAGTCACTTTTATTGGTAGCTATTCAGAGAGACAAAGCATAGAACACCCCACCTGGAGAGGGTACTTTAGTAGAGGAGGAGAGCTAGACTCAGGACCTCATAGACCAGCCCAAGACTGGTGCATGAGCGCCATGATGTTTGACCACTTTTGACCCTAACTCTTTCTTTTTTATGGATACTCTATCCTTTTGTTAGACAATATTGATTTTATTTTGATTTTTGTGGATGTTCTTGTCGAATAATATTTTTGCTTTGGTTTTGGATAGTGGTTTTGTTAACTATTAGTTTCGTATGTATATATATTTGTGTTATGTTTTCGTATGTTCCCCTTTTCTTTGTCTCTTTACTTTGAGGACAAAGTATCATTTTTTCGTGGGGTGGTGGAAGTTATGGATTAAGGTAAAGTCTGAGTAGCCTTAAATCCATAACTTCCCCTATTTTTTGATCCCAAGGTTTTCTTTCCATTTTTTTTTTCTTGTGGATGTTTAATTTTCTGTTGAACTAGCATGTTTTAGGAAGTATAAATAATTTGTAAATGTATAGTAATGTTATCTTTTGGAATATATATAGTTCTTAGATTTTCTTTAAACTTTTGATGAAAAATTAGGGGTACCCTCAATTTTTTTGAGGTTGTGATTATTGATGCATTCATACATTTTTTTAGTATCTGGCAATGTTTGTTCTGATATTGTGAAGGTAAGATAAGAGTGAAAGCATAACTTATGCATCTATACTTGATTGTGGATACAATTTGCATGTGTGCTGTGAGCTTATTTTGCTGCATTCATACATCTTGTATGGACCCAGAACTTGCCTTGTTACTCTAAAAGTTGGTTTGGTGATGTGGTGGATATGGAAAGGATCTTAGGCCTGTGTTCTTTGAGTGAAACCACTTTTGTTCTAAAATAACCCACCAGTTAAGTAAGAGAATCCATTTTTCCAAATTTTTGAACTTATCATGTAATCATTCTTTCTTGATACCTTGCTAGCTTAACCTTATCTAATAAAATACCTTGATATTGGTCCTGGTCTATCCTTGAACATATGAACCTTGATTGAGGCCAAAGACCTAAGTTGAGGGTGGCTGTAGTTGCTAGCCCTGGTTCGAGGCATAGATATTGTGTACTTAACCTAAGGCTAAAAATCTAAGTTGAGAGTGGCCCTTATTGTGGTGAAGTAAAATCTATATGGTGGTTAGTTGGAAAATCAAGAAAGAAATAGAAAATCATGAACTGAGTGAAGAAAAAGAAGTAACATGAATTTAAGTGAGAAAAAAGTAGCAAAAATGAGTTTAAAATTAAGGCACAACTGAAAAAGAGAAAGAAAGCACTCGAGAAAAGTTCAAAGCAAGAGAAAAAGGGGATTGATGACAAATGAATTAGATTATGAAAGCAAAACGTGTTGGTACACATGATTCAAGGATAGCTTTTAATTAGTACTTGCCCAAAATACCACACCAAAGCACCTTGAGCCTATGTTACAAGCCTTTAAGTCCTAATGTGATCCAACTCCACTCTATCACTAAGCCAGAAGATAAGTAGAGAGGCAAACCTATGGTGTTAGTCAGCATACATTGAGTTTCAATTATGAGAGTGAGAATGTTTCCTCAGTCCCTAAATTCTAAATGCTTTTGAGTGAGTATGAGGGACTTCTTTCAGATGAGGGCATTTGCACTACTAGAGTAGCATATGACTATACCAGTGATTGTGGATGGTTGATGCTCCTTAGCTTGTCAAAGTTGGATTGTCAGTTCTCTCATGATGTTCTTGTTTGCTCAATAACTTGATAACCCTATTTTGAAAGTTATAGTTGGGTACCTAAACCAAATGAGTTGTTGTATATTCCATTGATATAGCTGCTATGTATTTCTCTTTGTCTACATAGATTGAGTCATCTTTTGAGGATAAGCAATAATTCTAAGTTAATGGTGTTGATGTGCTGTCAAATTATAGCACATTTGGTGCCTAAAACAAGGGATTTTATGAGTTCTTAAAGAGACTTTTTAGAGTTTTGATGTTCTTTTTATATTAATCTTGTAGAGAAGTTAGGGTAGCATGATTTTAAAGAAAGTTGTAGATTTTGCTGAAGTACAGGCTTTACGAGCCAACCTACGAGTCGTAGCTCAAGCTACGAGTTGTAAGGTGGTGTTGTAGTAGGAATTAGTGACAAAACAACATAAATCTACCAAGTGAAGGTCATCCCTATGAGCCCATCCAATGAGTCATAATACACATTACGTCTTGTATAGGTGGACTTATAGAAAGAATTAGATGGACAAAATGTTGGACTAAAAACTGAATACCAAGACTATGAGACCAATGTACGAGTTGTAGCTCAAGTAATGACTCGTACCTATGGGTCCTACCAGTTCAGTCCAAGATGCCAAAAACCTAATATTAGATCCTAACTAAGACTCATATTCTAATCTATGAGTCATAATTGTGACATTTATCAGATGCCAGGTGTCTTTTCTGCATAATTCTTAGGGTTATATTGTAAATGGTATAAATATTTTAAGTTTGGTTTTTGATAGGGAGTTCAAACAGTAGACATTTCTCCATTACATTTTGAAGATTTTCTTAGGTTTTTAAGTAGATTACTGCTCTCTTTTAGGAAACCCATTTTGGGGATTGCAGATCTTGCTTTGTACTTATTGTTGATCAATCAAGCTTGTGGGTTTGCAACTTGTGGTGCCAATCTCCTTTATTGTTATTGCTGGAACTCTCAACTATGTCTAATATGTGCATTTTTGTGTGGTTTATCTTAGCCATGAGTAACTAAGCACCCACGACTTAGTGTTATGGGAACCATGGATAGTTGACTTGAGATGACCTAGGTTTTGTGCATGTCTAAGATTGGGGTTTTGCATGTATTATGTATTTCCCTTCTTGATCTATTAAGCTTGTGGTTTGCAACTATTGGTGTATCACTCTTCATTGCTTTGGGTAAAATTCTCAACTGTATCTTGTATTTGCATGTTTGTTGGTTTTACCTTAGGCATTAGTAGCTAAGCACTCACAACTTTGGGTTGTAGGAACCATGGGTAGTTGATTTGAGATGACCTAGATTTATTGAATTTCTATGATTGGGATTTTATATATATTGTCTATTTCCCTTCATTATAATTGTTGTTTAGTGGTGTCTAACACCAAAACCCACCTACTATCACGATCCCGACCAAGGTAGTAACGAATAGGAAAAGGATAGTAGATGACAGGATTCGGTTGATGTGTTCCCATCTAATTGACCAAACCTTACCAAGGGGAGGTTGACTGGGACAACACGAAATGATTAGTTGGCACGCCATGGTAGCCGACCAAGTGCCATTGTAAAATTCGACCTTCACCTTCACAACAGGGATGGTAGAACCTAAGTTACCATCCTGCATGTGATTCATCGGTCATAGTTATATTATCTAGGGTAATTAAGTCAACGAACCATAGGGAACATAATTCCGAAGTTGTCCCCAAAATTGAACATTTTCACGAATTTTAATTAATGTTTATTTTATGTTGTTTTTGAATCATAACCCATGCTATTTAGAGATTATAGTTATAGATACTAGAAATGATTAGTAGTGAAATCTTGTAGTCAAGCCCTATATTCTCTATGGATTCGACCCTAACCTTAGTTAGGTTAATTACTGATAGCGACTGCTTTCTTATTAGAGCGTGACCATCATTAATAGGTGAACCCAAATGACATTACAACTAACTCATAATGCTTATATCTAGTCTGAAAAGCCATCTTAGGAATATCACACTCCGTCAACCTCACTTGATGGTACCCAGGCTGAAGATCAATCTTAGAGAAGAAGCTAACCCCTTGCAATTGGTCAAACAAGTCATCAATCCTCAGAAGAGGATATCTATTCTTTATAGCGACCCTATTGAGGTGTCGGTACCGATGCACATCCTAAGTGAGCCATCCTTCTTTTTACAAAGAATATCAAAGCATCCAAGGTGATTGACTAGGTCTAATAAATCCCTTTTCCAACAAATGTTTCAACTATTCCTTTAACTCATTCAACTCTGCCGGGGCCATACAGTAAGGGGGAATAGAGATAGGTTGAGTGCTGGGAAGGAGATCTATACCAAAATCTATCTCACTTTCTGGAGGGACATCGGGAAGGTCATTTAGGAAGACATCAAGAAAATCGTTTACAACCAGAATTGACTCTATGGAAGGGACTTTGGACTCCACATCTTTAACCCACACAAGATGATACAAACACCTCCTAGAAATCAATATTTGGGCTTTAATGCGTGAAATGCATCTACCCTTAACCACTACAAATTGACTTTCTCACTCAAGGACAGGTTCATCAGGGAATTGAAACTTGACCCTACGAGTTCTATAATCAATAAACGTATAGTAGGCATGCAACCAACCCATCCCAAGAATGACATCAAAATCTACCATGTCTAATTCAACAAGATCAGTCTAATTAAATAAATCACAAGGCAACAACATATGCAAAAAGCAAATAGGGCAACTCCTATAAACTTTCCTAGCAATAATAGAGGCAACAATAGGAGTGGACACTTCATATGACTCATGCAATAACTCAAGGACAATATGGAACTTTTTAGAAACAAGAGTGGTAACAAAGAAAAGAGAGGCACCCGGATCAATCAAATGATACATATCATAGTCAAAGATTTTCAACATATCGGCAACAACATCGAGAACCTCACAAACCTCTTGCCTTCCATGTAAAGCATAAAATTGATTATATATCCAGTCACTACCTTTGACAACCACCTCTCCCCAATGGGACCATATTAGAATTCAGGACCTTGCCACAGTTTCTTGGACAATCTACCTTCTTGTGACCAAGCTCCCCACATTTATAGCATGCATTAGAACCCTTCAAACATAGGTATCCATAACTCCTTACACATTTAGGACACACATAAATAGGAGCTATCCCACTAACACCTTGAGGCCAAGGGAAGTCACTAGCAAACCCCCTATTAGTAGCGTGAGGAGGTCCTTGGCCTTGACGAAATTTAGCACCTTTTAGGAATTTACCTCAAATCAGGCCCTCTTAGCCTCATGCCTCATTCTCTTCCTCAATTTATCCTCCTCTATTTGCTTAGTATAGGTCATAAACAGAGATAAGTCCATGTCACTAATTAGCATGGTGGACTAGTATTCCTCACTTACCAAATCGGCGATCCCCATCACGATCTTATTCATCCTAGATCTAGGATTGTCCACCAAATGAGGAGCATATCTTGAAAATTTATTAAACATGAGGGCATACTTCCTCGCACTCATAGCACCTTGTTTCAAGTTCATAAACTGTACCAGTTTTGCTTCCCTGATTCAAGGGCGAAAAATGGTTAAGGAAAGCCAATTTGAACTCCTCCTAAAGCACCACATTACCAACAACCTTCTCACCCCTCCATTGATCATACCATATTTGAGCTACCCCTTTGAGTTGGTGTGCCGCCAACTCTGCATTTTCATTCGTTCCGACATCCATGATACTTAGATTTTGTAGACCTCATCAATAAACTCTTGTGGATCTTCATCCACCTTCGACCCATTGAAACTTAGAGGATTCATCCTCATTAAGTCTTTTAACCTAGCTCTTGGAGTAGTACCATGAAGGGCTTGGGCCCTTTGATTGACTTGGTTGGACACCACTTAGGCAAGCATAGTGAGAGCATCCCGGGGCTCACCATTTGTAGGTTGGTCCTCGGGAGTATGGGCCCTTCATCCTTGAGGTTAGACATGATCTAGCATAGTAAAGAATAATTGTGAGGGCGCAAAACTCACTACAACTCTATATCACAACGTAGAATATGAAAAAGGGAAACTTTTCCTAAAATGCCTCATAGCCTCCTACTCATAGTCATGGCATGCTTCACAACTATGAATAGAACTCTAATAGATGCGGTAGGTTAGACTCTGATGATCTATCAACATAGTGATCTGATACCAAGCTTGTTATAACCCAAGCCTAGGCCCTAGACATGACACAGTAAAAGGAGAACCTGAAGTGACCACAAGCAAGCCTCTTAGAGCATCATTACCCATCCCTGGTTACAGAAATCATATATCAAGCATCAAGAGATAAAAGAATGGGTAAACCGGGGCTAAGGGAAAACACTTCCATATCATCATAATGAAGAGACAAGAGTCCACTCCTATCATAGATACATAATATGTCCAACAACCACATCTACTACATAGATACAAGCGGGGACTAAGATAAAGCAACCAGGCTCACACTTATAGTCAAATAGAACACAAAGAAGAGTATCTTAATACATAACAAGAGAGTGATAGACTAAGGTCCACAAAGTGGAGGCTCACCAACTAGCTTGAGCAGCACCGAACTAGCCATGTGGAGGAGGAGGATCAACTTAGGCACAAGTTCCTACATGGAGACATCATGTAGGCATAGAGTATGCGTTAGTACATCTGAATATACTACGTATGTAGGATGCAATGAAACAATAGATAGGCATCATAATCCAAATCCACAATATTAAGCAATAGGCATAATATACAATATGACATTTATGATTAATGCTTAAGTAACTCATGCTCATATAGAATATCATATGTATAGAAGAGACTAAGCTAGCTATTCAAGGTACAAAACCCTTGGTGGTTGTATGGTATAAACTCCTCATATAGTTGATGATAATCACACTTTCTCAACACAGTGATGAAGTATAAACTCCTCGTATGGTTGATGAGTATAAACCCCCATCATGGTTACCGGGCTCCTATCCCTTCGGATCGGGTATGTTTTAATGCAACACTTTATATAGGGTATATCAGATACATAAGACCATTTTGTCATCTAATAGTCATTCATATCGTATCTCATTTTTTGGACCTTCAACTCCTCAAGAAGACACATTCGGACATTTTATCAAACACTTAGATGGTGTGAAGTGGTAGTATAAAACCATTCAAATTAGAGATGAAATAATGCAAGAAAATTCATTGTAAAATCATCAATCAACACCTTGAAACACCCTTAAAACATATACATAAAAATCCCTATTGAAATCTTACAATAAATCCAATATTTATAGATCAAAACATAGCAAAACAGTCACAACTTTACATAGCTTTAATATAGTGTGTAGTGAATTTCATAGTGATCAAAACCCATTTGTAAATCAACTTTAAATCATGCAATTTATGTATAAGGAGACTTGGGTATCATGGGTGAAAGGAACCCATGGAAAAAACTCAAATACATTAGCTTAGAGATGAACTCAGTGAAGATTGGAGATGGAGGCTTGAAGATTGGAGGAGAACCTTGAAGAAGAACCTTAGCTTGGGATGAGGGTTTGGGACATAAATTTGGGAGGGAAAATATAGCTAAGCATTTTCAGTGAGTATTGGGGAATGTTTGGGATGATATGAGGGTGAAATAAGGCTAACTATAGGTAAAAATACATTTGAGAACAGTAAGGCCCAGGACTCCAAAGTCTTGGACCGAGATAGAAATTACTCGAAGTGAAATACATAGGTCCATGATATAGACCTATTGCGGATGCAAATTAACACATTTCTATGACAGCTGCGCATCGCAGTGTTATCGCAGATCGTCTTTGGAAATTAAAAATTCTGAAAATTAAAATTGGTAATCCTTTTCTCTAAAATCGGGGTTAAACCGTCGTCCCCTAATTTTGACTCTCTGAACAAGAATATGAAGTCATATTTTTAAAATAACAAATGAATTTTAAGATATATGGAATTTAAAATTTTAAGCATTCTTAGGGACACTTTTGGGCACTTTTTAGGGTCGTGTCATAAGTTAGAGATCCCAGAAATAATCTTTTACATTCTTTCACGAGGGTCAGCCATAAGCATAGGAGCATACTTGGACAGCTCTGTGAACTTGAGGGCATAGTACCTTACACTCATACCATCTTTTTTGAGGTTGATAAACTCTATCATCTTAGCTTCTATAAGCTCAAGCGGGAAGAAACGATCCTGAAATGCAAACTTGAACTCTTCCCCATTAATAGAAACCCTCTCCAACAACCATTGAGTCTACTACACTTGAGCCACCTCTTTCAACTGATAAGCAGCCAACTCAGCTTTCTCTTTGGAAGTAACTCGTATAACAGTCAACACCTTAGTGAGCTCATCATCGAACTCTTGAGCATCTTCATCAACCTTTGACTTATAGAACTCTAGAGGATTCATCTGGGTGAAATTTCTCATCCTAAATGCTAAAGTAGGATCTCTAGGAGGATTATCCTTCCTAGTCTAAGTAGTCACCACCTGGACAAGCATGGCAAAGTCTATATAGAATTCACCATTAGAGATAGGCTTTTCTATAGGCCTTTAGGGAACTTATCCTCACAAGCTGAGGCAGGTTTTAGTAGGGAGGCACTTCGTGGAGGTATCTTTTGTAATATAGCAAGGATACCATCACGGTAAGGAAACTAAACATACTATCCAAAGCACAACATAACATATAAAGAAGTGAGACAATTCTTAGAACACCATCATAGCCTCCCACTCATAGGCATGGTGCTCTTTACACCCATGAATAGGACTCTACTCAACGAGGCATGTTAGACTTCGAGGATTATTTACAAACCTAGTTCTCTGATACCAAGCTTGTCTCGACCCGAACCTAAGGTCTAGGAGTGACATGGTGAATGGGAAGCGAAGAGTCCCCAAATAAGCCTCATTGTATCCATATTCACATCATGGGGTTCAAAAGTATATACGAATGGTAAACATATAGTTCTAAGGGAAAAAATAATAGGACTCACACTATAGGGGAATATTATAGGGAAAGGGATTAAAATGGATCCACATAACAGGTAGCATATAAATACTAAAGGGCGGGTAAGTAGGAATCACTCTATAGGGGTAATTCATGACTTAGGATCTTTTAGAACATTACATAAGAATACATCATAATAATCATAGCCAATCCACATAATTATATCCAATATATAGCAATATCCATAAACATGATCTCTTAATACAACACTTAAAATATCGACATACAAGATTCTACAAGATGTCCAACAATGCATTTAGTCATAAGATAGGATGGAGGCTAAGACATGTCCCGGGCTTACCCCCAAAGTAAAGAACATAAACAAAAGCACAATAGGTAGAGGAATGGTGGTTTATTCTTGGAAAATAGGACGTACCACGACAAGCAAATCTCAAGATCCAAGCAAACCATAGTACGGTGGATGAGGGTAGTCTGTGGTCCCTATATGGTTAGATCATGTAGGGAAAACTATATGTTAGTACATTTGAATGTACTAAATATGCGAGCATGCATTGGATATGACTTATCAAACCCTTATTCAATGTTAGATGATAGGCGTACCTAATATAGAATGAGATATATAGCAAGGGATATAGTATACAATATACTATGAAATGCCAAATACTAATTTATAATTGGGATAGACTATAACCGAAATATCAAACTCATGCAAGCTATTACATAAATTAGTCCGATGAAGACCTCCCCTCAGTAGGAGAAGATTACTAGCCAAGGATAATTTACATCACACCTATGGCCTAGTCATTTCTGTGGATGGGCACCTTCCTTATGACCCAGTTATTTCAGAAGGATTTCCAATATCATATCAATTTATAACCATTCCTTATGACCTATCGTATTCATAATGGCTACCATTCTAGTGTTGGTACATAGTTGAAGAAAACGGAGAGGACCCTTGAGGATAGCCCTGACCCCTCCAATCCATCAATGCTAACTCAAAATATCCCATGAGAATACTTATACATACACATGCTTTCGAAAGAGGAAATAGTTATTTCAAACCATCTCAATGCTCTTTTAGGCTTAAAAACCAAACACTCTACATAATAAATCATACTTGAGCTAAAAAGTGAAATCATAGTTCATAATCATGCTTCTCATTTATAGGAATAGCTCATGCACATAACAATACAGTGCAAGCACCAAATATGCTCAAAGAGATAATAATAATAATAGATATTTATGTGATGACGTTCTTGTCATAGACAATATCTTATCAAACTCATATACATAAATATAATTGGGCTTAACCCACTTCATAAACTTCATAAAATCCAATAATCATGAATGCATATACTATGAATGATATGAGGATAACATGGGTAATTGAGATACAAACTAAAATGAACAATAAAATATGAAATTGATTAAATTCATAATTAAATTCATATTTAAATCATAATAAATATCACTCATGCTTGGTTCAAACTTTAAAGAGACAATGCATAGTAAAATCTTCATAATAGTCATGTAATTGAACATATTATGGCTTAAATCAACTTAAAATCAACAATAAAGCATAGTCCATACTTTAATTAAATTTAATAATCAATAATATTAAAACCCCATATTTAAAGTGATAAGAGTTTGGGTCGTCTTGGTTGAAAAGGACAAAGAATAAATGCCACATACCTTAGCTAATGAAGACGATTCAAGAAGAAATTTGATTAAGATAAGGGTTTTGCTTGATTCCCAAGCTTAGTCTTCACAAGAGCCTTTGAGAGAGTTCCTAACGAGAGTTCAATATAATTATAAGTGTAAGGATTAATTTGAATGAGAGCAATAAAGTTTAGGTCATTTAAATGTATTTAGATAGCACAGAAAGTCAAAAAATACCCTTAGGAAGAATCATAATTACGGAAACACAATTAATAAAAGAAGTAAAAAAATTGAAGTCAAGAGTCACAAGGAGGGGTGTATGGTCTGTGATATGGTATACGGACTATATACTTTGTCTATGATATAACACTTAGAAAAATTCTTCTTGGTGAAGGTCCGATACGGTAATTCAACAGTTAGAAAAATTCGACATAGGCATCCATATAGATAGCTTCACGATCTGTACAAAGGCATATGCACCATAACCTCCTCTATAGTACTTTACTTAGAAAAATCCTTCACGAAAAAGTTCTAGGACGGTGATCCAATACTTTCAAAACTTTTACTACTACACCAATATATGGGACTTCACGAACCATGAAGGGTCATACGTCGGTGAGATAGTCCGTATGACATGCCTTGGTTTCAGAATTATAGAATTTCAATGTTAAGGTTACCGGATAGTCTGTGAAGCCTAACACAACCCATATGGGGTCCATGTGTGGTATACCTTAGTCATAAACTCCACGTTAAAGACCACACACCCAACACAAGCCAAGGACCACTTTAAGGAGTGTCCACACAAGCTATATTTCCAAGCTCCATTGAAGTCATACGATGTTTGGGTCCTTACAATGAGCCAATGGAGGAGTACCTTTCCCTACATGGTTAAATCATTTAGGCAAAATATGCAATAGTATATGGGAATATACTAAGTATATGATATGCAATGCAAGACATAAAATTATAATGCCATAATTCATAAATATAACATATAAGAGTATATGAGATGAAAAGTACATAAATATGAGCGTAAGCATGCCTAAGTAATATCGCTCAATAGGAAAGAGAATCAATGCATGAAAGATTTCATATAAGGGATCATATCATAGAGTCATAAGCTTATGGTAGAGGACCTCAAGCAACATTTAAGACCATATAAGCTACTACATGGAATCCAACATAACCCCCTAAGTTGGCATGGGGAAACTACTTACTGAGTGGAACTCTGTCATTTTGCATGAACTTTGAATAACATGAATGACCAACATGGATCCATTAAGCTAGTCCACAAGGGTTCTTATGATGGCACATAGTTAGCGACAATGAGATGTATCTTTAATAGGTCATGCCTCAACTAATGGAATGAATCCAAATCTCAAGTCCACTTGGTGCTATGTCATCCCACAAAATCTTTAAAAACATAACTTAGTGAAATTATTACACATAGAATCATATGTAGCAATCATAGGACAAGTTAGAACTTAGGAACCACTGAGTGAGAATTGTCCTTTCAACTTGGGGATCGTTCTTAGATATATTTTAGAGCAGTAGTCAATATGCTTACATATTTGACAAAATTATAACTTTAAAACTCATCTTTAATGTCATAATCATCATCTTAAGTCTTTTAAGACTTTACTTGAAAGCTAGGTGGGCTAGGCCTTTATAATGGAATAGTCGTAAATCACATAAATCATGTGAATATATTCTTTAATAATATGTAAAATGGCCCACACATCATCATTATCAAACTCATCAGTGGGGTTATCGTCATTAGCTTCATTGCATACATCTAATTAGGAAAATATCATAAGAGATCCTTGAGATCATTTAATAACATAATATAATAAGAAATCATCATAAGTATGTATATTATCTTAATAGAACTTAAAAGAAAAGGTAAAACACCATATGGAAGACTTTATGGGTGAAAGGAGACCCACAAATTAAACTCACATACCTTGGTAACCTTATGAAGAACAAACTTAAATCCTTTGAGAAGTACCTTGAAACCCTAGCCTTTGCCTTGACCATTTTTAGAGAGAGTATTTGCCTTGGGGAAATTAAGAATGGAAGAATAACAGATTAACTAACAGTCCTAGGGCTTTAAGGTATGGTTTAGACCCCTTTTGATCCAAAAAATGACATAGTTTAGGAATAAAAATTTTAGAAATGACCAAATTCCCCTTCATTAAAACTGCCAAAATCGACCTACGAAACCCCAATTATCGGCCATGGATTGTACAACGAATCATAGGTCCTATCCGCCTATTAACTTTTCTAAAATCCTTGAAACTATTTTGTTGACCCTAAAACTACGAACCCATTCTATGGTCTATCCTTTGTTCCATGGCTTGTGGTTGAACTCATAGAGTCCTTCCATACTTAGTCATTTTTCCCAATTTCTTGGAACTCATTTACAAAGGGGTTCTATGTGTCACAACCCGAGCCTAGGGCCTAGACGTGTCCGACGAATGGAGAACCTGAAGGAACCCCAATTAAGCCTCATAGCATATCATTACACATCCTTGGTCATGGAAGCAACATAAATAACACAAGTAACATGAACAAGGGGAATGGGACTAAGGGAAAGAGAGAGAGTTTAGTACTTAAATAACATAGATGAGTCAAAGCTCAAACATAATACATAACTTTTCTAACGACACCTCTAAACATAGATACTTAGCAGGGGACAAGACAAAGCAATCGAGCTCATCCTCATGGTCATAAGTATTCAGTAAACAAAAGAGAATCTTAATACAAAGCATAAGAGAATAGTCATTATCCTCGTAATGGAGGACTCAACAAAGGCTAACTTGAACAATTCGTCTAGCTACGAGCAGAATCAATAGGAGTTCCGGTTCCTACATGGTAACATCATGTAGGAATAGAGTATATGTTAGTATGTTTGAATGTACAAAGTATGTGGGATGCAATGCAACAAGAGATACGCATCATAATCGAAAATGCATAACAATAGACAATAAGCATAATATATAGCAATATGTCATCAATGATAAATGCATAAGTAAAACATGCTTAAGTAACTCATGCTCATATAGGATATCATATGTGTAGGAGAGTCCAAGCTAGATTTCCAAAGTATGAACCCCTTGGTTGGTTGGTGATGATGCCAACCCATCACTTAGGTGGTGAGTTACTAACCCATAACTATGTTTATGAGTACAAACCCCCATCTAGGTTAGTGATGATGCCCTATTACCATGGTGCCAAGGTATAAACCCCTTGATGGGTTACAAAGGTACAAACACCTTGATAGGTTAGTAATGATGTCGCCCCATCACCTTAGTGCCAAGGTAAAAACCCCTTGATAGGTTACTAAGGTACAAACCCCTTGATATGTTAGAGGATGGTCGCACCATACCTCCCATGGTGATTGAGGCATACCCCTCAATTGGTTATGGTCAATCCAACACTATATAAAGATATATCATATACATACCTTCCTTCTATCATTATCATAACATCATATACGTGCTCTTATTTCATCATCACAACATCATTCATAACATTTGCCATAGCTCATTTCCTCATCATAACATCATTCATAACATAAGACAAGCTTTGGACCTTCAATTCCACAGCAAGTCATAACTGAACATTTTATCAAACACTTGGGGTTATGTGATGGGGGTATAAGACAATGCAATTAGAGATGAAATCATGCAAGAAAATCTATAGTAAAACTATCAATAAACACCTTGCAATAGCCCTAAGACATTCACATCAAAACCCCTCATCAAATCCAACATTAGATCCAAGATTTTGAGCTCAAAACATGCTAAAACAATCATATTTTCATGAAAAAAATCACTATGCAGTAAGTTTCTCAATAGGCAAGACCCAAAAGTAAAATCAACTTTGAATAATGCAATATTGGTAAAAAAAATAAGGGTTTAGGCACCATGGATGGAAGGACTCAATTGTTCAACACCATATACCTTAGCTTTGGAAAAATTCATGGTGAAGATGCAGGTGAGAACTTGAAGCTTGGAAGAATTGCTTAAGATTCGAAAGAGATCTGGTCACTTGACTTTGGAGTGAAATTATTAGTATAAGGATTTGAGAGAGAATTTTATCAATACAATGAAGAACTTAAGGGCTTTGGGACCTTAAATGAGCTTAAAAGCGTCAATCTAGAGCTTAGAAAGGGTGGGGAAGGACCAAAACAGCCTTTCCTAAAAAGCTGTCTAATGCTTGTTACGAGCCCCGTTACAACCCGTAGGTAGCACTACGACTTGTAGGACCCCTCACATGAACCCTAGGCTCATTTTTAAGTGTCTAGCAATTGGTACGAGCTTGACCTATGAGTCACAGCTCGATCTATGACTCATAACTGTGGGCCCATAGTGCAACTCTATGCTGGCAATCATTAGTAAAATGACCATAACTTTTGACTTCCAAAGCTAAATTAGGTAAAACAAAGTGCATTGGAAAGTTAACTCAAAGACTTTCATTTGAAATGTTGCGGGCTACCCAGCTCCAAGTGTGCTAATAGTTATGCAAGTTTAAATTTGACCCTTGCATGAACTATCACTCAAAACTCAACTCTTAGGGAAGTCTTGAACTCGTTTAGGTACTAGGAGTCTCCTCTGAACCTAATAAAATCCCAGCCTAACCAAATGAGGCTTGAAACATGTATACAAGAGCATGGAGTTATGTTGTGTCACACTACAGGCTGTGGGTTGATCTATGCAATGTGTTGTTAACTCGTAGGTAACTTTCCAAAAAACTATAGTTTTTCTTCATATTAAGGCCCTTATCTATGAACCTATCTACAATCCATCCTTTATATGGGTTGTCAATGGGTGTATGGGTTACTCCTAAACTAGGGGTTGTTACCGGGGTCCTTGTTCTATAGAGACATATTTGAGAACCCTTGAGTGAATTATGAGGATGAATGAATTAGATTTAGTTACGAATAGAATTAATAGGGTGGTTGTCAGTTAAGTTGGTTAGGGAGGGCCAAAATGACATAATTTAGGAATCAAATGAATTGGATGTGTCAAAAATGTCCTTTATTAAAAACTACCAGAGCCAACCACGAGACACCATAAATGAATCGTGGGATAACCTACGGTTGTGACTTGGTTCATAGAACCTGTGCCACGAAAAGTTTAGTCACTAGAATTTGAGCCTTTCAAACCATGAACATGCAGTACGGCCAATCATTCCTTTCATGGTTCATAGGTCATTCCATAAGAACTCCTCATAATTAGAAAATTTCCCATCCTTTCAAAGGCTCATTTGAAGATACCATTCGTGGGTTATGTTTCCATTAATGGCTCATTCTATTAATCATCGGTTGATTTCCAAAAATTCCACAATTCTCCACTTTCACTAGAATCAATCAATGAAACCTCCTATGACCCATGGATCTATCCACGAGTCATAGACTACCTCATAAGACCAAATCAGTGCAAAAATTCTTTAACTTTCATTTTCCAAACCCATGAACTTGAGGGGTGTTACAAAAGAAATAAAAAATTTTTGATCCCTATAATACATAGGGATTATGCTCTACAAACTCACCATTTTATTTCTTTTTTGATCCTTATAACACATAGGGATTATGTTCTACAAAATTACCATTCTATTTCTTCTCTCCCCCATTCTATTTCTCTTTTTCTACAAGAGTTTTATGATGTTTTCGCAAAGGAGTTTCCAAGTGGATTACACCAACTTCAAGGTATTAAGCATCAAATTGACTTTGTGCTAGGATCTCAATTTCCATACTAACTGGCTTATCGAAGCAATTTAGAGGACAACAAAGAAATTCAAAGGCAAGTTGACGAGCTCTTCAAAAATGATTATAACAAAGAGAGTATGAGTCTGTGTGTTGTTCTAGTTATTTTGGTTCCAAAGAAGGAAGGAATAGGACGATATGTGTTGATTATTAAGACATCAACAAGATCAGATTAAAGTATCATCATTCCATTATTATGAGCCAAGCCTAAGGCATAGCTGTAACATGTCAAATAGGAACCCAAAGTCCCAAAATAGGCCTCATAGCAACTTAAGCACATCATTGGTTAGGAAGCACGGAATAACATTGACAATCAATATTGAGTGGTAGGGAAAGTAGGACACAATCAATGGAAATTGAGGTATTGGATTTCCATCACATATCCTTCATAAATAAGTCTAAGGGAAGGGGAGCATGAGACATACTCTATGGGGAAATAGGGAGTTAGGACTTTCAGCAACTTACCGAACTTCATATATAACACAACATAGGATAAGTACTTAGAGATAGCCTCCATAAATACATATTGTAGATTGATTTATGCATAACATAGTGTCCAACCTTGCCTCTAATCATAGTAGGATGGTGTGACAGTCCTAGGCTCATTTAAAGTAAAAGACATAATATAATCATAACATAGCATACATAGACAAAAGTCAGGTCTTGTCCTTTGAATAAGGGACTCATCACAAGCAAGCTTCCACAAATCAAATCTAGTTGTGAAGAGGTGGATGAGTAAGCCTTTAGTCTCTGCATAGTTACATCATGTAGGCAAAAAATATGTATTAGTATATTTTAATGTACAAAGTATGTGGGCATATAATGCATCTGAATATGATAACCTACATTTCATTATTAGATGACAAGGGAACATATATAGAATGAAGTATATAGAAAAAAATATCATATCAATATGCCATAAAAGCCATGAGGCATGAGTCCCATACTTCTTAATGAGTATGGGACCTAAACTGATATGTAAGACCATGTGAGTTAACACATGGAATCCTGAAGTTGCCTCTATAAGAGAAAGAGTAGACAACTTGGTAAAGTTAGTCTATACCTTCACATTTTGGGTCATGCCCATTTCGATAGGAGTTAGTACATAGATAGATCATAATCATTGTCATCCTCTCTTAAAGGGGCATAAACATGAACATGAACCTATGGTGGCACGTAGTTATGCGAAAGGTAGGCTTTCTACAAAGACCCTTAGGGATAGTCCCGTACCTCCAATCTCATTTGGTACTAAGCCATCATCTCATGGAAATATATATACATGCTTGAAATAGGATCATAAGTAATTTCAAATCATAGCCATGCATTATTGGGATTAAAATCCAAAAGACATTTCATAATCATGCATATTTTGATTTAGAAGTCAAATCAATTAATAATCATACATGCTTGGGCTCAAAGGACAAATCATACTTCATTTCATACTTTCATGCATAGGAATAGCTCATATATAACTTGTACATAGTGGTGTATAAACACCCATGAGTTCTTATAGCCATATCATATACATTTTGTGATTACCTCCATGTCATAACTATATTTATCTTGAAATCGTAGTCATAATCATAATTGGGTAATAATCCACATCATAAAACTCATGAAAAACCTTGTTTATGCATGCGTATGTCATGAGAAATGAGGAAATAGTATGGGTACTTGAAATTCATACTTAAAACATCAGAATAAGATGAAATCATACTTAATCCATAAAGAAATGATCAATTGAAACATACTTAAATTACCCACAAATAAATTCATCACAGAAAGGGACATGCATTTTAAATTCTCATAAAGTTCATGTAAATTGGCAATAAGATTTAAATCATATTAAAATCATCATTTGAGATCAACCCATAACTTAATTTCATCAAATTGAAGCAAAATCATAAAACCACTTGTAAATCATACTTAGAAATCATGAAATTGAAGAAAATAGATTTTGGGGCTTCATGATTGAATGGGAATCATGGATGAAACCATAAATACCTTGAAGAAATTGGGAAGATTAAGATTAATTAGACTTGAGATTGAAAAACCCTTGAATCTTTTAGTTTGAATATTCAAAGTTTGGCTTGAATGGAGTTTTAGGAACTTGAATTCTAGATTTAGTTGTTAGAAATTTGAACGTAAAGTGTATTGAATGAATACGCACTAATTTATGGGGCTTAGGATAGGCATAAAATTCATAAAATACCTTAAAAGGGAACAAATTTCCATAAAGCCCTCTGAAAAAGGAAACAAAAATTGAGTTGGACCCTTGCACGGTTGGCTTCATCGCTCGTGAAGCTAGTCGTGAAGGGACCCCTGGATATGAGATGGTTATTTCCTTAAAGAAAAAGGCTAAGGACCCTAATAGTAGCGTTTGAGCAAGGGCCTCCTCCCACAAGCCCTTTCACGGCCAGTGGTGAGGTCTGTGAGCTTTAAAAGTCTCTGTAGAGAGCCATTTGACCTTAAAATTTACATAAAGCTAGGGAAAGCCATGAAAATGGCCAAAATCCACCTCCACAACTCATGCACACTTCTACGGCTCGTAGAGGTGTCTCTGAAAGGGCACCTTGGTCAACGTCTTTAGGAACCAAAATTTCAAGCATCATTAAGGCTTTCCGAAGCTTGAGTCCTTACACCTGTCCCTACATAAGATGATATTCTTGATGATATCAATAATTCTTATGTGTTTCCAAATATTTATATTAGGAGTGGTTATCATTAAATCCCGATGCACCCGGATAATAAATGGAAGATGCATTCAAGACTAAGTTTGGTCAATATAAATGGTTGGTGATATGTTTTGGTCTCACTAATGCTCCTAGTACTTTTATACATCTCATGAACCATGTGGTGAAACCTTTCATAGGATAATATATTGTTGTTTACTTTGATGATATATTGGTCTATAGAAAAGCCATGAGTAGGCATATAGAGCATTTGAGATATGTTTTTGATGTGCATAGAAAGGAACAACTTTATGCTAATCTTGAAACATATTCATCTTATGTTGATAAAGTTGTTTACTTCGGCTTTATTTTGAGTTCAAAGAGTGTAGAGATTGATGAATCTAAGATATATGCTATTAAGAGTTGGTCAACTCCAAAATGAATAAGTAATGTTTGAAGTTTTCATATTCTTAAAATCAAGATCAACTTCTTTGGATTTTTTAAATAAGAATGTGCCCTAGCCTTATCAAGGTCTATCACCACTTTATCATAATCAATAATAGAATCACCCTAAAAATTAAATACACAGTAGCAAGGGATTCACCAAGACTCATTGCTTCCTTAGTATTAGCGACTGCATCCTCAACACACCAACGTAAGAGACAACATATCATTCTTTTGGTTGCTCCATGGATTTGCAATATTAAGTGTGACTTCTTCATCATTTACCCAGAATTTCAACTAACCATATTCAACATCAACTAGTGCTCTTAAGTATCTAGAAATAACCTTCCATAATTAATTGGAATTTTGATATCAAGCTCATAATAAAGTATAACAATATTGGCTGAAAAAATGAATTTATCCAGTTTAACAAGGACATCATAAAAAATACCAAATGGATTCTTAATAGACCAATCTTCCATCAAGAGCCTCATAGTTTTTGGTGAAGGAGTTCGCAAACCAAGTTGCTTGAATATTACAAGGGGCATTGAGTTAATACTGACCCCAAGATTGCACAAAGCCATAAAAATTGGTAGACACCAATAGTACGTGGGATAGTGAAAGCACTGGGGTCCTCTTATTTAGCCACATTATTGCTTATCATCACCAAGCTATAATGATAGGAGACTTTGATAGTCTCAAACTCAAGGTTTCTCATTTTGGTAACTAAATCCTTTATAAAGTTTGCATAACTTGGCATCTCTAACAACACATCCACCAAGGAAATATTGATTGTCAAATTCTTGAACATAAATAAGAATTTTGGAATTTAGCATCTTCATTGACCTTCTTCAACCCATGTGGAATCGAGGATTGATTTTCACATTTGGAGCTTTCAACATTGGGGCATTGGGAGGATTAATTTTCGACCCCTCTCCCTTTTTAAAAGCATAGTCACTTTTGGGATTACCAACTATAGGAGTAGCATCTTGTGTACCTCTTCAACATCATCAACATCAACAAAAATATCCATAATTGGAGCCTTAACCTTATCACCTACAACCACATCAACAATAGGGAGCATATGCCTAACCACCATGCCACTTCTAGTAGGCCATGCATTTAGGAGTGTCATTCTTAGGATTTACAATTGTGTCACTAGGCAAACCCTCTTTATAGGCCATGGTTCGAGTGAACCTAAATATTACTTAATTGAGTCTCTAATTATTTGATAAAAGCCAAATAAGAAGTCACGATGCTTTTCATTGACGAGCAGTTGAACTTCATTTATTTCATAGCCTTGTTGGTCCCCTTAACCTTGTTGAGGAACCTAGCAAGCATGTTTCAGTCCTTTAATTCTTTGGATGAGAAATGGGTTCCTTTTACTTGACCCTATCATGTGCTAGAACATATTTCTTCCTCTAAAATTCATGATCACGCTAATTAACATTTCTAACCCTCTAATCTCGATCCCTACAGATACTGTCTCAATCATTCATCCAACCTTGATTCCCGACATACCTTTGAAAGGACAGTGGAGAACCCACCATTTTGTTGAAACATATTGGACCTATTCATTATAGAGTGCTTCGAAAGTTGCATCATCATCATTCCCTATAGCACTTACCACATTAACATTCTTATGGTTACTTGTTTGAGGATGTACCATGACATGCTTTGTAATAGGATCTAGCTATATTATCATTTTAGGCATATTCTCATCACGCTCGTGGTCCTTTCGGACTATTTTTCCGATCACCATTAAAGAAGTGAAGATGGCCTTATATTCCCGAGTATGCCATGCTTGATTGGGCTTTTTCGTTTGATCCAACAATGCTAAAGACACTACAAAAGGATGCTTTATAATACCACACCAATTAATTGATTGTTTGCCACCTTATTAGCATTATTAAGGCTTCATTAGAAAATTTACAATAACACTTTGTTCGGAAGGCCATGGTATAAACATTGCAGCAGCATATTTTGAAACCAGAGCCAAGTATGATGAAATCATTCATCTTCCCAGCTCCTATAATTCATGATATCATCATGAACTTTGAGCAATTTGATGTCCAAAAAAATCTCTCAAGGAATTCATCAGTCAACTCATCCCAAGAGGTAATAGAACACAAGGTAATTCCACCAACCAATGAAAAGCCTCACCAATAAGGGAATAAGGGAATACTCATAACGTATAGCCTCTTGTGAGACACCCTAGAAGGTTAATAATTCACACATATCTAGAAAATTTCACAAGTGCTCATGAGTTTCTTTGTGACCTAACCCTCCAGTTAAACCCTTCATTTACAGAAGTTGAAGCACCAGGCTCGTCACATGGATATTGAAATTACTACCAAATAGAGGTAGGAGGATTGTAACAGCTCTCCCTGTATTCATAGCTTGTGGTTTTCCATTTTGATAACCCTTATTCATCATCCTAACATCATTTGCAATATTATCTTGCTCACTCATATTTTTGCCTGAAAAGATCACCAAAAATGCAAAATAGAAATTTAAAAGGAACAACTACTAGAAATGAGTTCAAACTAACACTTCAATGGAAGAATCAAATGCTACTCCCCGAAAATGGTGCCATTTTTTATGATTTTCAAATACACTTTCGTATAAAAGTATGGACGATTATTAACGATATTTTTACCCAACTATGAGTCAGGGTCAAACCCACAGGGATTGAGAGTTGCTCAATTCTAACCTTGAAATAATTAATTGAACTAGCTAAGTGTATTTCTTTTACAATTGATTTGAATGAACTAGAATATAATTAATTTCGCGTTGTAATAATTTCACTAAAATAAAGAGTAGGGCGTATGTCGAGGATATACGTAATTTAATGTAATTCCAATACATGGTCACTAATATTAAATGCTATGGCTATGTTACTTGCAGGTAGGCTAGAAAGCTTATGACCATAATTACAGTTAAGTCAATTATGGCGTATCGATATGAATCAGTTAAGACTTCATCCGCAATTCAATCAAGAGTCAAACAAACTTACACAAATTTGTAGCTAAATGAGCTAATACCTTAGTTAATTGAATCCTATCATGAAAGTCAATCTCAACCTGCGATACCCAAGACTATCGCGCAATCTTTCTGTATCGAATACTCACTTCCATGCATTATTCAAAGATATACTCACTTTTATGCATTATTCAAAGATCTAAATATGAATCTAGGTTTGAAAAAAATATTACGAATATAGGTGAAGGAAAATCTAAATCCACATCAAATTAGAACATAAAACTACATCAAATTAGAAACCCATAGTAAGAAATTAGGATTCAACTACTGATGTTCACTTTCCAACAGTAAATCGATGGCAGACAAGTATAAACCTAACCAAAGGTTTGGGTTGAATCCACAGGGAATACGGGGCTTGACTATGATGATTCACTAAAAATTATTTCAAGCATCGATATTCTCTAAAATGTTGTGGGGAATGGGGGTTGTGATTCAAAATGTAGAACAAAAATAAACACAATGCTATTTATGCAAGAAGACAATCAAATGAGAGACAACTTAGAAATTGTGTTCCCCATGATTTGTTGGCTCAATTATCCTAAACAACATGACTCTAATTAGGAATCATATGCAGGATGGTAATTTAGAATCATCCGGCCCTCTTGTGAAGGTGAAGGTCGAATTTCACCATGGCGCTTGGTCGGCAACCATGTTTGCCAACTAACCATTACCCATTGTCCCAGTCAACCTCCCCTTTGTCAGGTTTGGTTGATTAGACAAGAACACATCAATCAAATCTTGCAATCTACTTTTCTTTTCCTATTCATCACTACTTTGCTCGAGATAGTGATAGTAAGCAGGGTTTGGTGTTGGCAACCACCAAACCACAATCAAACAAAAGAGAAATAACCAATACATGTGAAACCTAGTCAAAGCGATGCACAAAGTCTAGGTTATTTCAAGTCAACTACTCATGTTTTCCACAACCCTAAGTTGTGGGTGCTTAGGTACTCATAGCTAAGGCAAAATCAACAACAATGAATATGAGGGACATAGTTGAGAGATTATCCTAAACAATGAAGAAGAAAGACACCTTCAAGTTGAAAACCACAAGCTTGGATTAATGGAAAATGAGTACAATGTGATTTTTCAATCCCCCAAAGTGGGTCTTCAAATTAAAAGGTGAAATCTACACTTAACCTTAGAAATATTCTTAGAATATTCAGGAGAGAATATTTAAAGTTGTCTAATCTGAAAAATGTTCAAAATCTCCAGCTAAAACCTTAACATTAACTATTTATAGTATTTAGAAAAATACCCTAAAACTTAAATAGAAAATATGGCTGATAGCAATTACATCTCGCAGATATGACTCCTACGGTGACCTACGAGACATAACTGGAATTTCATAGTCAACACTTGGCATTTTGGACTTGACTGCTATGACCCACTATTATGAGTCGTTGCTTGGGCTATGACTCATATGCTCTTCTCGTAGTCTAGGCTTGTAGTTCTTGGTCTAAACTTTTGGAACACAGTTTCCTTTTACGAGAGCACATCCTACGAGTCATAGTGAGACTTACGACTTGAACGTTAGCCTCATATGGCTGACCTTCACTTTGCAATTTCTAAATTTTTCTCACTATTTCTTGCTATGAGGGCATCGTATGACTCATAACATAAGCTACAACTCGTAGGGTGGCTCGTATGTCCTGTGCTTCAGTAAAATCTATAATTTTCTCCAAAAATAATGCCAACCTATATTTTCTACAATAACAACACAAAAACACATGAAAACCATGAAATATCGCATTAAGAACTTTTAAAATCGCTTCTTTTCGGCATCAAATGTGCTATATTTTGATAGCACATCAACACCATCAACTTAGAAATGTTTGTTGTGCTCAAGTGGCTACTCGATCTAAGTAGACAATGAGAAACACATAGAAACTACTCCAATGGCATATACATCACTTAACTCCAATTCAGGTATCCAACTCTCAATTTTCGAGACTGATTGTGAAGCTACCAAGCAAACTAAAACACAATGATGCATCCAGCAATTCAACTATGACAAGTGAAGTAGTATCAATAATTGACAATCACTAAACTATTATATGTCATCCCCCAATGCAAATGCCCTCACAAAAAGGAAGTCTCTATATTTCACTTCAAAAGCAATCAAATTTCAGGGACTGTGCGAGCAATCTCACTCTTAGAAATGAAATTCATGCATGATAACTAACACCATCAGCTTGCCCCTATACTCAAACTGCAGACCGTTGACTAGTTGAACTAGAATCACTTTAGGACTTAATGGGCTTGTAACGTAGGATCATGGGGCTTTGGTATGGCATTTTAGGCAAGTAGTGACTAAACGCTATCCTTGAGCCAACTTTTTCAACACTTTTACCTCCACAACTCAACCATTCACATTATATTCTCCCTTATTCTTCCTTTTAAAACTTTTTCGAGTGCTTTCTTTTTCTTTTTTAGATGTGTCTTATTTTTAAGCTCATTTTGCTATTTTTTCAATCCAAGGCACTTTGTTTTTCTTTTTCTCTCACCCGACACATGATTTTTCTCTTCTTTCTTTCCTAACTAACCACCTAATTTTCATTACTTTCCCACAATAAAGACCACACTCAACTTAGGCTTTTAGCTTGAGGTGAAGTAGAGAATATCCAGTCCCTAAACCAGGGCCACTTTTGATAGTCGCCCTCCACTTAGGCTTTTTACCTCAATCAAGGTTCACATGTTCAAGGATAGACCAGGGCCAATATCAAGGTACTTCACAAAACAACGCTAGGCTAGCTAGGTGTCAAGAAAGAACAGGTACATACACAGCTCAAACATCTGGAACAAGGAATCAACTACTACATTTGGTAGGTCATTTAGGCAAAAGTGGACTCACTAAAAGTAAAAGACATAAGATCCTTTCCTAATCAACCATATATCCAGTTCAATCTTAGAGTAGCAAGCCAAGTTCTGAGTCGGTAAACAATGCAAGAATATGAAAAAATAAGCTCATACACACATGGCATCGCATACACAATCAACATAGACTCACATATCATGATTCAAGCATCAACTTGCCTTCTTTTTATCAAAACAAAATATTGCCAAATAATCATATGGCAGGTTGCAATTGTAACTTACAATCCCAAAAATTTTGAGGGTACCCAATTTTCAAAATATTCATAAATTATTTCAAGATTATATATATACCAAAATATAGTGATCACTATATATCTACAAATTATCTACACTACCTAATCATGTCAGTTCAATAAAAATTAAAAACATCCACAAGAAAAAAGAAACACAGCAAGAAAACCTTGGGATCAAAAATAGAAAAGTCATGGACTAGAGGTTACTTAGACTTCTCCCTAATCCGTAACTTTCCACATCCCACCAAAAGAAAATAATTTGTCCGCAAAGTATATATGCAACCAATAAGGGAAATTAAGGGTATACCTTGGCTTGCCTCCCAAGAAGCCCCTGATTTAGTGTCATGGTATGACGAGACAAGATTCTATATTCATGCTTCCTAAAGGTCCTAATCCTCAACTATCTTGACTTTCTCCATGTCTCCCATATAGAGCTTGACTCTTGTGCCACTGCCCTGATAGATCTTTCAGTCCTTGCTTTCTAGCTCGATAACACCATGACTAAAGACACATACTACTAGGAAAGGCCTTATCCACTTAGATATGAGCTTCCCAGGAAACCACATCAATCGAGAGTTGTAAAGTGATATTATATCTGCTGCTGGTGCAAATTGGTGGTTCTCAATTTTGCGGTCATGCTCATTCTTCATTCTTTATTCGTACAATGCAGAACTCTTATACGCTCTTAATCTGAACTCATCTAGCTCATTAATCTGCATTAGCCAAGTTGTTGCTACTCCAATCCAATCTTGTTTCAGCTTCTTCAATGCCCATATTGCTTTATGCTCTAGTTCGAGCAGCAAGTGACAAGCCTTTTGAAACACTTGTTGGTAGGGAGACATACTAATTAATGTTTTTGGAAAGGTGGTGTGGTATGGCAACAATGCATCATCCAACTTTAAGGACCAATTAGTATCATTCACTTTCACTGTTTTAGGCAAGATTTGCTTTATCTCTCTATTCGATACTTCTACTTGCCTAACTAGTTTAGGTGTGATAAGGCATTGCCACATGATGCTTTACACTATATTTCTCAAGGAGTGCTTCAAATAATCTATTGCAAAAATGAGAGCCTTCAACACTAATAATTGGTCGAGGTATTCCAAATCTAGAAAAATGTTTCCTCGAAGAAAACATGTGACACTCTTGCCCTAGATGTTTGGCAAGGCTATGGCCTCCATCCATTTAGAGATGTAATCTACAACACCCAGAATATAGTTATTCTTGTGAGATCTAACAAAGGGTCCCATGAAGTCAATTCCCCATACATCAAACAACTCAATCATCAAAATAGGATTAACAGGAAGTTCTTGCCTCTATGAGACTCCACCCTCTCTTCACATGACTTGACATAATAATAAGCATCTTGATGTATGGAAGGCCAGCAATATCCACACTGCAACACTTTATTAGTTATACGAGCTCAACTGTGATGGCCACTGACTAATAAGGAGTGGTAAGCTTCAAGGATACTCATCATCTCCACTTCCAGAACATATCTATGGATGATCCCATCAGCATATACACGAAATAGGTATGGCTCATCCTAAAAGACTTTTTTCAGATCATGCATGAACCTACGACATTGGTGGGTATATATATCAGGAGGTGTAATATCACTTACCAGATAATTTACATAGTCAGCAAACTAAGGAATAAGATCATGTGAAGTCGCCAACACCCTTTCATTAGGAAATAAATCATCAATATCATGACCATCATCAAACTGCACCATGGCTCCATCCTTTAGTCTAGAAAGGTGATTGGAAACTTCATTCTCTGATCCCTTTTAATCAATCACATCAAACTTAAATTCCTGTAGTAGAAGCACCAATCTGATCAATCTTTGTTTTGCATCTTTCTTAGCCATCAAATACTTGAGTATTGCATGGTCTATGTGCATTATCACTTTGGCTCCCAATAGTGTGATTAAAATTTCTCAAAAGCAAAGACCAATGCAAGTAACTCTTGTTTAGTGACCATATAGATTTTCTGGGTGACATTTAGTACTTTGCTCGCATAGTAGATAGGATATAGGACATTATCCTTACGTTGTCCCAGCACCATACCTAATGCAACCCCACTAGCATCACACATTAATTCAAAGGGCTTTGATCAATCTAGAGACACAGTGATAGGTGTTGAAGTTAATCTTCTCTTCAATTCTTCAAGACCTTGCATATAGGCATCATCAAACATAAATTTGGTGCCTTTTTCCAACAATTTGCACAAAGGATGTGAAATCTTTGAGAAATCTTTAATGAAGCATGGTAGAATCCTGCATGGCCCAAGAAGCTCCTAATACTTTTTATTGAGATCAGTGGTGGGAGTTTCTCAATTGCCTCAATTTTTGCTTTATCAACCTTAATGCCTTAACCCGAGATTCTATGACCCAGCATAAAACCTTTCTTAACCATGAAGTGACACTTCTCCTAATTCAATACCAGGTGACTTTTGATACATCTTTTTTAAAATATCATGCAAATATAACAGACAATCTTCAAAAGATTGACCCACCACACTAAAATCATATATTAACACCTCAATCATACTCTCCACCATGTTTGAGAAAATAGATATGACGTATCTTTGAAATTTGGTAGGAGCATTTCACAATCCAAATAGCATTCTTTTGAATGCAAATGTGTCATAAGGTGATGTGAATGTGGTTTTCTCTTGGTCCTCTGGTCCAATGACAATTTGATTATACCGCGAATATCTATCAAGGAAATAATACCAACCTTTTCTGCAAGTTTATCAAGTATCTAATACATAAATGGCATAGGACAATGATCTTTCTTAGTGAAGGCATTAAGTTTTCTATAATATATACACACTCTCCATCCGGTGAGTGGTCACATGAGACTCAACTCATTTTTGGCATTTTGCACTACTATGATACCCCTCTTTTTTGGGACACATTGAATAGGGCTCACCCACTCATTGTCTGCAATAGGGTAGATTACCCCTGCATCTAACCACTTGATGATTTCTTTTTGAACCACTTCTTGCACTTAAGGATTTAACCATTGTTGGTGCTCAATATTGGGCTTATAGTCCTTAAGCATTTGAATATTGTGAGTGCATATGCCAGGAGGGATGCCAATAATATCTGCAATAGTCCACCAATAGCCCTTTTGAATTTCATTAGTACAACTACAAGAGCCGCTGCCTGATATTCACTCAAATCTGCAGCAATGATGACCGATAATGTATCATGTTCTCCCAAATGCATATTTCAAATGTGATGGGAGTGCTTTCAGTTCCAACTTCGATCAAATCTCTATGGAAGGCTTCACGGGTGGAGAATCCCTATTCTACAAGTCAAGTTCTAATTTTGCCTGTTGTCTCAGCCCAAATAATATCCCAAGAGCATTCACTTTCTCCTCATAATCTGAGATACCATCACAATCAAAATTCATCAACACTGCCTCCAAAGTAGCAACCCCAAGACGTAACTCAACTGAAAGCTCTGACTCATCATCATCAATAGTTTCAATCACTAATATTTCCCTCAAATCAAAGTCTTTACTACCTTGTTGACTGACCTGAAACACCACTGCTTGTTCACCAAAGCTAAACTTTTAGCAGTCCTTTCTCCATATCAACCAGAGTGCGACCCATGGCTAGGAAAGGCCTCTCAAAATGATAGGAACTACTAATCAATTTCCCAATCAAGAATAACAAAATCTGAACAAAATTTGAATTTGTCTACCTTTACCAGCACATCATAAAAGTACCCCCACAAGTTTTTTAATTGTTCTGTTTGCTATTAGTAACCATATCTTTGTAGGAATAGGGGTACCCTATCCAAGATTTTTGAAGATAGAAAGTGGCATCAAATTTATGCTTGCACCAAGATCACAAAGTAGTTTGGCAAATGCCAATTTACAGACTATGCATGGTATGGTGAAAGCGCGTGTGTCTTTATGTTTTTAGACCAGTGACTTGGTACTGATGCCACTACAATGTTGAAACTTTTGGGAAAGGTATAACTCACTATTTGCTTCTTATTTCTTCTCTAAAGCTTCAATCAAGGAATGTTCACTGACAACTTCTTGATCATTACTAGAAAATGCTTAAACTTACCATCTTCTTCTTTCTTCTTGAGCCTTTAAGGAAAAGGTGATGGAGGTCTTGGAAAGGTCTTGAACCTCTTAGGTTTCCCATTTATGTCATTAATTTTAGCTTTTTCATCATCACTCTTCGTACGACTTTGATCCACAACTACCGACCTTGGGGAATGTATGGTACATTTACTACTTAGTGATAACGGCCATGCAATGACCATCATTCTTTGGATTTCAAATTGTATTGGTTGGTAAAGTGCCCTTTTGGCATTGGTTCAATTACAAAGAAACTTGACCAAATTGTTGCTCTAATTATTTAATGGCCACCGAATGAGACTCTATCTTTTGGTTTATGCTTGAAATATCCAATTTCATTACTTTCAAGGTCTCATCTTGATGGCCGACCCTCTTCAAAAACTTGTCACATCTTCTCAATCCTAGAATTACTTCATCTGGCATCAAGGTTATGAGGTGGCAGATAAAGATCATTTTTTATAGCCATCTCTTCTACCCCATTCGGCATCCGATACTCTCTTCTTTCATAATAACCACCTTTATTGTCTCTATATACACTATTAGGGTTGTATTTTCGACCTTGATTTCCAAAACGTTGCCTCTAATAGTCTGTGTTGGACCCTTGGGGGTTGGTTTGGAAACCCGCCAATTGGTTACTCATAAAGCAAGCATCTTCATCAAAGAATGGTTTATCATACATGGGTGCCTTAGGAGGTTGGTGTGTCACCGCTTTAATACTCACTTAATTTTGCTTTAAGACCAAGTCTATGCTTGTGCAAAGTTGGGCAAGTTGTTACATGATCTCCTCATTGACTTTTGGCTTGGTTATTGTTGGTATTTACTCTACAAGAAGTCTTCATAGCACCTCTCTCTCTTTGACTGCATGCTCTACTTGTTTTAACCACTTGATCGATCCTTTTGGTAATCAATAGAAAAGGTTAATCAAGAAACATGCCTCCCATGTTTGGGTTGGCACAAGCTTGACTATTCTTGTCAAGCGCTTGATAGAAAATCTCAACTAAGGCATCATCAACAATCTTATGATCAGGAGCCATATGCAAACACTTGGTGAACCTCTCCCATGTAGTACTAATAGAGTCACCGAGCAATTACTCCCAATTGTTTATTTGGTCTATGAGCTTAAGCTTCTTTAACCTTGGAAAGCACCTTTCTAGAAAAAAGCTCTGACCAACTTGTTATTGTACCTTGGGGTAGTTCACAACCACAAAGTTGCATTACAAGTTAGTGACAATGCAAATACTCGCAAACCAACTGCATCCAAAGAATGATTTTGTGTTCTCATGACACTTTTGCAGAAGAAGACGATATTATGGAGATGACGACGGGGATCCTTTGAAGGTAACCCTATGAACAAACCATGTTTTTAGAGCATTTGGAGTAATCCACTTGATACCATGAACTCAGTGTCTGCCGATAATTGTGGCAACACTATAGCACTAATAACATCTATGGCCATAGGTGAAACTATCCCAACAAGTGCCAAAAATGTGCCTTAAAAATGCCTAGACTAATTTTAATATATCTCAAAATCCATGTGTTATTTTGAAAATCTAATTTCATATTCTTGTTCTGGGGGATCAAATTGAGAGGTAAAAGGGTTTAACCCTAATTTTAGAGCGAACAAATCACAATTTTAATTTTTAAAGTGTCAATTTCGGTGAGGTAGGAGTATCATTAGCACGATGCGCTAGTGTCTTATTTTGGTGCTAGTTTTCAAGTTCAGTCCAAGAGTTTTGGATCTTGGGCCTAAGCCTTTCCATGTGTGAAAATACCAATACTTAGTATTATTTCACACTCATATCATCCAAGACATTCTCAAATACTCACTCAAACACTGACCCAATCTTTCATCTCCTAGATTCAAGTCTCAAAAACTCATTTGGATCTTAAGTTTCTCAATCAAGCTTCAAGTCTCCATCTCCAATCTTCTTTAAGGATTCTCCTGAAATCAAGGTATGTGGGTTTCATTCATGGGTTCCTTTCGCCCATGATACCTAAGCTCTCTTTTACCTAAAATTGCATTATTTAAAGTTGATTTATTCATGGGTCAATGAGTATGAGGGAGTATTCCCTAAAGACAAGTATGCTCCTCACTTGTTTGCCGACCTAAGGGCTAGAATCAATAAATTTGTGATGGGTGTTTTCGATTTAGTAAATGAAGAATGCCGGTTTGCTATGTTTATTATTGACATGAAATTGTCCTATTTGATGACTTATTCCTAATAAATAGAGGAGGAGAAGTTGAGGAAAAGAAGGCATAAGAAGGTCAAGAGGGCTCGACTTGATGGTGGTTCCCATGGTTTAGAGTCTGACGATGCTCCAAGAAATAGGGTCGCTAAGAAAGGGGTGTCAAACCCAAGTCCCTAAGGAGATGATGGGGTGGCTTGTTCTAAATGCCCAAAATATAGGAGGAAACATAGTGGTACATGTTGGAGGAATATGGGTGCATGCTTTACGTGTGGGGAAATGGGACATAAAATTTTGGATTACCCATATGCTGAGAACAAGGGTAGAGATGGTTATGTTGCTAAAGGGGATGCTCTAATATGTAATTGGTTCTATGATCTTCAAAGGAGGCAAGAGGTAGATGAGGCACCCAATGTTATTATTGTATGTTGAGGTTGTTTGACTTAGATGTGTTTGTATTGGCGGGTCTGGGTGCCACTATTCCCTTTATTATTCTTTTGTTGCTTGTTGCCTTCTTGTGTGTGTCCCAAATTGCTATGTCAATATCTTAGTGTTTACCGCTTTGTTGAGTCAATTGTTACTAAAAGGTTCATAAGTATTGTTATATGGTCATGTTGTGTCGAGGTCTTGGCTTGTGATTTTATTGGATTGGATATGGTAAGTTTGAGATCATACATGGAGTGGATTATTTCCATGTATGTTATGTCTCCTTTGATTGTAGTGCCCGTAGAGTTAGATTCCAACTCCCTAGAGGAGCCATCCTTGAGTGGGAAGTGGTCAAGAGATAGCAAAAGTTGTAGACCCAATTCTTGTCATATGGTATACATCTCTAAGGTTTGCATGTATCGTCTTATCAAAATTAGGGGTGTTGAACCTAAGTTATCTTGTCTATTAAGTTGTTGTTATTGGTAGATGAGTCCTTGAATGTCCTTTCAGATATGTTGAATTTGGGGTAGTGTCTTCTTGTTTGCTAGTGCATTGGCTATGTTTATAGGTCTCATGAATAGGGTCTTTAACCCCTATCTTGCTATGTTTGTGTGGTCCTTGGTGTTGATATGTTGTTTTGTTTCCGCAAGTAGGAAGAGCTTGTGAATCATTTGAGGGTGATGTTGTGAATTTTTATATATGTGAGGTCGCTTGTGAGTCATAAGAAGTAGGAGTCTTTGGAGTAACAAGAGGGTAGAGTAGAGGTTATCTCCCAAGGGGGAGATGGTGGTTATGGTACCAAGTGGACTATGTGTGTTTGAGGTTGGAAATTGAGTTCATGATTTGTGGGTTCTTATAGAGTGTTGAAGAAGCTTGGTAAGGTTGCATGCGAATGGGAATTTGCCTATAGGTATGGGTATGGTTCGTCTAGTTTTTCATGCTTTTAGGTTGAAGGGGATATGTTAGTGACTCTAATGCTATAGTACTCTTTGAGGTTTTGGGTGTTGAGGAGTATAAGTTGGCCTAGGAGAATGTCTCTGTGGGAATATTGAATGAATGGGTGGAAAAGTTGATTAATAAGGGTGTGGTGTTCGTCAAGCCCCTTTAGAGGACTCGTCAGTTCAAAGCATCTCTCAGGGAGCCGGAGCGGGCATGGATAAGTGATATTCGTACCTCCTTCATTCTATTCAAGCTTATTATAACATATGAAATCTCATTTTGTGATTTCAATTCTTAAGTTTCTGCCCCTATGCCATTTAAATGCATTCATGTTCATATTGGCAAGTTCATGACGATTTTTGACACTTATGTTGAAATTTTCATGATAGTGTTTTAAATGTTTTGTTGTATTCTTGTTGGAGCTGATTTGTTCATGGTTACTCTTCTTATATACATTTCTTTGGCATTGGAGAATGAATATTCCACAGGGGGAGATATTTAAATGACCCCAAAAAGAGCCCGAAAATGTGCCTTGAAAATGCCAAAAATCATAATTTGCATATATATTAAAATCTATACGTTATTTCAAACATTTGACTTTATATTCTTGTTGAAGGGGCCAAATTGTGTGGTAAAAGGGTCTTACCCCAATTTTAGAGCTAACGAATCACAATTTTAATTTTCAAAGTGTCGATTTCCAGTGAGGTAGGCATGTCGTTGGACCGAGATGCAAGTGGCTTATTTTGGTGCAAGTTTTCAAGTTCGGTCCAAGACTTTTGGGTCTTTGGCCTAAGCCTTTCCATGCATGAAAGTACCTATACTTAGCATTATTTCACCCTCATATCATCTAAGATATTCCCAAATACTCACTCAAATACTTAGCAAATATTTCATCTCCTGGATTTAAGTCCCAAAAACTCATTCGAATCTTAAGGTTCTCAATCAAGCTACAAGTCTCCATCTCCAATCTTCTTCAAGGATTCTCCCGAAATCAAGGTATGCGAGTTTATTTCATGGGTTCCTTTCACCCATGATACCCATGCTCTCTTTTACCTAAAATTAGATGATTTAAAGTTGATTTATTCATGGGTCTTATCTATTATGAATTTCACTCCATACTATGTTGGGGTTTCATGAAATTATAGTTATTTCAGCATGATTTGAGCAATACATCTAAGATCAATTGTGAGATTTGATGAAGGGTGTTGATGTATATTGATTAAGGGTGCTACCAAGTATCTATTGATGGTTTTACATTGAATTTTAGAGTATGATTTCACTCTTGAATTTTATGGTTTTATAGGAGCACTACACACGTGCCAAGTGTTTGATAAAATGTCTGGGTTACGATTTCTTAAAGAATTGAAGGTCCAATGCATGTCTTATTAGTTGAATAAATTTGTGATGATCATAGGAATGTTTATATGAGTTGTTTTCATAAATAAGTACCTATTGTGTTGCAAGTAAATTGTTGGGTTCCCATGTTTGTTGTGCGCTTGAGAAAATCAAGAAGGTCCTCCCTTGTTGCTTGAAATGTAATGGTTTGATGAGCTAGTTCTATGATTACTACCGAAAAAGCCATGAAGTAAGGTAGAAAGAGTAATGGTTCTAACAGAAAAGATTAAATCATAAGATAGGGACATCCCATCAAAAAGGTCATGCCATAAGGAATAATAACTAATGGTTCCTACCTAAAAGATCATATCATAAGGTCTGGAGACCCTAATGAAAAGGTTATGCCATAAGGTAGAAATACCAATGGTTCTCACTGAGAAAATCATATCATAAGGTATGGACATTCTATCAAAAAGGTCATACCATAAGGCAGAAAGAATCACGGCTTCTACCAAAAAGATTATATCATAAAGTCTTATACTACCTATCAAAAAGACTATGTCATACGGTAATGGTATTGGTAACACTCTCTAAAAAAGTTATATCGTAGGGCGAGTGGGGGGCCATTTGGCAAATTTCATGAAGGTTGGTAAGAAGGGTTTTAATATGTATTCCATATTGAGTTTACCTACCTTAATCATGATTTACAAGCATGTTTTACTTTAAACATTGATCATGCATGTCATATTAATGTTAAACCTATCCTTTACTTGCAATGATGCATTTTTATTATGTTGCTTATCCCTTGCTAGCATTGCATCCTATATACTTAGTACATTAATACATACTAATACATACTCTATGCCTACATAATATTACCATGTAGGAACTGGAGCCCCACTTAATCATCATCCTCCACGTGGCTAGTACGATCTTTCTCTCAAGCTAGTTGGTGAGTCCTCCACTCCGGTTATAATGTTCATACTCTTATGTTATGTATTACAACTCTTTCTTTCTTTATTGTATATTTTGACTATAAGGGTGAGCATTGTTGCTTGTCTTCGCTCCCGTCAAGTTCTATGTTTAGAGGTTTTATTGGACAAGATAAGTATGGATGCTATGAGCTTTGACTCCCTTGACTCAATGATGTTTTATGCTATGAAAGATTTCCCTTAGCCTCGATTATCCCTATTTACACTCGTTTATTGATACTTTATTGCTTCCACAACCAAGGATGTGTAATGATATATTAAGAGGCTTGCTTGAGATCCCTTCGGGTTCCCCATATGTTGTGTCATATTTAGGCCCTAGGCTTGTGTAGTGACAGTAGGGTTCAAGCAATATTGATTCTTACCATAAGGATTTTCATTGAAATCCCTACATGCTGGCCTATTATACCTTGGTGGCGGATTCTCCTCTCTTCCCATATCCTTATCATTCACATTCATTTCTTCCTCAACCAAGATATCCTTATTCACATCAGCCATTCTTCTAGTGGTTCAATAGATCTCCAAATTAATCGGAGCTAAGGGGTTGCCCTGGCTCCTTGTATTAGGTATACAATGTCATATACACTGCAAAGAAGACTAAACAACAAAAATAAAAATAAAAGTAAAATACAAGAGAATCGAGAAATTAGTACTTGAATTAATCACTAGTGAAATCAAGTCAAGAACCTAGTTATATTCCCTAGCAACGACAGCATAATTTTTTATGTTCATGCTCCAACAGTGAATCGATCGTGGTCAAGTTAAACCTAACTAGAGTTTAGGGTTGAATCCACAGGGAATATGAGGCTTGACTATGCTGATCCACTAACAATCATTTCAAGCATCAATTACTATATTCTCTAAAATAGGGGGTGTTTCAAAATGAAGAACAAAAATAAATACGACGTTATTTATGCAAGAAGATAATCAAATTGAAGGACAACTTGATAATTTCTTTCCCTATGATTCGTTGACTCAATTAACCTAGATAGCATGACTCTAATTAGGAATTCGCATGAAGGACGGTAACCTAGGTTCTTCCAGCCCTCTTATGAAGGTGAAGGTCGAATTTCACCATGGCGTTTGATCGGCAACCATAGTGTGCCAACTAACCATTACCCATTGTCCCACTTAACCTCCCCTTGGTCAAGCTTGGTTAATTAGACAAGAATACATTAATCGAATCTTGTCATCTAGTTTCCTTTTTCTATTCGTCACTACCTTAGTTGAGATCATGATAGTAGGCGGGGTTTGGTGTTGGCCACCACCAAACAAAAATCAAAGCAAAGAGAAATAAATAATACATGCAAAAACCCCACCAAAGAAATGCACAAAGTCTAATTTATTTCAAGTCAAATACTCATGGTTCCCACAACCCCAAGTTTTGGGTGCTTAGCTACTCATGACTAAGGAAAAATCAACAACAATGAATATGAGAGATATAGTTGAGAGATTACCCAAAACAATGAAGAACAAATACACCATCAAGTTGACAACCATAAGCTTGGATTAATGAAAATTTGTACGATGTGATTTTTTGATCACCCAAAGTGGGTCTTCGAATTAAAAGATGAAATCTACTTTAAACCCTTGAAATATTTTTAGAATATTCAAGAGAGAATATGAAAAGTTGTGTAATCTAAAAAATGTTCAAAGTTTCCAGCTAAAATCCTAACATTAACTATTTATACTATTTTCAAAACACCCTAAAGATTAAATAGAAAATACAGCTGATAGCAATTATGTCTTACAACTCGTAGGGTGAACTATAAGTCGTAATAAAGTTTTCACAGTTAGCACTTGAGATTTTGTACTTGACTGTTGCAAGCTACTATTACGTGTTGTTGCTTGGGCTATGACTCGTATGCATTTCTTGTAGTCTAGGCCTGCAGTTCTTGGTCCAAACTTTTGGAACATTGTTTCTTATTACGAGTGCATATCCTACGAATCATAGTGAGAGTTATGACTCATAGGTTAGCCTTGTTTGGCTGACCTTCACTTTATAATTTCTAAATTTTGGTCACTGTTTCTTACTATGATGCCATCCGATGACTCGTAACATGAGGTACGACTAGTAGGGTGGCTTGTATGCCCTGTGCTTCAGCAAAATCTACAATTTTCTCTCAAAATCATGCCAATATGTATGTTGTACAATAACAACACAAAAACACATAAAACTCGTAAAGAGTCATATTAAGAACTTGCAAAATCCCTTGTTTTAGACAACAAATGTTCAGTATTTTGACAGCACACCAACTACTAAGTACATCTCCAACATAGGGGATACGGGGGAGGGGTTTAGGCGCTCATGTCTAAAACAAATATAAATGTACCAAAGGGATAATCCATGACAATGGGTTCTGAAATTTAAAGGAAAGTTGATGAAAAACCATTTTCTCCTCTTCAATTTTTCACCCTCAAGACAATTACAAAACCCTTCTCTCAAGCAACAAGTATTTTCTGATAAACGCACCTTTTTCAATCTAAATTATGTAGGTGCAGCATCAAGGCTCTTAGTTTGTCCCCTAGAAAGGTCCTCATCCTTTTCTTTTATATTTTAGATAAAAATACCCTTAATCCTTTATGCATCATCATTACATGGTAAAAGTTGACTGTCGTCGAACATATTCAAGATCTGCCAATTGGGTATGAGACCGACTTTTTGAATCATCCTTGAGCACTTGGAATTTGTAACGTTAGGTGATAGACTTGGGCATTACAGGATCACTTTGGTGATTCATCAAATTGTGCCTTTCATAATCTTTTAGGACCTCAACATTTATTTTATTCCTTACTAATTTCTATAACGTTAGGCGATGATACTGTTGGTCACCAAGTTGATTCTGTGATCTACCGGATTGGTATTTCCATTACCTTTCTTTTACCTTGCACTTGGAGTTGGACACTATAATAAAAGGTGGTCAGATGAATCATTTGGCGTACCACTGAAATATTTTGTAATGGCTGATTTTCGTTTCCTTTTTTCCAATTTTGCTCTTTTTGTCCTTGTTTGCTAAGATTTTTCCTTTCATGCATCTCCTTCATCATTTCTAGCATCAAACCATATTTTGATTAGTATATGAAGAAAAAAAATACATTGAACATAATATTTCATAAACTTAAGCCCCTATATGAGTCCAACAGGTGGATTCATTACTCATTCGAGGATGAATGATCCCAAGGAAAAATGTTATAATACCTCATACATATAAAAGTTAGAAAATAGAACAGTTATCGAAAATTTTATACTGGACTGATATTATGAGCCTATACACGGGTCATGTTTTGATCCATGGGTCGTCAACAAGTGTCTAACTAGACCCAAAGAGATGAAATTTTTTTCTCTGTCTAGAATAATATGAATAGGATCTATGGTTTGTAAAAGGAACTATAGACCATACATTCTGCTCATGGTGTAAAGGTGCAAATTCCAATTGTCAAATTTCTGGTCTATGTAAAGTATGACGAGACTCTACAAACTATAGTTCATTTTATGATCCGTAACATCAGTCGTAGTATGGATCAGTGAGATGAATTATTTCCATGTTTGGAGAAAAATTATGAAGGTCAAGTACAACCCATAAAAGAAAGTATGAGTCATAAACAATGTCTCACAGATGGAGGTTTAGAAATTGTTTTTGGAAACCATTGTTCAATAAAATTAAACATAGGTTTTAAGGCATAGTTCATTCTACTACTCGTAGATGCCCTTCGTGGATGAGTGATATGACCAAATGTACATTCCAAATTGAAGAGTAAAGCAATCATTAGTCAAATATTGAGCTCAATCAAAGTTGAGGTTGATCCCACAGGGAATGTAGTGAAAGTATATCTATTAGCACCTTTTTTCAATTGTAGTTACTACTTCCCAAGAAATTAAAATGCATAATGTAAAATGGGGGATTGAGATTTAAAATATATGGTAGCATAAAACAATGTACTAATTTTTTATGTTGTAATCAATCAACAATGTAGCTAGGATTGCGTCACGACCCAAGTCTAGGGCCTAGATGTGACACGGCGAATGGGAAACCTGAAGGGACCCCAAATAAGTCTCTTATCATATCATTACATATCCTTGGTTGCGGGAGAAAGTAAGTAACAACAAAAGAGTATAAAAATAAGGGTAAGATACTAAAGGAAGCTTTGGATAACCATAAGCCAATAAGAGTCAAGAACATTATATAATTACATCACTTGTCCAACAACACCTCTAAACATATAATTGAGTGGGGGCCAACACACTTTCTGGGCTCAACCTCATAGTATCAAGAGTTCAACATTAAGAAATAACATAGGCAAGAGTAGTATAGCTAGTGTCCCCAAACTTATGGACTCACCACAGCTTATCTTCAAGGTATCACAACTAGCCATATGGAGGATGATCATGAGGAGCACTAGTTCCTACATGGTAACATCATGTAGTCATAGAGTATGCATTAGTATATTTGAATGTATTAAGCATGTAGTATGTAATGCAACAAGAGATAAGCAACATAATCGAAATGCTTAATTAGGAAATGAATAAGCATAATAGCAATATGGCACAAATAACTGATGTTTGAATTAAAACATGCTTATATAGACCATATTACATATAAAGGAAGATCCTACCTTTATAGACCAAGCAACTAGTACTTGGAATCCAAGGCATGACCACCCCCTTTGAAAGTAATTGAGAAATCAACCCCTTAATTGGTAGATGGGAATACCATCCCCCATCATAGTGGTCAAGACAGATACCCTTCAATATGGTAGATGAGCATGACCAACCCCCCATCAAAGTGATTGACGAATATACCCCCGAAGTAATAAATGGGCAAACCACCCCCAATCATAGTGTTTGAGGCATAACACCTCCTCAAATAGGTGTGGTCAACTTATAACACCAAGATACTTTCATGAGATCAACACATACATACATTTCTTTCATCACTATAAAGTCACTTAACTCATATGACATGCAGTAGACCTCTAATGTCACAAGATTCTATAACCAGACATTTTATCAAGAACTTGGAGGGTGGTAATGCGAGTACAAAACCATGCAATTGAAGAGTGAAATCATATGCGAAAAATCAATGTAAAACCACCCACCAACACTTGGTAATACCCTCATGCAAGATACATCAAAATCTTTCATCAAATCACATAATTGGTCATAGATTTATAGCTCAAAATATGCTTAAACAGTCACACATTATTAAACCTTAACATATTTATGATCAACTTTCATAGTAAGAGATACCAATAGATAATCTAACTTGAAAACATCAATTTAGGAAAAAGTAGGTTAGGCACCGTGGGTGAAAGGACCTAATGGTTGAAACCCATATACCTCAACTTTGGAGATTTCCTTGATGAAGATTTGACTGAGAATTTGAAGTTTGAATGAAATACTTGTGATCCGGAATGAGATTGGGACACTTGAATTTGAGTGAAAGGTTTGTTTAAGTGTTAGAGAGGGTTTTAGGACATGTCTAGAATTATATGGGGTTGAATAATGACTAAATATATTGTTTTTATGCATGGGAAGGCTTAGGCCCAAGACCCTAAGGCCTTGGACTGAAATAGGAAAACTAGCACAAAATAACACATCTCCACGACGGCTTCGCGTCGCATAGCAAATGCGTACCCCTATTATGATTTTAATTTTTGCAAAATTCATTTTTTGCTAATGGTCCTCTAAAATTTTGTCTATAACTTTGTCCTACTCAAATTTTCCCCCTAAACAAGAATATGAAGTCAAATTTTGGATATCACACACGATTTTTGAGATATATGGAAATTATGATTATGGGCATTTTCGAGGCACATTTTCGGGCACTTTTTGGGGCGTTTCAATATCTCCTTCTTAAGAACATTCATCCCTGAATGTTAAAAAAGCGTACATAAGAAGAGTAATCATAAAGAAATCAGCCCCAACAAGACTGCAAAAATGCATTGAAACACCACTTTAGAAAATCTCAACACAAGTGTCAAAATCACCATAAACTTGCCAACATAAACATGAATGCATGCAAATGACATAAGGGCTGAAATAGAAGACTTGAAATCACATAGGGGACTTGAATTAGTACCTTCGTCTTGAGTAGCATAGAAGAGTTAGGGATATCGTATTTGCATGTCTATCTCGGCTTCCCATGTAGCACCCTCAATTTGTTGGTTTCTCTAAATAACCTTGACAGAAGCAACATCCTTATTCCTCAACTTCTTCACTTGTCTATCAAAAGTTTCTACCTGAACCTCTTCATAAGTCATATTGTCTTCAACAAAACCCACAACATCTTGAGGCACAATACACTTGGGTCACCCACATATTTCCTCAACATAGACACTTGGAAGACCGGATAAACCATATTCATATCATTAGACAAATCCAACTCATAGGCCACCTTAGTAATCCTTCTAAACATTCTATAAGGAACCACAAATCTTGGACTCAATTTACCCTTTTTACCAAAATGAACCACACCCTTCATGGGTGAAACCATCAAATAGACCCAATCATCAACCTTAAATTCAAGATCCTTTCTCCTCACATCGGCATAGGAATTTTGTCAACTTTGGGCTAGTTTCAACCTCTCTCTTATCATCCTCACTTTCTCTAAGGCCTCCATAATAAAATCCAGACCCAACAAAACTATCTTGCCCACTTTAAATCACCCAACTAGTAATCTACAACGTCTACCACAAAGGGCCTCAAAAGGAGCCATACCAATGCTTGCATGACAACTATTATTATAAGCAAACTCAATTAGTAGAAGATGATCATCCCAACTACCCTTAAACTCCAAAACACAAGCTCTAAGCATATCCTCAAGAGTTTGGATAGTTCTTTTGGCATGGCTATCCATTTGAGGGTGAAAGGTCATACTAAGCATAATCTTGGTACCAAGATCTATTTGGAAGGACCTTCAAAAGTATGAAGTGAATTGAGCATCACGATTCGAAATGATAGACAAAGACACATGATGCAATCTAACCAACTCCTAGATGTACAATCAACCATAATATTTGACACAATAAGTAGTCTTAATCTCTAGGAAATTAGCCAACTTTGTCATTCTATCAACCACAACCCAAATAGAATCAAAACCCTATCTAGTCTTAGGTAACCCAACCAAAAAATCCATGTTGATTTCCTTCCACTTTCAACTAGGAATCTCTATATCTTGGGCTAGGCCACCCGATCTTTGATGCTCGCCTCTAACTTGTTGGTAATTATGGCAACCAGATACGAACTTATCAATATCTCTCTTCATACCACCCTATCAATACACTTCCCTCATATCTCTATACATCTTAGTAAAATCGGGGTGAATAGAATAGGAAGAGTTATGAGCCTCATCAAGAATCCTCTCTTAAGTGATCAACGCTAGGCACACACAACCTACCTTTGTACCTAACGGCACTATCTCCCCCTTGGGAGAAAACCTCCACCTTACCATCTCTCACCAAGGCCTTTAACTCTAACAAGGTGGAGTCAAGAGCTTTCTTTGCCATTACCTCCTCAACTAATGAGGATTTCAAAGCATCAACTACCACTACACCACCATTTTCAACCTCTTCAAACCTAACCCCCAATCTTGCCAATCGATGGACCTCTCTAACCATCTCTTTGCCACCATCACTAATATGCGCTATGCTACCCATAGATACCCTACTCAAAGCATCAGCCACAATATTAGCCTTACCGAGGTGATAATGCATACTCTTATCATAATTCTTAAGGAGCTATAACCACCTTCTTTGACTCAAGTTAAGATCCTTTTAATTAACATATATTGGAGACTCGTATGATCTGTAACACATCAACATGCACCACATACAAATAATGATGCTAAATTATTAAAGCAAATACTATGGCGGCCAAGTCAAGATCATGGGTAGGATAATTCTTTTCATGCACCTTAAGTTGTCTAGAAGCATAGGCTATCACCTTACCATTTTGCATCAAAACACAACCCAAACCAATTTTTAAAGCATCAAAATACACAACAAACCCTTCTAACCCTTTTGGTAGTGATAAGATAAAAGCGGAGACAAGCTTATCCTTCAAGGTTTGGAAGCTCTTTTCACACTCATTGGTTCACACAAACTTTTTCAACTTTTGAGTAAACTTAGTTATAGGAGAAGCAATAGAAGAGAACCCATTAAAATATCTTGTAATAACCCATTAAGCCCAAGAAGCTTCTAATATCCGATGGGGTCAAAGGTCTAGGAAAATTTCTAATCACCTCTATCTTCTTAAGATCCACCTTAATACTATCCCCCGACACTACATGACCAAGAAAGGCAACCTCTTTCAAGCCAAGGCAACCTCTTTCAACCCTAACTCACACTTTTCATATTTGTCATACAACTTCTCCTCCCTTAAGATTGGTAACATTGCCCTCAAGTGAGCCACATGCTCCTCGTTACTATGGGAATAGGTCAAAATATCGTCAATTGAAAACTACCACAAACAAATCAAGGTAAGGTTTAAAGGTTCTATTCATAAGATCCATGAAGACAACCAATGCATTAGTCAAACCGAAGGACATTCCACAAGCTCATAGTGCCCATACCTAGTCCAGAAGGTCATCTTGGGAATGGGACACTCCTCTACTTTCACTTGGTGATACCCAAACTGAAGATCAATCTTAAAGAAGTGACTATCCCCTTGAATTTGGTCAAAAAGGTCATCAATACTTGGTTAAGGATACTTATTCTTTACGATGACCCTATTAAGTTGCCGATAGTCAATGCACATCCTAACAGAGCCATCCTTATTTTTCAAAAACAATACCGGTGCACCCCAAGGTGATTAACTAGTCCTAATAAAACTTTTTTCCAATAAATCCCTCAATTGCTCCTTCAACTCCTTTAACTCTACTGGAGCCATATAGCAAGGGTGAATAGAGATGGGTAAAGTATCGAGAAAAAGGTCTATACCAAAGTTTATTTCCGTGATGGGAGGAACACTGGGAAGCTCATAAGGGATGACATCAAGAAACACATTAACCATCGGAACTAACTCTACAGGAAGGACTTTGGACTCAACATCCCTAACCCTCACAAGATGATAGAGACACCCCTTAGAAATCAACTTATAGGATTTAATGCAAGAAATGAATCTACCCTTGACCACCATATCATAACTCTCCCACTCAAGGAATGGTTCATTAGGGAATTAGAATTTGACCATACGAGTTCGACAAGCAATAAAAGCATAATATGCATGTAAGCAATCCATCCCAAGAATGACATCAAAGTCCACCATATCCAACTCAACAAATTCATAAAGAAATATGTTATGCAAAATGCAAATGGGATAATTTTTATACACTCTTCTAGCAATAATAGATGCACTAACAGCAGTAGACACATTATAAGGCTTACACCATAATTCGGGTTCTACATGAAACTTTTTGGCAACAAAAGCCAGTGATGCCATCGGGAACCACATCTACCCCTTTTCTCCCTTGAAGAGCATAGAACCAATTGTACCTTAGGGCACCACCTTATTGGCCACCTCTTCTCCAAGTAACCGCATTTGCACCTTATAGATGAACATCCTTACCCTTGTTCTAATTTCGAGGGCAATCCACCACCTTATGTCCCACTTTATGACAACCAAAACAAGCATTGGTGTCCTTCAAACATAAGCCACTGTGACCCTTACCACATTTTGGACACATACCATTAGGCACCACACCACCATAACCTTGGAACCTTGGGTTGTCATTTGCAAACCTTCTAGTAGGAGCATGAGAAAACCCTTGGCCTTGATCAAACTAGATGCCTTTGGGACGTTGAAACCTACCCTTAAAATGGGCCTTCTTGGCCATACGACTCCTCCTTTTTTCTAAGATTCTCCCATCCATTTGTCTGGATTACATCATTAGACGGGGCAAATTGATATCACTAATCAACATAGTGGCATGACACTCCTCATTAACCAAATTAGATATCCCATCACAAATTTGTTCATTCTAGACCTCGAGTCGACAACCAATTGTGGGGCTTATTTGGAGAGTTGGTTGAACTTGAGGGTATCCTCCATAACACTCATAGATCCATGCTTTAAATTCATGAATTCCACCATTTTGGCCTCCCTAAGATCAAGAGGGAAGAACCATTTGAGAAATGCCGCATCAAAGTCTTTCCAGAGGATGACATTGTTGTTCCCTTCTCAATTTTACATTGGACATACTATATTTGAGCCACCCCATTGAGTTTTTATGCTGCCAACTTCACCTTATCCTCTAATCTAACCCCCATGATAGACAACACTTTTTACACCTTATCAATAAAATCTTGAGGGTCCTTGTCCACTTTAGAGCCATGGAACTCTGGTGGGTTCATCCTAGTAAAGTCTCTACCCTTGAAGTCAGTGTGGAAGCATAAGGGTCTTGGTCCCCTTGGTTGATTTGATTAGTCATGGCATGGGCTAGCATAGTGATAGAATCCCAAAATTCTTCATGAGCCACTCCCCCATCTTGAGGAGCTTGAGGAGCAGGAGGAGCCGGTTGTTCCTTTGGTGCTTAGGCTCTTCTTCCTCTTGTATTAGGCATGATCTAAAATGGAAAACAACATTATTTAGAGTGGAAACCTTAACTAAATCCTACATCACGACATAGATCATGAAGAAGGGAAATATTTCCTAAAACATCACATAACTTCTTACTCATAGTTGTGGTACACTTCACAACCATGAATAAGACTCTAATCGATGCAGTGTGTTGGATGATGAGGACCATTAACAACCTAGGGCTCGAATACCAAGTCTATCACAACCCAAGCCTAGCGTATAGATATGACACGGCAAATGGGGAACCCGAAAAGACCCCAAACAAGACTCTTGACATATGATTACATATCCTTGGTTGCAGAAGTAAGTAAAAAACATCAAGAGAGCATAAAAATAAGGTTTTGGGACTAAGGGAAGCTTTGGATAACCATAAGCCAATAAGAGTCAAAAATATCACATAATTACATCACTTGTCCTATAACACCTCTACACATAGACTTGAACAGGGCCCAAGATACTTTCTGACTCACCCTCATAGTATCAAGAGTTCAAGATAAAGAAATAACTTAGGCAAGAGTATTATAGCTAGTGTCCCCAAACTAGAGGACTTAACAAAACTTATCTTCAAGGTATCACAACTAGCCACATGGAGGATGATCGTGAGGAGCTCCATTGCCTACATGATAACATCATGTACGAATAGAGTATGTATTAGTAAGTTTGAATGTACTAAGTATATAGGATGCAATGCAACAAGAGATAAGCGACATAATCGAAGTGCTTAATTATGCAATGAATGAGCTTAATAGCAATATGGCATACCTGAATGATGCTTGAAGTAAAACATGCTTATATAGAACATATTATATATGTAGGAAGAGACCACCTTTATAGACCAAGAAAACTAGCACTTGGAATCCCAGGCATGACCACCCCCTTGGGAGGTGATTGAGAAATTAACCCCTCAGGTGGTAGACGGTCATACCACCCTTCATCATAGTGGTCAAGGTATATGCCCCTCAACATAATAGATAAGCATGACCACCCCCCAATCAAAGTGATTGAGGAATATACCCCCAATTAGTACATGGGCATACCACCCCCATCATAGTGGTTGAGGCATAACACCTCCCCAACTAGGAGTGGTCACCTTACAACACTATAGATACTTTTTATGAGATCAACACATACATACATTCCTTTCATCATCATAAAGTCACTTAACTTATATGCCATGTATTAGACCTTTAGTGTCTCAAGATACCATAACCAAACATTTTATTAAACACTTGGCGGGTGTGTAATGCTAGTACTAAATCATGCAATCCAAGAGTGAAATCATGTGAGAAAAATCGATGTAAAACCACCCACCAACAATTAGTAATACCCTCATGCAATATACATCAAAATCCTTCATCTAATCACATATGGATCATAGATTCGTAGCTCAAAACATGCTTAAATAGTTATATTTATGAAAGCCCAACATAGTTACGATCAACTTTCATTATAAAAGATACCTATAGATAATCTAACTTGAAAATATGTAATTTAGGAAAAAGAAAGGTTTGGCACCATGGGTGAAAGTACCCAATGGTTAAAATCCGCATACCTCATCTTTTGAGATTTCCTTGATGAAGATGTGATTGAGAATTTGAAGCTTGAATGAAATTCTTGAAATCAAAAATGATATTGAGACACTTGAATCTGGATTAAGTATTTGTCTAAGTTTTAGAGAGGGGTTTTGGGGAATGTCTAGAATGATATGGGGTTGAAAATGACTAAGTATAGGTATTTTATGCATGGAAAGTCTTAGGTCTAAGACCTAAAGGCCTTGGATTGAAACAACAAAACTAGCACAAAATAACACATCTCCACGATTGCTCCACATAGCGGAGCAAACGCGTACCCCTACTTGAAATAAAATTTTTGTGAAATTTATTTTTCACTACTGGTCCTCTAAAATTCAGGTTATACCTATTTGCCACTCAATTTTACCCCCTGAACAAGAATATAAAGTCAGATTTTTAATATCACACTCAAATTTTGAGATATATGAAAATTATGATTATGGACATTTCTGAGGTACATTTTTTGTCACTTTTTGGGATGTTCGGATTGTGCTTCCCATGACGTTCAACTCGATAGACAACTGTAGGTTATTATTTCATTCATAGTGATGTATCAAAAACCAAATTAGTTATTTAACATATAATCACCTCCTGGTCTTCTTAAACATATTTCATCCACCACTTCCCAGTCTCACAATGTATACTTTCCTAACCCTCGCTATGTTTCCTAGAGTACAATCACCTCTCGATCTCAAGTAATTAGACAAAGTTTTCACTTTTCAATTTGTATAGTGAGATTCTTTACCTAATCATTACCTCTTTCCCAAGTAAGCGATGAATATGGGCATGATCCGAATACATCAACTCATTAAGAAAGAATTTTAGATGAAGAAAATCACCTATACATGCATTAATCGATCAATACACATTCGGTGATCCACCGAATATATATGAGATCATCTCTTTGAATCATCCTTGTGCTCTTTGAATTTGTAAAATAAAGTGACAGAGTTGTGTGTTATTAAATCACTTTGGCAATTCGTCAAATTGTGACATTTATCATCTTTTCAGACCTCAGCATTTCCTTTATTCCTTGCCAGTTTCTATAACGTTAGACAATGATACTGTTGATCACCAAGTTAATTCGGTGATATGCCGAATTAGTATTTCCATTACCCTTTTTTACCTTGCAATTATAATTGGACATTGCAATTAAAGGCGGTCAGATGCATCATTTGGTGTACCACTAAAATATTTGGCGATGGCTGATTTCCATCACCTTTTGGCCATTTTTCTCTTTTTATCCTATTTTTCTATGATCCTTTCATGCATCTGCTTCATCATTTCTAGAATAAAACACACTTTTGATCATCATTTCTAGCATTAAACACACTTTTGATTAGTATATGAGCAAAAGAACACATTAAGGATAATATTTCATACAACGTAAGCCCTATATAAAGTCCAATATTATGGACTCATCACTCATTCTAGGATGAATGATCCTAAGGAACAAATATTGTAACACCTCATACGTAGAAAACTTAGAAAGTAGAAAGGTTATAGAATTTTTTTTGTACTGGACTGATATTACGAACCCATTCGTGTTTTGATCCATTAGTCATAGACAGGTTTCATAGACTAGACCCAAAGAGATAAAAGAAAGTTTCTAATTCTAGAATGTTTATACAAATAAGATCTATGGTTTGTAAACGAAACTATACACCATATTATCTGCTCATGGTTTAAAGGTGCAAATTCTAATAGTCAAATGTTTAGTCCATGCAAACTATGAGGTGACTCTACAAACTGTATACTGTTTTGTGATCCATAACATGGGTCTTAGTATGGATTATGAGATGAATTATTTCCAAGTTTGGAGTAAAATTATGAAGGTCAAGTACAACCCATAAAAGGAATTATGAGTCGTAAAAGAGTCTCATAGATGGAGGTTCCAAGATTGTTTTTAGAAACCAGTGTTCAATAGGATAGAAAGATAGGTTTTAAGCTAGTTCATTCTATTACTCATAGATGCCCTTCGTGTATGAGTGATATGCCCAAATTTACATTCCAAAAGCAAGATTAAAGTAGTCATTAGTCAAATATAGAACTCAACCAGAGTTGAGGTAGATCCCATAGGGAATGTAGTGAAAGTATATCTATTAGCACCCTTTTTCAGTTGTAGTTACTACTTCCCAAGAAATTAAAATGCATAAAGTAAAATGGAGGATTGAGAGTGAAAATACATGGTATTGTAGAACAATGTACTAATTTTTGAAGTTGTAATCAATTGAGAATGTCGCTACTATTATGTTCCCAATGATGTTCAACTCGATAGACAACTTATGTTTATGATTTCATTCATAGTTATGCATAAAAAACCAAGTGAGTTATGTAACATATAATCACCTTCTGGTACTTCTTAGACATATTTCACCCATCATCTCCCGATTTCACAATGTATACTTTCCTAATGCTCTGTATGGATCCTAGAGTACTATCACCTCCTGATCTCAGGTAATTAGACAATTGTCACTTTTGAATTTCCATTGTGAGATTCTTTTCCTAATCAATACCTCATTCCTAGTAAGTAATGAATATAAGAATGATCCTAATACTCAACTCATTAAGAAAGAATCTTTACATGAAGAAAATCATTATACATGCAATAACCAATCTCAAAAATCAACCCTAAGTTTGCCTACCTGATTGAATTGTCATGATTCCCATAACCCTAATTATTCGTTTAGTTATGCATATTCAAAGTAAACAACTAACAAAAAGATGTGAAAATCATAGTAAAATTACTTATAATGAATATTGGAAAAACTCACAAGTCCAAAATATTAGAAAAGATGATGAAAATAGAATAATCCCTAATTCAATATTGTAATTGCAAGTTCTCAATTGCTCAAGGGTTTTTAGTAGCCAATAATAATTAAGTCAAAATAATAAAAATCTATTTATACATAAGGGAAACCTAATCCTAATTAAAATAGGAAAACAATGTTCGGCATGGATTATGGCTAGTTTCATGGCCCATGACAGGGTTCACGAACAATGAACTAGTCCGGGGTACTCCACTTTAGCTTTTTTTTTATAGCATCCCCTTTCACAATGGGCTTCATGTCTCTTGATGAGTTTCACGACCTATCCAATGGATCTTGAACCTTGCGTTTAATAATTTACTGCACCATGGGACCAACTCAACTTACACGGGCAATTCCATGAACTGTGGTGTGTTCCATGGCCCATAGAGGGCCCAAGATCCTTCACTTGAATCTTTTATCCAATATTTGATGGTGATAAGAAGTTCATAACTTTCCCAAGAAGACTTGTATGAGCCATGAAGGGTTTTATAGCCTGTTAAAGGGTTTGTGGACCCTGCCTTTAGCTTTTCTTCAGCTGAGTCTTTAAGGGTGGGTTCACAGTAGACTTCTATGGTCTGTGAAGTTGTACACGGCCCATGAAAGGGTTTGTTAACTCTTTGTTAGACTTATTTAGTTCCATCTCTGAGGAAAAGTTCACAATAGGCTTCCACGGTTAGTGAACACATCCCATGAAAACTTCTGTGTAGTTGTACTTCGATGCCTTTTTGCTCATTTTTTGCATTTTACCCAGAAACCTTATGCGTTGCCTGTTTTCCTACAAATTACGATAAAGCATACATCAAACCAACAAAATTTCTTGAGACCTTACAAATCTCATGTTTGAAGAATCATCAAGTCGTATTTTTACGACTTATCAATGAGTCCGACAAAAAGTTAATGAAGGGCCTTTTTGTCATTCTTAATTCATTAGACTCCTAAACTACATGATGTTGACCCATGTAATCAACTTAACAACCTTAGATTCATTAAAACCTATTAAAAATATCATTCTAACTCGTTCACACTCAAATCTATCCCCAAAAATTCTAAGTTTTCTCTTTCAAGCAAGAACTCCATTAAAGTTTGGAGATTCAAGCTTGACCAAGGATTTTCAAGATCTTTCCACCTCAATTTCTAAGGTTTCTCATTCAAGGTATGTAGGGCTACATTCATGAATTAGATTCATCCATGGAACCCAAATTCTACCCTATTTTTCTTCAAACTACAAGTATGGATTTTTAAGGGTTTTCATGATTTCATTCCAAAAGCTTGGATTATGATTATTACATAATTAATGTCATAACCCAAGCCTAGGGCCTACTCTTAACATGGTGAATGAGGAACTCAAAGGTATCTCATCCAAGAATCTTAGCATTCATAGGTAATTAAAAATCATAATGAGGAATTTAAAGGAGGGGAATGGAACTAAGGGAGACATTCAAACATTCGAATCATATATGAAGGGGTCAACTAAAAACATAGCATCCAAACATATAACTCCACATAAGACTCAATGGGGGCTATAATATACTTAAGCTCCCATCAAATACAAATGTCATAAAAATAAGATAGAAAGTAAAATTTTGCAATAATAACTCAAAGTACATAAATGTCACAGGTACAAAACATGAAGAAAATGGTGAGATCCTCGAACAAATGGTTCACCAAATCTACTAGTCTTGGTCGTCAAACGATAGACATATTTCAGTGGAGGAGGTGGAGCGTCAATCCTTATATATAATATCATGTAGGAAAAATATGTGTTAGTATATTGGAATGTACTAAGTATGTGAGAAGCAATACACAAATAAAACTGTAATGCCATCATTTATAAAATTTGAAGTATCTATGTATGAAATTATAATGTCATCATTCAAACATGCAAGTTCATATACAAAAGGTTCACCCAATATGAAGTGAGTGACCAATACATCAAAAGGAAACATATGTGATGGAGGAAAGACATCAAATCATAACATTATGGACAAGATCATAACTAACACATAAGACCATGTGAGCTACTACATGGAATCCAACATAACCCCTTATACTGGCATGGGGCACTTGCCGACTGAAATTTCATCAACTTAAGAATGTAACTTTATTTATCAATAGGACTTTTGTGGATCCACTAGCCTATCGTACAAAGGTACCAATGGTAGCACATAGTTAATGTAGAAAGGGGTTTCCACAAGGGTTCCCTTATTGAACACCACCTCAATGTCTCATTTGGTGCTAAGTCAATCCCATGGAATACTTTAAGACATTATCATAAATAGTTTTAATAACCTAGAATCATACGTAGAATAATTATGAGTAGCTCATCATTTTGGTATCCACTCGAGTGAGTATTGTCCTTTTATATTGATGGTCCACCTTAAACATCATTAAGAGCTTTGCAACATGCTTACATCTTTAACATTATTCATAACTATAATACCCCACCTATGAGAAGTATGAAAGCTACAAAAAAGTAAGCCTCGAAAAAAATTTGAACTGTCAGCTTTTATGAGAGGGTTTACGACCCATAAGACGAAGTATGGCTCATAGAAGGGTTCGTAGAACCTGGGCAGACTTGGTAAAAGTTGGTATTTTTCAGGAGACCAATATATAACTTATCAGATGACCCATAAAACCTTCTACGAGTCGTAGATCATATCGTAGAATGTGAATCAAAGAAAGGGGGTCTCTGAAGTTTGGAAAAGGGCCATCAGATGAAACACCATCTACGACCCGTAAATGGTGTCTCATAGATCTGTCTAGCCAAGATTTTAATAGGGGTAATTTTGACCATTTCTCTTTGTTTAAGTCCAAGCTATGTTATTTTGACTCCAATTATGTCCCTTATCAGCATATACAATCCTAATTCACCTCATTCCTTCTCATTTCAAAAATACTCTAAGCCTCAAAACTCTCTCATACTCTTCAAGGAATTCTAATAAAGGGTGCAAGCTAGGGTTTTGAATCTTGCACATCTAAATTAGGTTTCCTCCACCATAATCACACCAAGATATGTGGGTTTGATTGTGGGAACCTTTCTTCCCATAAGTCCAATAATTCTTCTCCTCCAACTATATAAGATTTATAGATTTTTATGGGTATGTTATGAACTCTTGCATATAATGTCATTATGTTGCATTGTACACATGATTCATTAGAATCATTAAAGAATAATTGTATTATGCTTGAATGCCATTGGGGTTTGACATTGTGATAGATTTTATGATGTTAAGTGGTATACAAGTCTATGAAAGTTATTGAAAAAAAACTTATGAGTTTTAATCGGATTTCATGATATTCAAATGAGGGTTTTACTACAATGATGGTGGGTTCATGTGAATTACTTCAAAATGAAATGATTTTACTCCTTTCTTATCTCATACATTTAAATTGAATAATTTCAAGCATATGTACATATATCAACCGTGTTTGACTAAATTTACATGACAAAATTTTTATGTGGATGTATGACTATATCATGAATTGCAAGGCAAGTATGTTATGATAAATTATGGGCTCCCAAGTATGTATTGAACTCATGAAAAGTTCCTATGAATATAAGTAAAATATTGAGCCCTTATACTATATTCTGTCCTCTTGTGAGTAAATAATATTTACATAAATGGGCCAAGCATGATAACTGTTTTACCCTTATGTACTAACTAAAACTCACTAAAATGGGTCAAGTATGTTACAATCTCTACCCTCATGTGAAATACAATACCTACTCAAAGGGGTGAAGTTTATGTAATGTTTTACCCTCTAGTATAAGGCATATGCCTACATATAGGGGTCAAGTATATAAATGAGCTACTTAAACCATGTTATCATGTTTTTAAGATGCATTCAAGCTATGATTAAACTTATGATTATTTTAAGTATTTCGTAGGACTAGAACTAGTACCGAAAGAAGCTTAAGGTGGGGGCACAACCCAAGGTATCCTTATATAAAGTATTGCTCTCTTAACTATGTACCACCATATGTTTATATTATTTTTCCTAAATAGGGTTTTACTAGTGGATCTAACTAGGACAAGTTACCCACTTTGTAGGGTCATGCTTGGTCTACGATGGCAAGTAAACCACTTATTTATTTAGTGTAGAGTGAACATCGGGATTTCATATAGTAGCTCACTTGGTCTTATATGTCGGTTAGGGTATCCTCCAACATATGTATGATATATTATGTAAGCTTGACTATTTCCATGTCTGTTTTAAATTAAGCATTTATCATATATGTTATATTAAGCTTATGTTCATTGATAATGCTTATACATATTAGTTATTATGACTTATGTTCCTTATTGCATTTCACCCCACATACTTAGTGCATTCGAAGTACTAACGCATATTTTTTGCCTACATGATCTAACCATGAAGGTACTGGAGCTCCTATTCATCCTCTTCCTCCTCGCCGGATCTGTTAAAGACTACTGTTGGTGAGTCCTCCATTTCGGGGACAATATCCACTTTACTTTCATCCTTTATTAAGACATGGCTATTTTGGATTTCTATATTTTGAGGGTGATCTCAATAGATTTATTGACCCCAGTTCTACTCGTATTAGAGGTGTTTGTCATGACCTAAGCATAGAGCCTAGATGTAACACGGCCTATGGGGAAACACAATCACAAAATCCATATTAATCACTTACCACTTTCAAGTAGGAATCTTTATGTCTTGGTTAGGCCACCCGACCTTTGATATTCGACTTTGACTTGTTGACAACTATGACAACTGGAAACAAATTTGGCAATGTCCCTCTTCATGCCTCCCCACCAATACACATCTCTCAAGTCCCTATATATTTGGGTGGAACCGGGATGAATAGAATAAGAAGAATTATGGGCCTCATAAAGAATTTTCTCCCTCAAACCATCAAGACAAGGCACACACAACCTACCTTTGGTACTTAAGGACACCATCTCCTCCTTGGGAGAAAACCTCTACTTTTCCATCTTTCACCAAGGCCTTCAATTCAAGCAAAGAGGAGTCAAGATCTTGTTTGGCTATCACCTCATCAACCAATGAAGACATAGACCCATCAATAACAACCACACTATCGTCACCAACCTCCTCCAAACTAACCCCTAATCTAGCTAATTGATGCACCTCCCTAGCCATCTCCATACCGCCATCAACATGATCTAGGTTACCCATGGATACTCAACTCAAAGCATCTGCCACCACATTTGCCTTACACAAATGATAATTCATACTTATGTTATAATTTTTGAGAAGTTCAAGCCACTTTTTTTATGTCAAATTGAGATCTTTTTGACTGAAGACATATTGGAAGATCTTTTGATCAGTGAAAACATCCACATGCACCTCATACAAGTAGGGACGCAAAATCTTTAATGCAAACACAATGGTAACTAACTCTAGATCATGGGTAGGGTAGCTTCTTTCATGTACCTTAAGTTGTCTAGCAGCATAAGCAATGACCTTATCATTTTGCATTAGTACACAACCCAAACAAACTCTATATGCATCATAATACACAACAAAACCCTCAAGCCCATCTATTAGTGACAACACAGGAGCGGATACAAGCCTATCCTTCAATGATTGGAAGCTTCTGTCACATTCATCGGTCCATACAAACTTAACCTTCTTTTGTGTCAATTTGGTCATAGGGGAAGCAATGGAGGAGAACCCATTCACAAATCTTCTATAGTAACCCGCAAGGTTCAAGAAGGCCCTAATATCAAATGGGGTCAAGGGTCTAGGCCAATTTCTAATAACATCGATTTTCTTAGGATCCACTTTTATACTATATCCCAACACCACATAACCCAAGAATGCAACCTCCTTCAACCAAAATTCACACTTATTATATTTGACATACATTTCTCCTCCCTTAATCTTTGCACCACAACCCTCAAATTCCCTATATGCTCCTCCCTACTGTGTGAATACATCAAAATATCATCAATGAACATCACAATAAAGGAATCAAGTTAAGGTTTGAAGACCCTATTCATTAGGTCCATGAAGATGGCCGGTGCATTGGTCAATCCAAATGACATCACAATAAACATATAATGCCTATATCTAGTCTAGAAGGCCGTCATGGGAATATCACACTCATTCATCCTCACTTGATGATACCTAGACCAACGATCAATCTTAGAGAAGAAGCTATCCCTTTGCAATTGGTCAAACAAATCATTAATACTTAAAAAAGTATACCTATTCTTGGTGGTGAACCTATTGAATTGCTGATAGCCAATGAACATTCTAAGTGACCCGTCCTTCTTCTTTACAAACAACACTAGGGCACCCTAAGTTGATTGGATAGGCCTAATAAATCCCTTTTCCAACAAATCTTTCAGTTGTTCCTTTAACTCTTTCAACTCCGTTGGTGCTATACGTTTAGGGAGAATAGATATAGATTAAGTATCGAAAAGGAGTTCTATGACAAAATCCATCTCCCATTTAGGAATGACACTGCGAAGATCATTTGACGCATCCAATGACAACCTCCTTAAGTTTCCCATTCGATGTGTCATGTATAGGCCTTAGGGCGTGACATTAATGGTGCAAGAAAATTTAGTTCTAGGAGGTTTTTGACCAAGGTGACACCATAAGGTCAGCTCCACGGGTCGTGTGATGCTTCCCTGGCTGTATGGAGGAGCCTTGAGGTGGCCCTTGGCCTTGTGTGTATAGTGTTTGTCCTTAAGTTGGAGTTTAAGACTAAGGCATTCTTCATTGGGAACCATATAGCTCATGTGACACTTCACTAGCCTTGTGTTGGCTCATGAGAGGAGCCTTGGCCTTGAAATCCACATTTTGGCTAAGGCATTTGACACATGAACCCTTTCGTGTGTTACCACAGGGTTCATGTAGTGACCCATAAGAGTGTTGGCCTAAAAATATTCAAAGTATGAAATCATCATCTCAAAACATAATTAGTGAAGACTTTTTCTAAGTAAGGTCACATAGACAGCCTCACGACTTGTATGCCTTTATTACAAGACCCTTGGCAATTTTTTGACACTCGTTTTATTAATGGTTTTCTTGTAATTTTGCCTATTCATAAGGATCATTTATGACTTTCTAACCTATTCGAAGCCTCTCAAAATACCTATACTCTCCTATCTTCATTAAAATTCAATTCATATACTTAGAATATTCAAACTCTCTCATCTAAATCCTCTTAAGTGAGCCATTGGAGATTAGCTTGGAGCTTCAGGAAGGATTGTCATTTGCAATCAATTTCTTATTATTCTTCTTATTAGCTAAGGTATAGGGGATTGATTTATGGTCCCTTTAAACCATGAAGACCCAAACTCTTTTACACTTCATTTTATGAAATTTAGCTTACTTTAAACATGGGTCTTCTAGATTATTATGTATTTGATTCAATTGAAATATGGGCTATGTTTAATTGTTATTTTAAAAGTGATTTAAGTCGTAATATAAAGAACTGTATTGATGTTATGAAGATTTGAATGTCACGACCCAGACTTAGGGCCTAAATGTGACATGGCAAATGGGGAACCTGAAGGGACCCCAAATACGCCTCTTATCATATCATACACACATCCTTCATCACGGAAGAAATTAAGTAAGAGTAAAAATAGGGAAGAAAATCTTTGATATCATAAAAATATAAAGAGTCAACCTCATAGCATAGATACATCATAATATTCTGACAACACCTCTAAAATTAGGATGGAGCAGGGGCTAAGATACTTTCCGGGCTCACCCTCATAATGTCAAATGTTAACATAAAGAAGTTTTAGAAGTAGCAAGAGAATGTAGATAGTGTCCTCGAACTTAAGTACTAACAAAGATTATCTTCAAGATGTCAAACTAGCCACGTGGAGGAGGATAGTCAAATAGAGCTCCGGTTCCTACATGGTATCATCATGTAGGTATAGAGTATGCGTTAGTACGTTTGAATGTACTAAGTATGTAAAATGCAAGGCAACAAGTGATAGGCAACATAATCAAAATGCATAATTATAAGCAATAGATAGCATAATAATAATATGGCATGTATGATCAATGCTTAAACTAAAACATGTTTTGCAAATCATTCATATTACATAGAACATAATACATATATGTGGGAAGAGACCTCAGCCGACCTAGAATAAGACCAAGCGAAATACAACTTGGAATCCCGATGATTATCCCTCACTGGTAAAGAGGTAGTCTACTTGCCAAGGTAAATCATACTTCAAACTTACGATAAAATAATCCAATTTGCATATAAAGTAACCTTCCTTATGGGAACACGACCCAATTTTTAAAAGGATTTTAAGACCACACTTCAACATACGGGAACATGACCCAATTATTATGAAGCAACCCTCCTTACGGGAACACAACCCAATTTCTAAAAGGGTTTTAATGGTATAATACACTAAATGGATCCACTAGTATAGCAATGGTAAAATATCATCTTGTGGTGGCACAGAGTTCAAGGAAAGTGAGCACTCCCTCAATTCATCGGTGCTAAATCTAATCCCATGAAAATATAAAATAATCATGGCTTTAATAATGCATAAGAAATATGGAAACATGAAATGAGTATCTCTAAAACATCTTTGACATCTAATAGTGAGCCTAACTTCAAAACAAGATTGAATCATCATCAAACATTACCCTTGCATTAACATCGATATCAAAGGTGAAGAAGAGGTAAAAGCTTTAAGAAAAGGCATTAATTCGGGTTTACAACATCATCAACATTTTCATGAATTAAACACATCTTTAGAAATCCCAAAATCATCATAAAGTCACTAGAAACATAAATCAACCAATAGATCATCAAAACTTAAGAACCTTAAAAAGGCATTTTATTAGACATTTGGTCGGGAGGATGTAATGCTAGTTCAAAATCATGCAATTCAAGGGTGAAAATATGTAAGAAAAAACAATGTAAATCCACCAACCAACACCTGGTAACATCCTCTAACAAGATACATCAAAATCCCTCATCAGATCTCACAATAGATCTTAGATTTATAACTCAAAACATTCATAGTTGAACAGCATTTCTTAAACCCCAATATAGTTTATAATCATAATCTATAATAAGTAATACTCATAAGTAAATGAAATTGAAAACATGCATTTTATATGAAAAAAAAGGTTATGCACCATGGGTTAAAGGACCCAATAGTTGAAACCCACAAATCTCAAACTTAGAGATTTCCTTGATGAAGATTTGAATGAGAACTTGAAGCTTGAATAAATTTCTTGAGATCCAGAATGAGTTTGGAACCCTTGATTTTGGATGAAATATTTGTCTAAGTGTTGGAGAGAGTTTGGGGAATGTCTTGAATGATAAGGGGTTGAAAATAACTAAGTATAGGTGTTTTTACGCATAAGAAGGCTTAGTCCCAAGACCCAAAGGCCTTGGACTAAAAAATGAAAATTAGGATAAAATAACACATCTCCGCGATGACTCTATGCCGCGGAGCAAACGCATACCTCTATTTGAATTGAAACTTTTACTAAATTCATTTTTCGCTATGGTTCTTCAAAAATTCAGGTTATACCCATTCAAGACTCAATTTTGCCCCCTGAACAAGAATATGAAGTCTCATTTTTGATATCATGCATGAATTTTGAGATATATAGAAATTATGATTATGGACATTCCCGAAGCACATTTTTCGGCCATTTTTGGGGTCGTTTCAATCTCTCTTCCTTGGAAACATTCGTCCCCCAATGTCAAAAAAAATGTATATAAGAGTAGTAATCAAGATGATTTCAGCCCACACAAAAATGCAACAACACAATTAAACATCATTTCGAAAATCTCAACATAAGTATCAAAATCACCATGAACTTGTCATTATAAACATGAATGTATGCAAATGGCATGAGGGTTGAAACTTAAGACTTAGAATCACATGAAGGACTTAGTTGTTATCTTAGACTAGAATAAAGTGAAAGAGGTATGGTATTGCTTCTCCATATTTGCTTCAGCTTCCCTAGTGATATCTTCAACTTGTTGTTTCTCGCCTAAGGACTTTAACGGATGCTACATCTTTGTCTCTCAATCTTCTCACTTGTCTTCCCAAGATTTCTATTGAAACCTCCTCATAAGTTAAATTATCTTTTATCACACCCACACCTCTTCAAATTCACTGTAACACTTGGGTCACCACACACCACCTTAACATAGACACAAGGAAAACCAGATGAAACGACCCCAAAAAGTGATTAAAAGCGTACCTCGGAAGTGCCCAAAATCTTGTTTTTCATATATCTAAAAATGTATTTGGAGTTTTGAAAATTTGACTTTATATTCTTGTTCAGGGATCCAAATTAGGGTAAAAAGGGTCTAACCTTGATTTTAAAGCAAAGGAATCGTATTATGAAATTTGGACTTGGTGCAATTTCCAATGAGGGTCTGCAAAGAGGTGTATTTCCTGCACTGTCTTTTCCTAGTTCGCCCAGATTTTTCTAATTTTTGGACCTAAGTTTTTTCAAACGTATTTTCACCTATACTTAGCCTTATTTCACCCTCATATCACCCAAAAACATTCCCCAATATTTTCTCAAACACTTAGACTCATTTCTAACCCTAAATTCAAGTCCCAAACTCAAGGCCAATCTTAAGGATTTCTTCATGGATCTTACCTAAGATTCAAATCTCCATTAAAGTCTTCTTCAAGAACTTCACAAAAGCTAAGGTATGTGGTGTTGAACCAATAGGTCCTTTCATCTATGGTGCCTAAACCCTCTTTTACTTAATATTGCATGATATAAAGTTGATTTTACATATGGGTCTTATATATTGAGAAATTTATTGCACAGTGATTTTAGTTCACGAAAGTATGGTTGTTTTAGCATATTTTGATCTTCAAATCTTGGATCTAATGTTGGATTTGATGAGGGGTTTTGATATTAAAATCTTGGGGGTGTTGCAAGGTGTCGATTAAAGGCTTTACCATTGATTTTTCTGCATGATTTCATCTTCAAATTGCATGCTTTTTTACCCTCATGTGTTTGACAAAATGTTTGATTATGATTTCTTGAGGAAATGAAGGTCTAATGCATGAGATATGATATAATTGATAATATGATGATGAAATAAGCTTATGTACATGATGAATACTATCTAAAATGTTGAAGTAGACCATGCCCAATTCGGGGGCCTAGTTGAGGGGTCAAAGACTCAACCACTAACGTAATGGGTGCGATTATCACTAACCCAGTTGAGGGGTTGATTTGCTCAACCATTAGAGTGATAGATACGATCATCACTAACCTTGATGAGGATTTTTTACCTCACAAACTAGGGTGATGGGTGCTATCATCACTAACCCCTAGGGGTTTGTACCTTGGCAATCTAGCTTGGTCTCCTCTTCACATATGATAATCTAAATCAGCATGATTTACTTAAGCATGTTTTACTTATGCATTGATCATATATGTCATATTATTGTATTATGCCTATTGTCTATCATGATTTTGGATAATGATGCTTATCTCTTATTGTATTGCATTCCACAAACTTAGTACATTCAAACGTACTAATGCATACTCTTGCCTACATGATATCACCATGTAGGAATCGGTTACCAAGTTGATCCTCCTCCTCCTCCATATGGCTAGACGGTGCTATTCAAAGCTTGTTGGTGAGTCCTCCATTTCAGGGACCTCAGTCTAAGTTACTATTATCTTTGTATTGAGACACTTTCTTATGTTCTATTGACTATGAGGGTGAGTCTGGTAACTTGTCTTGGCCCTCGCTATATCTATATGTTAGAGGTGCTTGTTGGATATGTTGTATATTTATGTATGAGCTTTGACTCTTGACTCTTGATTATGACGTCTATGCAAACTTTTCCTTAGTTCCATTGCCTCCATTCTTAATCTATATGTCTTTGTATGCTTTCGTGACCAAGGATGTGTAATAACAGGTTAAGAGGCCTGTTTGGGGTCCCTTCGGGTTCCCCATTCGCCATGTCATTCTAGGCCCTAGGATTGGATCGTGACAAACTAGGTATTAGAGTACTAGGTTGATAGATCCTCAGAGTCTAACATACCGCATCGAATAGAGTCCTATTTATTATTGTGAAGCGTTCCATGACTATGAATAGGAGGCCATGAGACGTTTTAGAAAATGTTTTCCTTTTTCATGTTCTAAGTCGTGCTTTAAAGTTGTGACAAGTTCTTCCCCCTTAACGATTGTCCTTTGCTACGCTAGATTATGCCCAACACTAGAGGAAGACAAGCCCAAACTCCCAAGTAACAACCTACCAACGGTGAGCTCCAGGATGCTCTTACTATGCTTGCCCAAGTGGTAGTAAACCAAGTCCAACAAGGGGCCTAAGCCCCTCATACTACTACCCAGAGAGATAAGGTAAGGGATTTAATGATAATGAATCATCCAATTTTCCATGGGTCATAGGTGGATGAGGATCCACAAGAGTTTATTGATGAAATCTACAAAATCTTGTCTAGCATGAGTATTGGTCCAAATGAAGGCGGAGTTGGAGGCGTACCAACTTAAGGGGTGGCCTAAATTTGGTTTGATCAATGGAAAGGTGAGAAGGGTAATGGCTATGTGGTGATTTGGGAGGAATTCAAATTGGACTTCCCTAATCGGTTCTTCCCTCTTGAGCTTAGGGAAGCAAAGTTGGTTGAGTTTATGAACTTGGAACAAGGTGGTATGAGTGTAGGCAATATTCCCTCAAATTTAATCAACTTTCAAAGTATGATCCTCTCTTGGTGCTTGATTCTAGGTCAAGGATAAAGAAGTTCATTAAGGGTGTCTCTGATTTGGCAAGTGAGGAGTGTCGATCTGCCTTGCTTATTGGTGACATGGACTTGTCTCAATTAATGGTATATGCCAAGCAACTGGATGATAAGAAGTTGAGAAAAAAAAGGGGCCATGAGGCCATGAGGGCCCAGTTTGACTTTAGGTTCCACACGGGTGCTAGATTTCAAGGCCAAAGGCCTCCTAATGCTACTAATAGGGAGTTTGTCAATGACTTCCTAAGGCCTCAAGGTTTTATTGGTGTGGCTTCTAATGATGCATGTTCTAGATGTGGATGGGGTCATAATGGCCCATGTTTGAAAGATTCCAATGTGTGTTTTGAATGTGGGGAGCTTGGTCACAAGAAGGTAGATTGTCCTAGAAACCATGGAAAGGTTTGGGGTACAAATGCGGTTCCATGAGGTAGAGGTGATCCTCAAGGTTGTGCCTCATGGAACAATCGGTTTTATGCTCTACATGGAAGGCAAGGGATTAGTGAGGTCCCTGATGTTCTTACAAGTACGTTGAAAATCTTTGATCTTGATGTATATGCTTTGATTGATCAGGGTGCCACCCTTTCCTTTATTACCCCCTTTGTTGCTAAAACATTCCATGTTTAGTCAAAGTTATTGCATGAGTCATATGAGGTGTCTACCCCTATTGGTGCCTCTAGTATTTCTAGGAGGGTGTATAGAAATTGTTTGGTTTTCATCTTGCATAAAATCTTACCTTGTGATCTTGTTGAATTAGATATGATTGATTTTGATATTATCCTTGGGATAGATTGGTTGCATGCATACTATGCTTTTATCGATTGTAGAACCCTTAGAGTCAAGTTTCAATTTCTTAATAAATCCATCCTTGAGTGGAAAATTCATGATGTAGTAGTGAGAGGTAGGTTCATCTCATGCATTATAGCCCATAGGTTGATTTCCAATGGGTGTTTGTATCATCTTGTGAGAATCAAAGATGTGGAGTCCAAATTCCCTTCTATTGAGTCGAATTTAGCTGTAAATAAATTTCTTGATGTCTTTACAAATGACCTTCCTGGTGTCCCTCTCGAAATAGAGATAGATTTTGGCATATATCTCCTTCCCGACACCTAACCTATCTGCATTCCCCTTACTATATGGCCTCGACGAAGTTGAAGGAGTTAAAGGAGCAATTGATAGACTTTTTGGAGAAGGGATTTATTAGACCTAGCCAATCACCTTGGGGTGCACTGGTGTTGTTTGTAAAGAAGAAAGATAGATCACTTAGAATGTGCATTGACTATAAGCGACTCAATAGGGTCACTATAAAGAACAGATATCCTCTTCCAAGGATTGATTTGACCAATTGCAAGGAGCTAGTTTTTTCTCTAAGATTGATCTTCAGTCTGGGTACCATCAATTAAGGGTGAGGGAGTGTGCTATTCCAAAAATGGCCTTCTAGACTAGGTATGGGCATTATGAATTTGTGTTGATGTCCTTTGGATTGACTAATACGCCAGCCATCTTCATGGCCTAATGAATAGGGTCTTCAAGCCCTACCTTGATTCCTTTGTGGTGGTCTTTGTGGATGATATTTTGATCTATTCACATAGTAGGGAGGAGCATATAGGTCATTTGAGGGTTGTGTTTCAAAGATTGAGGGAGGGGAGATTGCATGCTAAATATGACAAGAGTAAGGTTTGTTTGAAGGAAGTTGCATTCTTGGGTCATGTGGTGTCGGGGGATGGTATAAAAGTAGATCCTAAAAAAATCGATATGATTAGGAATTGGCCTATACCATTGACCCCATTGGACATTAGGAGTTCTTGGGCCTTGCGGGTTACTATAGGAGGTTTGTGAATGTGTTCTCCTCCATTGCTTCTCCTATGACAAAATTGATTCAAAAGAAGATTAAGTTTGTGTGGACCGATGAATGTGAGAAAAGTTTCCAAACATTGAAAGATAGACTTATCTCCGCTCCTATATTATCACTACCGAATGGGCTTGAGGGATTTGTTGTGTATTGTGATGCATCTAGAGTTGGTTTGGGTTATGTACTAACGCAAACTGGTAAGATCATAGCCTATGATTCTAGGCAACTCAAAGTGCATGAAAAGAACTACGCTACCCATCATCTTGAATTATCCACCGTGGTGTTTACATTACAGATTTGGTGTCATTATGCGTGTGGGGTGTATGTTGATATCTTCACCGATCATAAAAGCCTTTAATATGTCTACTAAAAAAGATTTTAACTTGAGACAAAAAAGGTGACCAAAACTCCTTAAGGACTATGACATAAGTGTGCATTACCATCCGGGTAAGGCAAATATTATGGCGGATGCTTTGAGTCGGGTGTCCATGGGTAGCCTAACTCATGTGAATGGTGGTGAAAGGGAGATGTCTAGGGAGGTTCATAGGTTGGCTAGATTGGGGGTGAGGTTGGAAGATGTGGGTAATGGTGTTTTATGGTTGATGGTTCTAAATCTTTTTTGATTGATGAGGTGATCGTAAAGCAAGATCTAGACTCCTCCTTGCTTGAGTTGAAGGCCTTGGTGAAAGAGGGCAAAATAGATGTTTTCTCACAAGGAGGAGATAGGGCCCTTAGATACCAAGGTAGGTTGTGTGTGCTATGTGTTGATGGTTTGAGGAAGAAAATTCTAGATGAAGCCCATAATTCCTCTTATTCTATCCACCCCTGTTCCACCAAAATATATAGAGACTTGAGGGATGTGTATTGGTAGGGAGGCATGAAGAGGGACATTGCCAAATTTATTTCCAATTGCCATAGTTGCCAACAAGTCAAAGCTGAACATCAAACTTTGGGTGGCCTAAACCAAGACATAGAAATTCCTACTTAGAAGTGGGAGGTAGTTAATATAGATTTTGTGGTTGGGTTGCCCAAGACTAGAAAAGGTTTCGATTCTATATGGGTGGTGGTTGATAGGATGATGAAATCGGCTCACTTTCTATAGGTCAAGACTACATATGGGACTGAAGAGTATACAAGGATGTACATCCATAAGTTGGTGAGGTTGCATGGGGTTCCCTTATCCATTATATTATATCATGGTGCGTAATTTACTTCCCACTTTTGGAAGTCTTTTCAACGTGGTCTTGGCACCAAAGTTCAACTTAGTACGGCTTTCCACACTCAAACAGATAGCCAAACCGAAAGGACAATTCAAACACTTGAGGATATGCTTAGGGTTTGTGTCTTGGAGCTTAAAGGTAGTTGCAATACCATCATCCATTGATTGGGTTTGCCTATAATAATAGCTATCACTCTAGCATTGGTGTGGCTATATTTAAGGCTCTTTATGGGAGACGTTGTAGATCACCATTGGTATGGTTTGAGGTTGGAGAGGTGGCTTTATTGATGCTGGATCTGGTTATGGATACTCTTGAGAAGGTAAAGATGATTAGAGGATGGTTGAGGACCACCCAAAGTCATCAAAAATCCTATGCCGATATAAGAAGAAGAGACCTAGAATTCTAAGTGGGTGATTGGGTTTATTTCATAGTTTCTCTAATAAAAAGTGTTGTTTATTTTGGTAAGAAAGAAAAATTGAGTACAAGGTATGTTGGTCCTTACGAGGTGATAAAGAGGGTTGGTAAGGTGGCTTAGGAGTTGAGGTTGACTAGTGAGATAAATTTGGTCCATCTGGTGTTTCATGTCTCTATGTTGAGAAAATATAGTAGTGATCCTAATGCTATTGTATCTCTTGATGTTGTGGGTGTTGTTGAGGATAACATGACTTATAAGGATGTTCCGATTCAGATTCTAGGTAGACAAGTAAGGAGATTGAGGAACAAAGAAGTCGCATCCATTAAGGTCCTTTGGAGGAACCAACAAGGCGAATGTGCTACTTCAGATGCCGAAGCGGATATGCAAAAGTGGTACCCTTATCTCTTCCACTCCACTCAAGCCTAAGGTACTAATTATAAGTACCCTATGAGACTTCAAGTCTTACATTTCAGCCCCTATGTCATTCATGTGCATTCATGTTTGAGTTGGCAAATTATGATGATTTCACACTTATAATAGGATTTTAAAAGTGATGTTTAAAATGCAATGTTGCTTTTATCTTGGTGCTGATTATTCATGATTATTCTTCTCTTGTACATCTCTTCTACATTGGGGAACGAATGGAAACATTCGTCCCCGAATATAGAATACATGTACACCAAGTGCAAATTTCATAATTCAATTCCTTTGCTTTAAAATTGAGGTTAGACCCTTGTCACCCTAGTTTGGACCCCCTGAACAAGAATATGAAGTTAGACTTTCGAAATTACAAACAGATTTTTAGATGTTTGGAAAACAAAATTCTGGGCACTTTTGAGGCACACTTTCAGGTGCTTTTTAGGGTCATTTTAATATTGGGAGATATTGAAAGGACCCCAAAAAGTACCCAAAAACGTGCCTCAGAAGTGCCTAGAATTTTGTTTTCCAAATATCTAAAAATCCATTTGTAATTTTGAAAGTCTAACTTCATGTTCTTGTTCAGGGGGTCTAAACTAGGGTGACAGGGATCTAACCTCAATTTTAAAGCAAAGGAATCGAATTATGAAATTTGCACTTGGTGCAATTTCCAGTGAGGGTCTGCGACCTCATTGTGATGCAGAGAGGTGTATTTCCTGCACTATCTTTTCCTAGTTCACCCAGATTTTTCTAAGTGTTGGACCTAAGTTTTCCCAAATGTACTTTCACCTATACTTAGCCTTATTTCACCCTCATATTACCCAAAAACATTCCCCAATATTTTCCCAAACACTTAGACTCATTTCTAACCCTAAATTCAAGTCCCAACCACAAGGCCAATCTCAAGGATTTCTTCAAGGATCTCACTTAAGCTTCAAATCTCCATTAAAGTATTCTTCAAGAACTTCACAAAAGCTAAAGTATGTGGTGTTGAACCATTGGGTCCTTCCACCCATGGTGCCTAAACCCTTTTTTACTTAATATTGCATGATTTAAAGTTAAATTTACATGTGGGTCTTGTATATTGAGAAATTTACTGCACACTGGTTTTAGTTCATGAAAGTGTGATTGTTTTAGCATGTTTTGAGCTTCAAATCTTCGATCAAATGTTATATTTTATAAGGGGTTTTGATATGAATGTCTTAGGGGTGTTGCAATGTTTGATTAAAGGCTTTATCACTGATTTTCCTACATGATTTCATCTCTAAATTGCATGCTCTTTTACCCTCATTACATATTCCTAAGGTGTTTGACAAAATGTCCGATTATGATTTCTTGAGGAAATGAATGTCTAAAGCATTAGATATGATATGATTGACTATATGATGGTGAAATGAGCTTATGTACATGATAAATACTATCTAAAGTGTTTTGGTAGACCATGCCCAATTTGGGGGGGCCTAGTTAAGGATCAAAGGCTCAACCACTAGGATGATGCGTGCTATCATCTCTAACCTAGTTGAGGGTTGATTGATCAACCACTAGGGTGATGGGTGCTATCATCACTAACCCAGTTGAGGGGTTGATTTCTCAACCACTAGGGTGATGGGTGCGATCATCACTAATCTTGATGAGGGGTTTGTACCTCACACACTAGGGTGATGGGTGTTGTCATCACCAACCCCAAGGGGTTTATACCTTGGCAATCTAACTAGGTCTCCTCTTCACATATAATATTCTGTATAAGCATGATCTACTTAAGCATGTTTTACTTATGCATTGATCATACATGTCATATTGTTATATTATGCCTATTGCCTATCATTATGCATTTTGGATTATGGGGCTTATCTCTTGTTGCATTGCATCCCACATACTTAGTACATTTAAATGTACTAACGCATACTCTTGCCCACATGATATCACCATGTAGAGATTGGTGAGCAAATTGATCATCCTCCTCCGCCATGTGGCTAGACGGTGCTATTCCAAGCTTGTTGGTGAGTCCTCCATTTTGGGTACCTCGGTATAAACTACTATTATCCTTGTATTAAGATACTTATTATGTTCTATTGACTATGAGGGTGCCCAGTAGCTTGTCTTGGCCCCCGCTATATCTCTGTGATAGAGGTACTTGTTGGACATGTTGTGTATTTATGTATGAGCTTTGACTCTTGACTCTTGAATATGACATTTATACAAGCTTTCACTTAGTCCTATTGCCCCCATTCTTAATCTATATGTCTTTGTATGCTTCTGCGATCAAGGATGTGTAATGACAAGTTAAGAGGCTTGTTTGGGGTCCCTTTAGGTTCCCTATTCACCGTGTCACGTCTAGTCCCTAGGCTTGGGTGGTGACACCAGACTAACTATACTCATATCCATACGTAACTCCAATCCTATGCAACCTTACCAATTTCTCTCCAAAACCCTATAAGGAACTACAAACCTTAACTCATTTGCCAACCTTAAACACACATAATCTACCTTGGCACCAAAAGCCACTATCTACCCTTTGGGAGAAAACCTCCACTCTACCATCCTTCGCCAAAACCTCCAACTCTATTAAGGCAGAACAATACCTTGCTTAACTAGACCTCCTCAACCAAATAAGAATCGGATCATCAAAACCATAACACCGCCATTCTCAATTTCACCCAACCTCATACCCAACCTATTCACCTGGTGAACTTCTCTGACCACCCTTTCGTCATCCTAATGATTCCCACTTTCTATAATTAGTAAGTAATCTCACACTCCTCAAAACTCACAATCTCACTCTTAAATAGTCCACAAGCTCTCCCTTACTTCTGGAAATGAGCCAACATATCATTACCAAAGACCACCATAAACATATCAAGGTTGGGTTTAAAGATCATATTCATGAGACCTATAGACATAACTGATGCACTAGCCAAACCAAAAGACACTACCCTAAATTAAAACATCGAAAGGACATCAAGAACTCATTGACCACAGTAATCAACTCAATAAGGAGGACCTTATGCTCAACATCCGTAACCCTCACAAGATGATAAAGACACTCCTTAGAAATCAACCCTTAGAGTTTAATTGGACCTTCAGATAAGAAATGGATCTACCTCTTCGCTACCACTCAAGGATGGGTTTATTAGGGAATTGGAAACTAACTTTTATGGGTCCTACTATTAATGAAGTCACAATATACATGTAACTAATCTACCCCAAGTATGACATCAAAATCCACTACATCGAATTGAACAAATCACAAGGTAAGACCTAATGCAACATAAATGGAACAATATCTATCAACTATTCTAGAAATAATAGACTCACCAATAGGGTAGACACTTCATAAGGTTCACCTAACACTTGGGACACACATGTAGCCCACTAGCAACAAAAGAAATAATGAAAGAAATAATGGCCTCCGGACCTATCAATGCATACATATCTAAGTCAAAGGAAACTTCAACATATCGATAGCAACATCAGGTGCCTCATCCCCTCCTTGCCTCCCTTGAAGAGCATAAAATCGATTGTGCCTTGGGGTACCAACTTGATAACCTTTCCTTCCTCCTTGGCTCACATTAGCACCTTGGAATTGAGGACCATCAACTCTACCGCTGGGTTGAGCATGAGGACAACCACTAAATTTGTGCCCAAATCCACCACAACCAAAGCAAGCATTAAACTTCTTCAAACATAGGCCACCATGGCCTTTCCCAAACTTTTGGCATCTAGGTTTTGCCACCCCCTCATCACCTCCTTGGAAGCCTTGATTTGGCACCCTACCATTAGCAAACCCCTCACTGGAAGCATTGGATAACTCTTAACCTTGAAACTTGTGGCCTTGAGGAAAACAGCCACCCTTGGAATTTTGAAACTCACCTTCAAAATAGGCCCTCTTGGCCTCACCAATCCTTCGCTTACTAAGCGTTTCACCATCCAATTGTTCAGCATAAGTCATGAGATGGGATAAATCCATATCACTTATCTACATGGTGGCATGACACTCCTCATTAACTAAGTTAGACACCCCCATCACAAATTTATTCATCCAAGACCTCGGCTAGGCCACCAATTGTGGAGCATACTTGGAGAGTTGGTTGAACTTGAGGGCATACTCCCTCACACTCATAGACCCTTGCTTTAGATTCATAAATTTCATGATCTTGGCCTCCTTTAGCTAAAGGGAGAAGAATAGATTGAGCAATACCACTTTAAACTCTTACCAAAGGATGATATTGTTATTCCACTTCTCCTCTTTCTATTGGGTAAACCATATTTGAGCCACACCCTTGAGTTGGTATGCCGCAAACTCTACCTTCTCCTTCAATCAAACCCTATAATAGCTAACACCTTGCACACCTTATCAACAAATTCTTGAGGGTCCTCATCCACCTTAGACCCATAGAACTCTGGCAAGGTTATCCTAGTAAAGTCTCTCAACCTTGAAGTCGGTGTAGAATCATGAGGAGCTTAGGCCCCTTGGTTGATTTTATTAGTCATGACATAAGCTACAATAGTAAGACCATCTCGAAATTCTTCATGAACCACTCCACCATCTTGAAGATCTTGAGGAGCGGGAGGAGTTAGTTGCTCCTCAAGTATAAAGGCTCTTCTTCTTCTTGGAATTGGAATGATCTAGAATAGCAAAGAACATTTGCTAGGGAAAGACCTTATCTTAACTTCTATAGCATGACATAAACTATGAAAAAGGGAAACATCTCCTAAAATGCATCATAGTCTCCCATTCATCGTTGTGGCGTGCTTCACAACCATGAATAAGACTCTAATCGACATGGTCTATTGGATTTCCAGGACCATTAACAACCTAGTGCTCGAATACTATTTCTATCATGACCCAGACCTAAGTCCTATGTCACGACCTGGACATAAGACCTAAACATGACACAATGAATAGGAAACCTAAAGGGACCCCAAACAAGTCTCTTAGAATATCGTTACATATCCTTGGTTGCAGAAGCAATTATACAACAATAATAGACAGAAAAAGAGGAATACGAGGCTAAGGGACATCTTTGATAACATAGAAACATAACAAGCCAAGAGTACAATATTAACATATCAAAAGATTCCAACAACACTTCTAATACATAGATAAGAGTGGGGGCCAAGAAAATCTTCAGGCTCACCCTTGTAGTCATAAGTCCCCAACATAAGAAGAGTCCGTACATAGCATAAATCAAGAGAATTATGTCCTCGAAGTTAAGGACTCACTAACTTTCTCTGAGAGAAATCCTTCAAGCCATGCGGAGGAAGATGATGATCAAGTGGGGCTCATGTTCCTACATGGTAAAATTATGTAGGCATAGAGTATACATTAGTACATCTGAGTATACTAAGTATGTAGGATGCAATTCAAGAGATAGGCAACATAGGAAAAATGCAATATCATAAGAAACGGACAGCATAATAACAATATGAAATGTATGAATGATGCTTGAAGTAAAACATGCTTATGTGAAATATATTACATGTGTAGGAAGAAACCATCATCATAAACCAAGCAAACTTAGAACTCAGAATCCAAGGTAGGCCACCCATTGGAAGTGATTGAGGTATCAACTCCTCAATTGAATGATAGTTGTTACACCCTAACATCTATGTTGATTGAGTTATCAATCCCAAATTGGTTGACGGTACGACTACCTCCATCCCAAGTGATTGAGGAATCAACAACCCAATTGGTTGACGGTATGACAACCACCATCCCAAGTGATTAAAGAATCAACCCCTTAATTGGTTGACGGCATGACCACTCCCATCCCAAGTGATTGACAAGTCAACCCTTCAATTGGTTGATGATATGACCACCCCCATCCCAAGTGATTGAGGTATCAAGCCCTCAGTTAGTTGATGGCATACCTCCCCCATCCGAGGTGATTAAGGTATCAACCCCTCAATTGTTTATGGTCAACTCAGTATACTATAGATACTTTTCATGAAATCAACAATGTACACCTTTCTTTTATCATCATAAAATCATTCAAGTCATAGGTCATACAATAGATCATCAAAAGCTCAAGAATTCAAAACCGAATATTTTATCAGACACTTGGCAGGTGTGTAATGCTAGTATAAAACCATGCAATACAAGAGCGAAGTCATGCAAGAAAACTTGAAGTAAATCAACCCACAAACACTTGGTAATACCCTCATGCAATATATATCAAAACCCTTCATCAAATCTCAAGATAGATCATACATTCATAGCTCAAAACATGCTTAAATAGTCGCACTTTTATGAAACCCCAACTTAGTTCATAGTCCAATTCATAGTAAGTAAGATCCATGAGTAAATCAACTTAGAAACATGAAATTTATGTAAAAGGGAATCTTGGGCACAATGGGTGAAAGGACCCAATACATGAAACTCACATACCTCAATTTTGAAGAATTCCTTGATGAAGATTGAGATGAGAACTTGAAGCTTGAATGAAAACCTTAGATCGGGAATAAGATTTGGCACTTGAATTTTGAGTAAAATATTTGCCTAAGTGTTTGACAGAGTATTGGGGAATGTCTTGTATGACATAAAGGTAAAATACAATTAGGTATAGGTATTTTTATGCATATGAAGGCTTAGGCCCAAGAACCAAAGGCTTTGGAAAAAAATAAATAAACTAGAAAAAATTAACACTGGTCCACAACGACGGCATGTTGCGGTACCAATGCAGACCGCCATTGGAATTTCAAAATTTCCGAAATTCGTTTCTCGTTGTGGGTCCTCTAAAGTCCAGCTTATAACCATCTCCCACTCAATGTTTCCCCCTGAGCAAGATATGAAGTGGGATTTTTGATATCGCGCATGAATTTTGAGATATATGAAAATTATGATCAAAGGCACTTCTAACGCAAACTTTTGGGAACTTCTTGGGGTTGTTTCAATATCTCCCCCTTGGGAACATTCATCCCCGAATATCCAAGAAACGTATATAGGAGAAGTAGGCAAGATAATATCAGCCCACACAAAAATGGACAAATGCGCTTAAACATCATTTTAAAACTCCCAACATAAGTATCAAAACCACCATGAACTTGTCAACATAAACATGAATGCATGCAAATTACATAGGGGCTAAAACATAACACTTGGAATCATAGAAAGGACATGATGTGTTAAAATACTCTTGAATAGAATGAAAGATGTACGGATATTGCTTCTTCATGCCCTCTCTGGCTCCCCGAATGACACCTTCGACTTGACGATTCTCTCAAGGGCCTTGACAAACACTACATCCTTATTAATCAACTTTTCCACCCATCCATCTGATATCTCCACCGAGACCTTACCTTAAGCTAACTTTTCCGTCACAACACCTACAACCTCAAAGAGGCGTATAGTACTTAAGTTAGCAACACACCTCCTCAACCTAGATGCATGTAGCATTGGATGATCCATATTCATGTAATTGGACAACTCCAACTCATAGGAAACCTCGCCATTCCTCCTTAACACTCTATAAGGACCCACAAGCCATAGACTCAATTTTCTTTTCAAGACAACCATACCCAAATAGAATCAGAACCCTTTCTAGTCTTAGGTAACCCAACCATAAAGCCATGTTAATTTCCTCCCACTTCCAAGTAGGAATCTCTATATCTTGGGTTACACCACCCGGCCTTTGATGTTCGAATTTGATTTGTTGGCAATTATGGGAATCAGATGCAAACTTAGCAATACCCCTCTTCATACCCTCCCACTAAAATATATCCCTCAAATTTGTATACATCGTTGTAAAACCGGGGTGAATAGAATAGGAAGAATTATGAGCCTCATCAAAAGTCCTCTCCTCAAGTTATCCACACAAGACACATTGAACCTACGTTGGTATCTAAGGGCACCATCTCCCCCTTGGGAGAAAACCTCCACCTTGCCCTCTCTCACCACATCCTTCAATTCTAACGAGGGGTTAAGATTTTTCTTTGGTTTTACCTCATTAATGAAGGAAGATTTTGAACCATCAACGACTATAATACCACTATTATCAACCTATTCCAACCAAACTCCTAATCTAGCCAATCAATAGAGCTCTCTAGCCACCTCTTTGCCCCCATCATCAGCATGAGCTAGGCTACCCATAGACATCCTACTCAAAGCATCGGCTACAATATTAGCCCTATCGGGGTGATAATGCATACTCATATCATAATCTTTAAGAAGTTCTAACAACCTTTGGTGACTCAAGTTGAGATCTTTTTGAGTGAACACATTTTGGAGACTCTTATGATTGGTAAACACATTAACATGCACCTCATACAAATAATGACACCAAATTTTCAAAGCAAACACTAGGGCGGCCAATTCAAGATCATAGGTAGGGTAGTCCTTTTCATGCACCTTGAGTTATCGAGAGGCATAAGCTATTACCTTACCATTTCACATCAAAACACAACTCAAACCAATTCTTGAGGCATAACGATACACAACAAATCCTTCCAATCCTTCTGGTAGAGATAAGATAGGAGTGCACACACGCTTATTCTTAAAAGTTTGGAAGCTCTTTTCACACACATCGGTCCATACAAATTCGCCTTCTTTTGGGTCAACATGGTCATAGGAGAAGAAATAGATGGAAACTCATTCACAAATCTTCAATAATAACCTGCTAAGCCCAAAAAACTTCTAGTGTCTGATGGAGTCAAAGGTCTAGGCTAATTTATAATTATCTTTGTCTTCTTAGGATCCACCTTTATACCATCACCCAACGCCACATAACCTAGAAGGCAACATATTGCAACCAAAACTCACACTTCTCATACTTGGCATATAACTTCTCTTCCCTCAATTTTGGTAGCACTACCCTCAAATAACTCACATGCTCCAACTCACTATGGGAAAAGACTAAATTCTCATCAATGAATACCACCACAAACAATCAAGGAAGGATTTGAAGGCCCTATTCATAAGACCTATAGACATAGTCGGTAGATAAGCCTAACTCAAAGGCACTATCCTAAATTTAAATTATTGGTAAGGACACCAAAAACTCTATAACCACTGGAATAGACTCAATAGGAATGACTTCGATCAACACCCCTAACTCCTACAAGATGATAAATGCAACCCTTAGACATCATTTGGACTTAAGACAAGAAATGAACTTATTCCTTCACTACCACTTTACAATTCCCCTGTTCGAGGATGGGTTCATTAGGGAGTTGGAATCTAACTCTACAGGCCCTAAAATCAAAGGTGACACAATATGCATGCACTAATCCACCCCAAGAATGACATCAAAGTCCACCACATCTAATTCAACAAGATCACAAGGCAAGACCTAAATGCAAGATGACCACGGAACAATCTCTATAGACCTCTCTAGCAATAATAGACTAACCAATGGGGTAGAGACCAACAACTTCACATAACAATTTGGGACACACATGAAGACCACTAGAAACCAAAGGAATAATGAAAGAAATAGTGACATCTAGACCCAACAATGCATACACAACAAGGTCAAAGGAAACTTTAACTTATTGATAGCGATATTTGGCACCTCATCTCCTTTTTGAGCCTCTTGATCAATATAACTATCTTCTTCTTGAGGTCGAGCACCTTTAAACATCTTTCGAGCATGTGGTCAATCAACAACCTTGTGGCTTACCACACAACAACCATAACAAGCATTGGATTTTCTCAAGCATGGACCACTATGGTTCTTCCCAGAACTATGGCATTTAGGTTTAGTAATCTTACTATTGCTACCTTTAACCTCAGGTTAATCATTCCATTAATACCAAGCTTCTTGTTTGGTGCACTAGAGGACCCTTGGCCTCAAAATTTGTGATCTTGTTGGAGACACTCGCCCTTAGCACTTTGGAAACCACCCTCATACTGAGCCCTCATAGACTCCCCACTTATTCTCTTTCGAGTATATGGATAATAAACTATCTTGTGGTTTATCTCAGCATACCTATAGCATGCACCCATGTTCCTCAAACATGTGGCATCATGTTTCCTCCCACACCTTGGACATCTAGGATGAGTCACTCCACCATTCCCTCCAATGTTGGCACATGGAATCCTACCTTTAGTTTGGGATCTCTTGGCCTTCCCTCTTTACTCTTACCATTAGAAGTCTTAAGGGTACCCACCGATCGATTGAGTTGTGCGATCACAGTCTTAGCCAATACCCATAAAGTATTGTGAGCCTCCTCAATTGATATATCACCGTTCTGAGTAGTTTGAGACATATTTTGTAATGCATTGGTTAGGAATTTAGAAATAAGCCCTAGGGGACCTAACTCTACCTCATGGACATAGATCATGAAGAAGTGAAACATTTTCTAAAATGCCCCACAGCCTCCCATTCATAGTTGTGGCGCGCTTCACAATCATGAATAAGACTCTAATCAATGTGGTGTGTTAGATGTCAAGGACCATTAATAACCTAGTGCTCTGATACCAAGTTTTTCACAACCCATACCTAGGGCCTAAATGTGACATGGCGAATGGGGAACCCGAAGGGACCCCAAACAAGCCTCTTAGCAAATCATTACACATCCTTGGCCGCAGAAATAAATGCACAACAACAATACATAGAAAAAGGGGAATGGTAGGCTAAGGGACATCTTTGATAACATAAAAACATGACAAGCCAGTGGTATAGCATTAACATTTCATAAGATTCCAACAACATCTATAATACATAGATAGGAGCGGGGGTCAAGACAATCTTCGGGCTCACCCTCGTAATCATAAGCTTCCAACATAAGAAGAGTCAATACATAGCATAAATAAAGAGAAGTATGTCATCGGAGTTGACGATTCACTAACTTGCTTTGAGAGAAATCGTTCTAGCCATACGGAGGAGGAGGAGGATCAAGTGGAGCTCCGGTTCCTACATGGTAACATCATGTAGGCATAGAGTATGTATTAGTACATTTGAATGTACTAAGTATGTAGGATGCAATGCAACAAGAGGTAGGTAACATAGTAAAAATGCAACATTATAAGTAATGGATAGCATAATAACAATATGACATGTATAAATGATGCTTGAAGTAAAACATGCTTATACAGAACATATTACATGTGTAGGAAGAGACCATCATCATAAACCAAGCAAACTTAGTACTTGAAATCCAAGGTATACCAGCCATTGAAAGTGATTGAGTAATCAATCCCTCAATTGGTTGATGGTTATTACACCCTACCATCCATGGTGATTGAGGTATCAACCCCTTGATTGGTTGAGAGTATGACCACCCTCGTTCTAAGTGATTGAGGAATAAACCCCCCGATTGGTTGAGGGCATGACCACCCCTATCCCAAGTGATTGAGGAATTAACCCTCCAATTGGTTGACGGCATGACCAAGCCCATCCCAAATGATTGAGCTATCAACCCCTCAATAAGTTGATGGCATACCTCCCCCATCCGAGGTGATTGAGGTATCAACCCCTCAATTGGTTATGGTCAACTCACAACACTATAGATGTTTTTCATGAAATGAACACATATACACCTTCCTTTCATCATCATGAAGTCATTTAAGTCATAGATCATACAATAGATAATCAATAGCTCAAGAATTCAAAATCAGACATTTTATCAAACACTTGGCGGGTATGTAATGCTAGTATTAAACCATGCAATACAAAAGTGAGATCATGTAAGAAAACTTGAAGTAAATCAATCCACCAACACTTGGTAATACCCTCATACAATATACATCAGAACCCTTCATCAAATCTCAGCATAGATCATGGATTTATAGCTCAAAACATGCTTAAACTGTCACACTTTTATGAAACGCTAACTTAGTTCATAGTCAAATTCATAGTAAGTAAGACATATGAGTAAATCAACTTAGAAACATGAAATTTATGTAAAAAGGAAGTTTGTGCACCATGGATGAAAGGACCTAATAGCTGAAACCCACATACCTTGACTTTAGAGAATTCCTTGTTGAAGTTTGGAATGGAGACTTGAAGCTTGAGTGAAATCCTTTAGATCCAGAGGAGATTTGACACTTGAATTTTGAGTAAAATATTTTCCTAAGTGTTTGAGAGAGTATTGGGGAATGTCTTATATGATATGAAGGTGAAATATGATTAGGTATAATATATTTTATGCATATAAAGGCTTAGGCCCAAGAACCAAAGGCTTTGGACCAAAATAACAAAACAAGAAAAAATCAACACTGGTCCGTGATGGCAGTGCGTCGCTGTACCAACATGGACCATCACTTGAATTTCAAAATTTGTAAAATTTATTTTTCGCTACGGGTCCTCTAAAATTCGAGTTATACCTATCTCCTACTCAATTTCACCCCCTGAACAAGAATATGAACTCAGATTTTCGATATCATGCACAAATTTTGAGATGTATGAAAATTACAATTATGGGCACTTTTGAGGTACATTCACGAGTACTTCTTGGGGTCATTTCAGCCAACATGTGACACGGCAAATAAGAAATCCGAAGGGACCCCAAACAAGCCTCTTAGCATATCATAAAATATTTTTAATCACAAAAGCAATTAAATAACAATAAGAGAATCAAAATAGGGATAAAGGGACTAAGAAAAATCTTTGATATCATAAAAACATAAAGAGTCAAGCTCATAAAATAGATACATCATAATATTCTAACAACACCTCTAAACTTAAAATGGAGTGGGGCCCAAGACACTTTCCGGGCTTACCTTCACAATGTAACATATCAACATAAAGAAGTTTTAGAAGTAGCAAGAGAAAGTAGATAGTCTCCTTGAACTTGAGGACTCACCAAGCTTATCTTTAAGATATCAAATTAGCCACGTCGAGGAGGATAGTTAAATAGAGTTTTGGTTCCTATACGATAACATTATGTAGGTATAGAGTATGCGTTAGTATGTTTGAATGTACTAAGTATGTAGGATGCAACGCAACAAGAGATAGCCAACATAATAAAAATGCATAATTAAAAGTAGTGGATAGCATAATAACAATATGGCATGTATGATCAATGCTTAAAGTAAAACATGCTCTACAAATTATTCATCTTACATAGAACATAATACATATATGTGGGAAGAGACCTCAATTGACATCGAATAAGACCAAGCGAGGTATAACTTGGACTCCTGATGATTACCCCTCATCGGTAAAGAAGTGGTCCACTTACCAAGATAAATCATACTTCAAACTACGGGAACACGACCCAATTTCGTATGAAGTAACCTTTCTTATAGGAACACAACTAAATTTCAAAAATGATTTAAAGACCACATTTCAACTTACGAGAACACAACCCAATTTCATATGAAGCAACCCTCCTTACGAGAACATGACCCAATTTCGGAAAGAGTTTAAATGGTATAGTATAGTAAATGGATCCACTAGTCTAACAAGGGTAAATCATCATCCTATGGTGGCACATAACTCAACGGAAGAGAGCACTCCCTTAATCCATCAGTGCTAAATATAATTCCACAGAATATATAAAATAATCATGGCTTTAATCACTCATAGGAAATATGGAAACATGACATGAGTAGCTCTAAAACATCTTTGACCTCTAATAGTGAGCCTAACTTCAAAACAAGATTGGTTCATCATCAAACATTACCCTTGCATTAACATCAATATCAAAGGCTCACAAGAGGTAAAAACTTTAAGAAAAGAGCTTAATCCAGCTTTACAACATCATCAATATTTTCATCAATTAAACACATCTCTAGAAAGCCCAAAATCATCATAAAGTCACTTGATAGATAAATCAACCAATAGATCATCAAAACTTTGAGAATCCTTAAAAAGGCATTTTATCAAGCACTTGGCGGGTGTATAATGCTAGTACAAACTCATGCAATTCAAGAGTTAAAACATGTAAGAAAAACTAATGTAAATTCACCCACCAACATTTGGTAACATTCTTAGACAAGATACATCACAAAAACTCCAATGTATTTTATAGTCATAATCCATAATAAGTAATATCTATAAGTAAATCGACTCAAAAACATGCATTTTATATGAAAATGAAGGTTGGGCACCATGGGTGAAAGGCCCAATGATTGAAACTCACATACCTCAAACTTAGAGATTTATTTGATGAAGATTTGAATGAGAACTTAAAGCTTGAATATATTTCTTGAGATCCAGAATGTGTTTGGGACCCTTGATTTTGGATGAAATATTTGTCTAAGTGTTAAAGAGAGTTTTGGGGAATGTATTGATTGATATGGGGTTGAAAAATGACTAAGTACAGGTTTTTTTATGCATAGAAAGTCTTAGGCCCAAGATCCAAAGTCCTTGGACCAAAACAAGAGAACTAGCACAAAATAACACATCCCCATGATAGCTCCGTAATGCGGAGCAAAGGCGTACCCTTACAAAAAATAAATTTTTTACGAAATTTATTTTTTTCTACGGGTCCTCTAAAATTCGAATATACCCATTCTCCACTCAATTTTTCCCCCTGAACAAGAATATAAAGTTAAATTTTTGATATCACGTACAGATTTTGAGATCATATAGAAATTACGATTATGTGCATTTTCAAGGCACATATTTCGAGTGTTTTTGGGGTCATTTCACTAAATATGTGTATCCTCTTTAAAGTTTGATTTAAACATGAGTAATCTAAATTGTGATTTAAATGTGGATTTACTTATAGATTTACTTGAATTCATATTCTATTGTTGATTTAAGTTAGAATCTTTATTGCCCATATTATTCTCATATCATTCATGGCATATGCATATATATGAGTATTGATTTTTATAAAGATTATGAAGTGGGCTATGACCCAATTATGTTTATGGATATGACTTTGATGTGAACATGGTTATGAAGAGAATGAGATCACATAAATATGTATGATATAG
>JAOTQJ010000002.1:12488419-12499182 GCA_025642045.1 Solanum sejunctum | reverse complement strand
CCAGCAAGCAAGTGCTTATTTCTGCCTTTTGGTATTGAAGCGGCTCATTCTTTCTGGTTCACGACCGATCTCAAAGTTCTTTCCTTCTAGCTTCACTTGTTCTATTAGATATGTGGCTTTGTTGTAAGCAGATCTAGCAATCATCCTCTCCCCCCTTCCCGTAGGGAAAGTGTAGGCATCAGAGAGGCCCCGTGCAATGCTTGACTTTCTACCTCTCTCCATATTGCATTCATCCCTATCTTTTGATTCTTTCCATTTAATATATTATATATCTTATCTAGAACGAATGTGAGCTCAGAAGGAAATGTGCCTCATACTTTGCTACCTAGATCTTTGTATGTACTGGTCTTTCTAATTGAAGAGAAAAGAGATGCCCTCCTAATAGGCCAGCAGAGGAACCTTTATGAGAAGGCAATGTAGCAGAGTTGAAGCAAAGCAACCTTCTCTATTTGGCAAGAGCAGATGAGTGAAGACCCTTTTCGGAATGGAATTTAAGTGAGAAGAGCAACTCTATTTTAGTAGATTTGGTCTTAACTTCAGAATCGGACACCTCTTGATATACGTCGCCCTAGGCAATAAGTTCCACCGCCCATTATTAATGGTTTGTACCGCTATGAAAACCTAATCTCACAGATTAGCCAGAATAGTGGAGAAGGAAGAAGGAGGTAGCTACATCTTGAATCTTTAGTGACTCATTCATCTTCCGTAGAAGGAATGGCTTCAACGGGGGTCAGAAAGGCAACCATTAACCACTGTGATCAATTCTCACTCGATCGAATACTGAATGTTCATTGTGGACTCCGGGGATCCCACTTATGGATAGACAGCAGGTGGTAATCCTTAGAAGGTAACTACTCGTGTTCGATTGAATTATCATTCTAGTAGAGCAATGGATTGCTAGAATAAAGAAAGCTCTATATCTTGATTTCAAAGGGAAAAAAGTGTTGTGCTGACTCACCCAATAGTGAATGAAGAGGCTCTTACGATTCACCTAAGAGAATAAATAAATAGAAAGAAACTAAGATAGAACCACATTAGTGGCAGATAGAGTAGGTGACTGTGAAGCCCTCCGACAGAGGCAATTCCAAGTTGGAGCTTTGATAGCACATAAGTCTGGAGCTATGAGGGCTCACTCATCCTTGCCTTGAGCTAATTATGCCAAACCTAAAGTTTGAAAAGCATCCAAAGATGCATCAGTAGAAGTAAAAGAGATCCTATTCCCTAAGTTAACACTTCCTTTCTTTCCATAGGGAAAGGCTAACCTTCTTGAAAGCTACTTTATCAACAAGCTCTACCTATTGGTCTGAATCTTTGGATTGTCTTCCTTCTATTTCTGACCTCCTTATGTAGACTTTGGAAGAGAAAGACCTTGACTTTCCGTAGCTAGTCTCATTTTTCTCTTAGCCTTTGAATGATAAAGAATCCCTATTGCGAAAAATTCTATCATTCAATGTCTTAAGCATATAATAGAACTAGCTTCATTCCGCTTTAAGTACTACTATTCCTACTCCTTCTGAGCATTCTTTAAAGCTTTTTTCTCTTATGAAATGGAAAATCAGCATCTTTCTAGCCTTGCTTACAAGCGGCTTGTAGTTAATTATGCTATTAGACATCACCTGAGCCTGGACTTTATAAGACTTATCACATTCCAATGATAGAAGAATAGGCAGCTGCCAAGCTTTCACCAAAACCCTCAAATTAATCGCTCAACGAAGAAATTGAAATAAAGGGAGTGGCAAAAAGAGAGATTTTAGACTTTGTAATCAATCATAGAACAGAAGCGATGAATGATTGAAGTAGCGAAGGCCTTGAAAGCTTTGTCTTCATTTAGAGAAGCAAAAATCAGAGCGAGAAGAGAGTATGGGAACAACAGTTTGACTGCAATAGATCTCACGAAAATGATTTTGATATTAAAAAAAGTGGAATTAAGGTCACCCCCAATACAAAGCACTTTCTTTCCTTTGAAATCAGCTAAACATCTAATAGCCAAAATGGCAGAAAAGGGATCGTTTCATGCGATTCAATCTCAAATCAGGAGATTCCATGGTAAATAGATAGGTTATTTAATAAGTTCAACTAGAAAAGGGCCTCTTCATTCCGTTCGAGTAGGGATGGTAGCCAGCAACCACTGATAGCAGGGAACAAGTCAATACCAGCTCCTTTCTTCCGGATTAAGGAATCAGACCGAAGAGGCCCTGCCCATCTCTGAAGATCAACTTGGCTAGATGGATGTGTTTATTTTTCACTCTAGGGCAGCTGTGAATCAAGATCAAGACTTTTCTCGGGCATGAATATGTATGGTGAATCACTATCTACCTAGGATTTTGCTTTTGACAGAGACTGGACTTAGTGCTGATTGCATGGATGGTATCTCTAAAGACTTGCCTTTTGACGACTAGACTGAGACGACTATTGCTTTTTTAGCTATAAATTCCAAACATGTTGAGAGCTTCGATTCAGCAAACAATCGGTAAGGGAAGGAAAGGGATCAGATTAGGCAGTTCCAAGAGCAAAAGTCAACCAATTGACCACTTTTAGACCAGAGTAGGGAATAGGTCACATCGCTAGCCAACGAAGACTAGATGTCAGAAGATTCAAATAAGTAATAATAAGTCACCACACTTAGGGAAAGGAGTTCTTTCGCCCTGGTTAGGCCAGCCAGGAGCTCAGCCCCATAGGAAAGGTCAGCTGCATGAAGCCAGCTAAGGAATAAGAGTTGGGGAAGAGTAGGAGAGCAAAATTGACTTCAAGGGAAAAAAGTAATGTAAGGAGTTTTCTCTCTAGGCTTTTTATTGAACTGGCTTGAAGCGAAGGAAGGTATTTAAGACCCTATGACTATTTAATAGATCATAATTGTCTCATCCCAAAGGTAAGATGAATTGGAAGAGGTCTGCAAAGAGGTTCCACTTCGCATCCTAAGGGAAGCCTTTCCTTATTTCGATGAAAGCAATAGATTCGCAAATGATGGAGACTCTCACTTTTCCTAGTAAATAGGCCACGTAGCTGGCTGGATTCAAAGATAGAGGCCCTTACAATGATCCGCTTCAAGTGAAGGTTAGTCCGTTTAAGAAAACCACCTAAAGGATCCCGTTGAAGCATTGTGTTCAAAGTCCCGCACATCCCTCTCTCTCTTCTCAGGTGGGGATAAGTCGAAAGACTGAGCCCGAGAATTGGTGGATTAGACTAAAAAAATGGGACAATCCTGAGCACTTTCTTCTGGCTACTATACTCGGATTACCAAGTGAAGGACACAGGTAAAACTCAACACGAGCGGCGCATGCTTATTCAAGCGAGGAAGAGAAGTGTGTCTAGGGTTAGGCACAAGCAAATAAAAATGCATTTCTTTTGGACACTGGTAGAATTATTCCCAATCTCTCTTTCGATAATGATTTTCTACCTTTGGACGATTTGTCGATATTTCTTTCTTATGTCTGTTTATTCTCTTTTGCATGAAGAGATTAGAGCATTCAACTAGTACATGTCACTAGTTGAGATCTACTTCTAGTAAGGTTGAAAGGCTTTAGGCATACCGTTACCTCACCTAGGAATAGAATCAAAGAGGATAGGGTGAGTGGAAAATGTTGGCATAAGTGGTGGTAAACTACTCTTTCCGGTAGTAGAAGGGAAGCTCGTTTGGTTAGCTCATACTGTAAGCAAAAAGTGCAAGTGACTTCTAGGATTTTGAATTCCATGCTTTAGGGATTTGACTTCAAATTTGAGAATTTGATTACTTTGCTTAAAGTTGATGGCAGATAGACCTAATTCTTTCAACCTATTTGTGCAAGCAACCTATTTCTTCCCTTTCTCTTAGGAAAGACGTAGAAAGGTCACTGCTAAAAGCAGCCTTTCTCAACTATATGATAGCACTGCTGCCACTTCTGAAGCTAGGGACTAATTTCTGTCGATACCTTTATTGTAGAGAAAGAATAGGGGTGAAGCAAAGGTGCTTACCCAATACTTTATCCTTATAGACTTTATGGCTGTGATATGAAGGGAAAGCCTATGGCCACACACATAAGAGTAGACAGTCCGGGTGTTCTCTTCCCTTACTGTGAGCTTCCTCTTGAATAGGTCATGGTAGATGCATCATCTATAGCAGTTGCCTGCAGGCTGACTAGATCATTTTGGGACATTGTCTTTGGTTGGCCGATGTCTCTATTGATGGCAAGGCTGACGAAGGGTATTTGCTTTTTGCTCCTTGTTTTGGTAGGGCAAGAATTGATTGAAACTGACCGGGGAGAAATGTGATTTCATCGCCCCCTTGGGGACTGGAAAGTCTCCATTTACCATCCCTACAGTTGTAAAATAAGAGCACCTTTTGTTCGAGTAAGGGAGAAGGGTGATGCCGAGCGGGCGCGTAGAAGGAAAGGCTGATGATCCTTGATGAAGTCCAGTCCCCCTCCGGACTGCTCAGAAGACTTATCATTGTAGGTAAGCAAGCAAGAAGTATAGGTGCCAAAAAAAGGCGAGGCAAGTGGCCCTTGGAAATAGCAATTCCTAGTCCAAATCCTCGACCTAGTTCATGCAGTCAAGCAGCAAAGACATCTTTCTCTTTGGGAGCTTTCGTAACTGCTATAAAGAATGCTATGCACCTCGTGAAAGGCTATTAGGGTCGATCAAAAAATCACAAGATCAAATCAAACTATTCTTCTTAGCAGCTTTTTCAACCTACCCGAGGTGCGTAGCAGCAACCAATAGACTTTTTACCTACTATGCCTTTCATCGGGTGAGCGAAAAGTTGTTACATTTAGCCTGTCCTTGGCAGGCCTCACGTGGAAGTTAGACAATTGCGTTGACCCTTTCCGAAACCAGAACTGTGGGAGGCAAACCAATTTCGAAAGGCTGGAGAAATTGGAGATAATTGCATTTTGATTGACTTATTTTTTGTAATTGGATCTGCTATAGCTAGCCTTCTTCGATCTTCAAAGAAAACTAACAATGTTAAGTCTGACTACACCCGCAGATGACTCAAGCTTTTTGTTGGGTCATGAAAATCTGGTTGATTTCAGAAGGAGCAAGTAAAGTTACTGCAGAATTGCTTGGACAAGCGGATCATGGCAGGGGGATCTATCTAGTACCATGAGGGTAAAGAACCCCGGACGGCCGTGGAGGCCTGAAAACTTGCCCTTTTAGTGGCCTTCGAGAATCCCTATGTCATCTACCCATAGGAGAAAAAGAGGATTTGGGTTCAGCAGGGAAGATTTGGCTTTTGGCTTTCTTAATCCCCATCGAGATTGAAAGTTGACATCTTCTTCATAGAAAGTAGGGAAATCTCACCCTCTTGAACAGAAACAAGAGTAGTTGACTCGAGCTTGCCTCCCACATCATTCTCGATAATGCATCAGGCCCCAAGTCGATGAACTTTGCCGATCTTCTCCCCTCACCAAAGCAGCAACTCCCTTCTCTTTCCTTTGTTCTTGCTACTCCGCAGAGATAAAGTCACGTGGCCCTTCAGGAGGGCTTTTTTTGTAGTAATAGTGGGCCAATCTCATGAATAGCCAAAATAGGATGAGTTTTGGCTGATAGGGATGCCTTTGTTCCACTCTCCAGAACAAGTGGCATGAAGGAGCATTCCACATGGGCTGTAAAAGCACTAGTTCCAGTTAAAGCATAGAAGAGAAAGGGGAAAGAGAAAAAAGCTTACTTCCCATCCCGTCTTGCCAGCATGGCCCCACTAATTTGTTTTCGATCAGAGCATTAAGAAGCATAACTCGGTTGAAAGCGAGTGAAAGTAACCCTAACCTATCCCTATTAGTAAAGACTCGTTCCTCGGGTGGTGAAGGAAAGGGGCGTTCAGCCACTTAACTGACAGGAGAGGGGAGAAAAGTCTCATTGATTTTTTGTAGGTCTGATCCCTCGCTCTTTTTTGCCGATACAACGAAAAGAGCCCATAAAAGAGAGATCGGATGCCCTTTTCGCTGGACAATTCTCTACTCATGTTCTTCCAGATCTAAAGCCTAGGGAATAAGTACGAATGAGTAGTGGGAATGTGGGCTTTCCAAGAAGATCCACTCCTTTGCGGCTTTTCTCCCCTTGTCCTCTATGTCTAGGTTGCTGCCGTACTCGACCGGCTCCTCTACTCCTTTTATCCCATGGTGATCCTCCCCTTGTCCAGTCAAGTCGTTACGAAAAATTTTAAGGGATAGGGCTGACATCAAGGGAAAGTGCACTTTATCATCCAGTTCTGACATTAAGGAAAAAGCTGTGATTAGCGATTAGAGGAATATAACTATGCAACAGTGGATATACGACATCAAATATATATCCTTTCAGTCAGGTATATCCTCTCACGTAAGCTTTCCCTCGCAGCTTCGTTAACTAGACTTGAGAACCTTCACTCCCTTTTTTCGCTTTTTCGTACTTGTAAAATACACTAATTGTCTTTCATTCCGTTAAGCTATACCTTGCCTTCAAATAGACCTCGCGCTTGCCCTAGCAATCAAAGGGATGCACTAAGGCTTAGGCTTTCGCGCTAACTCAGTCCGTTACTTGTTCGGTCGAAAGGTTTTTTATTCCTACTTCTTACTTATTATCGCTCAGACAACTATTTTCTTACTGATCAAGTAGACTTTCGAGAATAATAATATGGAATATGTAATTCACCACACTAAGTCCAGAATAAGCCTGATAAGCTCAATCCCAAGCCGAGCCCTTAAGAAAGAAATGAAAGACTTCGGTAAACTCAGGTTGAAGCCCCTTCTAGTGAGCAACCGAGACAACCAAGAACCTGGTACAGGAAGCCTACCCTCTCGGGTAGATAGGGTCCATCACAGGCCTCGAATCTATCCAACGGCCTGCCAGAAGATGAACTTCTTAGTTACATCGAAGTCTCCCCTTGACCATTTCTCTCCCTTTACGTGTACAAACTGCATCAAAGATGTGAAGTAAGTTCATAGGCTAAAGCATTGAAGCAGAACATAGCTAATAGAAGCAATCGTCCCTACCCTCATATCCATATAAAGGCTACCAAACACATGATAAGGGAGTATTTAGTCGAGCGAAGCGATAGGGGAGTTAATGCTTTAATGCTATGAGGAACGTGTAGTCACTTACTTGTAAGAAAGTAACTCGACCACTAGGGACTTGAGTTCTTGCTTTTAGCTGGCATGCTGATCCGCTATTACTAGTGATTCCAACGAATGAATTAAAGAATTCAAAGGCTAATGGCCTTATTTATTAAAGGAATCAATCTCCCACTTCTCCTATTCTCTACTTACTTTAGTAGAGGGTCTTGCTGTGAAGCTACCCTTTCTGCTGCTCATCGCTTTCAGACCCATATTAGTGCTTACACTAAAATCTTATGCACCTTCCTTTCGCTTCTCTCAAGTGAGTCTCTCTCCTGTTAGTCGACTAACTAAACGTACCTAATTCGCACTAGCGACTACGTTCCCAGCTTTGGGATGAATTCCTTCTATCTTAAGAGAGGATCCGAGCCTTGAATCAAGACAGAGGAGTTTGATCAAATTGGGCGTGGAACGAGTAGAAGGGAGCAAAGACGACTAAAACCCGGGAGGTTTTTCTTGATTTTATGATCGGATTGGCTGGCCTTTGATAGCCCTTGCGCTATTCATAGTGCTGCTGTAGAAAAACCAAACAAGATGGTCACTGCTAATCGCTTTTGGTCCCAAATCTTTGAGGTTTAACCAAGGTTACATTTCTTTATGTTATTTGTAATAACTAACAGGTTTATGGATGAGTGCTCTTTGAGTAGTTGGTCCGGCTCTGAACCTACGTGCCTATGACTTCGTTTCCCAGGATCTTCCGCTGCTTTTGTCTATTAATTATTCAACAAATTCGATTGGTTGATACGACTTTCTTTTCTTGTATATTGATATTCTTTGAAATTCTTTTTGCTCTTGAGAAATTAGATATTTGATTTGTTTAAAGCAATTCGACTTTTCGCGAGAACGACTAAGCTCCTTGCGCTATGGGGGAGAAGATGAATCACCGGGCAGGGTGTTATCTATTAGATTTCAACAAAGTAATTAATTAATCAAACTTTAAATAAAGTTTTTCATTCAACTATGGTGAGAAATTTGATATGAGATTTCAAACAAAGTAATTGTTCGATATTGTCTATTTTGTTTGTTTAATTCCACTTTGGAATGCAACTATGAACGCAGGGTTGAACAATTCATGTGATTGTTTAAAGTTGGCAATTGTATGCTCCAGTTTGAAACCTATAGTACGGCACATGGGAAACTATTAAAGTATGAAACTGAAAGCTTTTCATCATTGCTTTAATCATTCCACTATGAAACTATTTAATTCAACTATTCAACTTATGAATTCAAGTCTGAAACTTTTTTATTCAACTATTAAAGCTTTGAATCATTGCTTTTCTCATTCCACTATTAAACTGAACTATGGGTGTTAGATATTAGATTGAATTCCACTTGGCGAAGTGAGTGATGCCCCAAAGGGTATCACGAACGGAGTTAAGCACTTTTTCGGGTTATCTGATAAGAACGAAGTCGCTCCGACACGCCCCTCTGCCTACGGCCTGTTCCCCGTCGACCTGCCCGGGCTAAAAGTTGAACATCCTGAACGCCCTGTTGTCAAACAAAATATCTAGAGATTTTCATTAATGCACTCAAGTCAAAAAAGACCGGATTTTGTGTATATTTTGTTTTAGGAAACGGGATACCCTCCCAAAAATCACTCTCTATTTCATTTTATTGAATATGATTTTTCTTGGCTCATCAATTTAATAAAAGGTCAAGGAGTCAAACTCTCGAACGTCATATTTCTGAATCCAAGACTAGCTTACGTGCTATTTACTTTCCCCTATTATATCTTCTTTAGAACTTATTATTTTCCGCGGATTCTGAAAGGCTAGATGCATGGATTGCTAGCTTGAGTCTTCAAATTCCCATTTTTCAACTCTCAGGATCGAAAGCAAAATTCTTGTAATTCGTTTTGGTATGGTCACGTTTGATGCTATGTTGGTCTCTTTTTTAGTTGAAGTGGTTTGTCTAGAAAGGAGCTTCTCGTAAGTGAGATCGCTGGCGTCATGGTGACTTTTGTTTTGGTTGTCTTCCTTCCGTGAGAAGGGGAAGGTATAATCAAGCAAGTGCTTTCGTTCGTGATACCCTTTGGGGCATCACTCACTCCGCCAAGTCGAACAAACAAAGAAAATCGAGAATTTCTCACCCAGGAAGAAAGATGCGCCATTCTTAAACCATTACCCTGGATTGCTAGAGTCGGCTTTACCGCTTCACTGCTCCACAATCCTTCAGCTGCTTTCTTTATCTCGCTTGCCCTTAGTCCGTCTCAGCCTGTGAGGGATTCATTCAGTATCAGTAAGGGAGGGGGGCTCTAAATCAGCCTAGGGCAGGCAGGCACTTCGGGTGAGCAAAAGGGGTCAATATGTAGTCTCAAAGCTATTGTGGGAAAGCACCTGGGGTGTGCGTCTGCTGCTGCTGGGCATGCATGGTACCGTTTGAAGCCGATCTATTAGTGACCTATTATTGTAATTTGGAAAAGCCGAGTATCTCACGTTAAGAAGGAAGTGAATCTTCTGTTCAAGGAGATGCTTTAGCCCTTGACTTGGCGAATGCATATACCTTGACCTTGGCGTATAACACTGCATCAGTTGATTCAGCGGCTTTCATTGATGATGCATTAGCTGCTGATTCTCTCTTTCATTTTGAAATGCATTCATTCCCGGATGCGCTATTCCTTGTTTGTATAGTAGACAGTTGGTTGTCCTTGAGACCGGAGACTGGACTCATTAACTCTTTGGAGCCGTACTTGTATGCCCTTTCTGCCTTTGCTCCCTGAAGTGGTCCATTCCGTCATCAGCTCTTAGGAAATGCAGTAAAGGATATCCAGCTAGGGTAGGGAAGAGAGACTCCTTAAAGAGAGAGGTTAGGTTATGGTCGTCCTATCTAGATTAAGTGCATAGCCTTCGGGAAAGGAGATAGATTCAAGTGAGGACTCGTATTCTGAACTGAACTTGAATTCGAAACTAAATGGTATAAAAGAGGGACTTGTAAATGCTGGCTTAGGTCGGGCTTATTCCGGAGCGAGAGTGGGACTATCATGAGGAGTTTGCCCAGGAGCAGATGCTTTTGATTGAAATCCCTTTTACAGCTCCAGTGCGCCCATATAAGTATAAGAAAGAGGAGACAACTATTGTCGATGATCCTTATGCTGTGGACCTAGAAGCTTCGGGGATCTACTCTTTTGGTCTTTTGGCCCGAATTGAAAACTGCTTTTGATTTTCTTAAGGCAAGTAAGGCAATCCCCCCTAGAACCTAGAATCAAACTGTCAAAATCAGTCCATTAAGCATTCACCATAGACTGCAGACTGACCGAATCGAGATGGGTGGGAAAATCACTAACCCGGATCGATCACTTTCAGACGAGACCGGCTAGCCAAATAGAGAGGGAAAGAAAGCAAATAGGTTTTCAAAGAGCAAAAAAAGTCCTATTAAATTAGATAAGTGCGAAGGGATAGGAAGAGGCTTAGCTTACGAAGTCTTGTCTTAATCGCGATAATAAATGAATTATTCTCAATCTTTCAGAGTAGAGATTCGATAACCGTAAAGACAGATCGACACCACAAGTGGGCTCAAAAGAGAGCTGCTCTCCCGATTACAAGAGAAGGGGATGCCCAGATATCAGACCAGACGCATGACTGAAATCTCTTACTTCCTTCTAGGCTAGGGCGATCTCCCTCCCAACTCTAGCTACGGCTCTACTAGCAGTTCCATCAGTTCCAGCAGCTCAAGCAGCAGCAATGGAATATCTACGACTGT
>JAOTQJ010000002.1:12455116-12488319 GCA_025642045.1 Solanum sejunctum | reverse complement strand
GGCTACATGGAGTCCCAATCTCTATTATATCTGATCGAGGAGCTCAATTCACTGCAAAGTTTTGGAAGTCCTTCCAATGGAGTTAGGGACACAAGTAAATTTGAGTACAGCATTCCACCCTCAAACAGATGATCAAGCAGAACACACCATTCAGACACTTGAAAATATGTTGTGAGATTGTGCATTGGACTTTAAATGTAGTTAGGTAGACCATTCACCACTTATTAAGTTTGCCTATAATAATAGCTATCACGCGAGTATCAAGATGGCACCTTATGAAGCTTTGTATGGAAGGAAGTGTAGATCACCAATTGGATGGTTTGAAGTGGGGAAAACCACCTTATTTGGGCCAGATCTAGTACAACAAGCCATGAAAACACTTAAGGTGATATAATAGCGACTACAAATAGCCCAAAGTTGGCACAAATCATATGTGGATGCCAGGAGAAGTACAGGTTTAAAGTTGGTTAAGCTATCCAATTGTACTAACATTCGAGGACGAATGTTCCTAAGGGGGGGAGGATGTAATACCCCATACCTTACAATGCTAGTACAATTTAAATAAAATATGATATGGTTTGGTCAAATTAGCACTAATTATCAAAAGTGCTTGAATATTGTGTTAATGGGCTACATGTGCATGTAACGCTTAAGAGGGTCGAGTGTATGCATGTTTTGTGTTGAATTGAGTAGATTACGGCTTTAAAATGAAGTAAGAGAATTGATGTGCTTGTAGGATATAGGAAGCAATTAGGTGAGTCACCTGCTTAGGTTAAATTTGTTAGTTAAATGGAGACGAGGCTCGATGTTGAATTTGTCCAAGCTTGATTATGTGTAAAGTTCGTATTAAGAGTGTAATTTTGGCCCATGTTTTAATATTATAAATAGGCTATATGATCAGCCAAAGGATAATATTAAAAAGGGCCCAAAATACACCACAACCCACTTGGCTAATTGGACCCAAAACTAAGTGAAGAGAAAATTGGAAAATAGGCAGCCCAAGCCCATCAACTTGGAGACCCATTTAGGCCCAAGTGTGAGGGACAAGCTGGTGGATAACTAGCTTGATAATGTGTGGTATGAGGTGGTAAAACTTTCAAGGGAAGGTCGGACAAAGACCTCATTATAAAGAGCTCCAAAGCAGCTCTACAATTCAATATCAACTTGAACTCACAAAAAAGTACAGATTTTTCTTCAAAGTTCTCTCAACTTTTCTTCACTTTGTAAATCAGCTAAAAGGGACTTATAGGGTTCTTTGATAAGCCCTAAACCTTGAAGTATGTGGTAAGTAATTTTACACATATGTTTAGTATGATTTTCTTATAAAAAACAAGAAGTATATGCTAGTATGTTGGTGCTGGAAAATCTGGACAGTTTCTGTGCTGAAAGTTGTTGCACCTTTTCCTTTTGTTTTGTTGATTTTTATATGGTTTTTGAGTTGTATTATGAAGAGAAATTGGTTTTATTAACATGATTTGATTTATAAATATCACCTTAAGGTTGCTGCCCTAATTTTAGTTTCATTGAACAAGTGCGTTTTATCGAGTTATCTTAAGTGTCATGTTGATTGGAACTTGCGGCCTGTTGTATATAAGGCTATTTGATAATGTTCTTCATGACTTCTTAAGTGATGTTATAAGACTATTTTAGGTCTATTTATATGTATAAATGTTGCTGGAACAGTTTGTTTAAAGTTAGAATAAGTTTGGAGTTGTCAACGTCGAAATGTAGCGAAGGAAGGTAACATTATGCTGTCCGTTTTTAGATTTTGTGGAATTATGATGTGTTGTGCTTTGTGGGCTGTTGTAAGACTGTTATGACATTAAAATATATTGTACATGATGTGTACATGCTAATGTGTATTAGAAAGTACGATTAGGGGCGAAAAGGTTAAAGGAATACGCTCAGGTTTATATTCACCCGCTTGCTGCCCATGTATTATTTTCTTATGTGATTGAGATGCCAAGGTGTATCTATTGGCTACTAATGCTAGTTTTATCACCTACTATGTTGTAGATAAGTATTTGGAGGAAGGAAAGGTTATCTTGAGATAGTAACAAGGTCCGATGATGAGGTATGTAAGGTTACTTGATTTTGTATCACTTGGCAAGAAACATAGATCTCTTCTTGGTACATAGAGGCATTTACCAACTCCTACACAACTATTAACCATATATCCACTCTTTTATATATTCATATGATTTCATACATAGTCCTCTTCAAAATTGCATACATGTTTAGATACCAGGTTACATGAGTTCTTGTTACGGAGTAAAGTTCACGAGTTGTCCATTTCATACGCATTTTATCATTTGTGTAATGCACTCTTTTCATTGTCATGTTATCTTGTGTGATTATCCACATGTCACGTGTTACATATACAGTCCTACAGCTCCAATATTATGTTCATCAAAAGAGTCATCTCAAAGGTAATTGAAAGATAAAGTATACAATTTTTGGTAGGTGCTAGCCCGAGGGGTGGAGATAGTACCTAGCCAGGGACGATCCTATCAACGGGGGATAGCCCGAGGAGTTGAGTATAACCTAGCCAGGGACGAACCCAATACAGTTTCACCACTAATCAGTTGGTAATTTATTTTATAGTTGTACACAGATTATTCAATAAAGGTAAAGTAATATAAAGGACATAAAGTACAAGATTCCACAATATAACTAAGGGTGGTCATATTCTGCCACAGATGCATAGTTTCATTTGAGTTGTTACTTTATATACAGTATATCATGCCTTACATACTTAGTACATTATCTCATACTGACGTCCCTTGTGGAGGACCTGTATTTCATCCTGCAAGTACAGGTGATAGTAGATCTCCCCAGTAGAAGTAAAGGATATTCGGCTGTTGTCACCAAGCTCCAAGTTTCTTCGGGGCTTTGTATATATCTAGATCTTACGTGTTTTGATTGCATAGTTTATTGAGGCGGGGCCTGTCTCGACCCTTATCAGATATTTTTCTTTATTTAGAGGCTTTGTAGACTATGTAAAGCAAAGTATGGTTACGTCTCGTACTTTAAATACCGTGGCCCTAACGGCCTAGTTATATACAGTTTCTTTTGACTTGTTATCACTGTTTATCTATTTTAAGGAATGTCAAAGGTAGAAATCTCTTATAGTACGCATAGAAAGCACATAGATACAGGTTGGTTCTCCTGAGCCTTATTGGCAATGGGTGCTAGTCTGCCTTAATGGGATTTTGGGGCGTGACAGGTGGCCAACATTAGAACTCGCCTAGTGTTACTGACTGGACCAAGATATAGATGAATAGGAAAAGAGATTAATTAATAGTATTTGATTGACGTATTCTCGTTTAATCAATCCAGCTGGGCCAAGGGGAGGCTATACTGGGACTAATATGTAAGGGTTAGTAACGCACACTATGAAGATGGGCCAAGTCACATGGTGAAATTCACCACTTACCTTTGACAAAAAGGTTTGGTGAACTTAACTTACCATCCTGTATGCTATACACTAGAAAATAATTAGGTTATCCGATGATACTGAGTTGGGGAATCTTAGGGAACACAATACCTTAATTTCTCTATATTGATTTCTCTCTTGGATGTGTTAGTTTAGTTTTATTTTCTATCGGTTATTACAACCCCTCCCATTCTATTTCTTGACAGCGATTGTTTTATCCTCTAGAAAGGAGATGTAACTTGCCGACATCAAACAGCTCTTAAATCTTGTCTATGCCTCTACTAACGGACTATTATAATCTCATAATCATAGTTAGGTGAGTGAACTCACACTTTAATCATTTATTCATTCTTGACTTGAATATCATTCTAAGAGCATGCCATATCATAGGATATCTCGTGATGCAATTTATTAATACATGTGAATTAGCTTTAAGATCTTGAAACTCGAAGGAAATGTGCATACTCATATATATCCATGACAACCAACTCATACTTGATGTAACTATTAAATCAATTCACAAACCTATTACTTGAAATCAATAAGATACATGACTAGATACACCAATTCATGAAATTCATATGATTTAGACTTTATTCATATACAATAATAATAAGGAAAATATGAGTTTAAGTAAAATCAAGCAACCCTCCATCAACTTCATAACCCAAAATTCCTAAGTAAAGAAGAATCATAAATAGCTATGGAAGCTTGAAATTGCTAGTTATCCATGTATGAGAGTAGTAGGATTCACCAATTTAAAAGATAATTTAAGGAACTAATATCATCATCTTCATATCCCCAAATTAGCTTATAAAGAAATCTAAAATAGTCATGAGTTTCAAGTAAAAGAACTTAGTTTATAATTTTTCATGCATATACAAAGTAGAATCTCTCAATTTAAAACAATTTTTAGGAAACCCATCAAATATCTTCAAATCCCTAACTTCCATAATATAGCAATTCAAAACATAACATCCATCCCATGAAATTTAATATTATTTCATAATAATATAGGTTAACTAATATCAATAAATTCATAACATAAGCAATTAAAAGCATAGTATGAAACCCATGAAAAATTACATACTTGAAATTAAAGAATAGATTAGAAAATAATTTGAGTCTTCATGGGTGAAAGGATCCCATGGATGAAATTCACATACCTTTTAGCCTTGCATAGAAGTTTGAATAAAGTTTAAGTTTGAACTTCATGATTCTTGAAGAATTCTTCACTTGAACCTTGAAAGAAGACTTGAGAAGATTTTTGGGTATTTGGGTTTCAAGGGTTTGATTGAGAGTATTGAGTATATAAATATAGGTATGAGAGGGTAAGAAGGTCAAAACCTCCCTTAGGATACCAAAAATTATATGGGAAAAATGACTCAAAAGCCCCCTCTTAAAATAAAAAAAATGATGCCTAGATGGAACCTTCTAATAAGGCCATCCATGGCCCATCAAAAACACCACCGCCCGTAGTATCGGTCGTATGTGCAGGTAGCCTGACAGTGCTTTATTTAAATCAGTGTAGCTTTTCGGTTCGAAATCTAAATAAGGTGAAATCGGGGCATTGGAAAGATAATATGGAGAGCTTTCACTTGGTAGGTCATCGAGCACATAATTCATTGTCTTCTAAAAGATATGATCATTTAAAGTAGACACATATATGAACTCATACTAGAACTTTGTCGATTGGAATATTTTGTGCTTGGTTTGATGGAAAAGGGACTTGAAATTACATGAGGGTCATGGACGGGCTAGCTTATATTGTTAAGGGTTTAAGGGGATAGGAAATGTCAAAAATACTATTCATAAAAATTGGGCGAATCAACCTAAGAAGGCCTGATTATGAGCCATAACTAATGCATGACTCATCTTGCATGTCTTAAATTATGATCTACTAGGCTTCAAAACCATAAACCTCTCCATGGTTCATAAAGTTTACCATGGTCGTAAAGCCCTTCGTAGATCACTTCTATACTTAACCAAAATTTTCAACTTTCAAGACCCCATCTATGACCCATTATTATGACTCATAGAGCATTCACTACCCTTAAACTTTTCTCGTACCTTACTTCAAGAATTTGAATTTTTCACAAAGCAAACTCCTAATCCATGAGGCCTTTGTACAGTTTGTAAACTAAACCATGACCTATACTTAGGTCTCGTGCTTTCATCTAGTGACCAAATTTTTAATTTTTGCCTTATCCTCAACTTCAAACTTACAGGTCATTATAATATCCCTCCTTGGGAATATTCTTCCCTGAATGTTACTCAAGTGAGCATGATAATAGGGAAATAAACATATAGGAATCAATCATAAATACACACAAGCTAGACATCATTTTTATGCAAAATTTTAAATCATTAACATTAATATTAGTCTAAATGCACACATAACACATTTTCATGATTGCACATAAGCTTCTAATCAAAACCAACTTTATGAACATACATATATGATGAACAATAAGTGAAGGCTAAAATGAATGATGTGTGGGGATGAACATGAAATCTACCACTTTTCCAATGCCTCAATGCAACCACTTGCACCCAATCACCAATTAGAGCACCACCATTATCATTCTTAAATAAACATATACTACATTTTGAGCTCTTTCTCTTCCCTTCTGAGCGGCCACCAGGTAATCCCTCCTCTTATGTCCCAACTCACTACACTCAAATAAACCTTCTCATCCCATTAAACACATACCTAAATGCATTCTATCATACTTGTCACAAGTAGGATAAGGTTTTCTCTCCCTCTTGCTCTCAGGCTCAAAGTCTTAGTAAATAGTGATCCACCTCATCAAAACGGGTCCTCTTTGACTCTCTTGAACCCCCTTCTCATATTTTCATCTCAATTTATTATATATAAGTCATAAACCTCAAAATATCTATTTCCCTCACTAGCATAGCGGTCTGTCACTCTTGGACAAGCAAGTCAGGTACCTCGACATGAACTTGCTCATTCTAGCATGGGGGTCAGCAACTAATGATGGAGCATATTTGAAGAGTTGAGTGAAATTGAGAGAATACTCACTTAGACTCATATCCCTTGCTTAAGTTTGATAAATTGTTGCATCTTGACTTCCCTCAACTCCAAGGGAAAGAAGCGATCTAAGAATGTATCCTTAAACTCTCTCCAGAAATAGGACCCCAATCTTTATTCCGCTCACTTTTCCATTGTGTGTGCCATATGTGAGCCACCCCTTTAAGTTAGAAGGTTGCCAATGTTGCCTTTTCCTCTGAAGTCACTCCCATAATGGCCAATACTTTATGCACTTCATCCACAAACTCTTGAGCATCTTCCTCAACCTTTGATCCATGGAACTCGGGAGGTTTCATCCTAGAAAACTCACTCACTTTAGAGGCTAGAGTGGGAGCATTCAGGACATTAACACCTTGGTTGTCTTAATTGATCACCACTTGTGACAACATAGTCATAGCGGCCTGAAACTCCGCATGAGCCACTCCTTGATCTTGAAAGACTTAAGGCATTCTTCTTAGAGGTATTCTTCTTGGAGGCATTATCTAGAAAAGTACAAATAATGATCTATTAGAAAAGGAACCTAGGATAACTCTAAAGCACAACATAGATCATGAAAGAAGTGAGACAATTCCTAAATACCTTATAGCATCCTCCTCATAGATGTGGTGTGCTTCACACCTATGAATAAGACTCAATTCGATGTGGTATGTTGGACCTAAAGAACCATTTCAGAACCTCTTGCTCGGATACCAAATTTGTAATGACCTAACCTTGGGACCTAATAATCAAATAGTGTATGAGTTCTCTAAGACACCTCACCCAAGTCATCTTAAATATCTTAAGAATTCATAGGCAATGACATAAAGATAAGAATAAAGCTAAGGGGAAACGGGTTATGGGCCACAAGTTCAAATCATAATTAATTAAAAGAAGTAGACACAACCATAGCATATAACCAACAATACCTCTAACATAACTTGGTGGGAGCTAAGACATGTTCAATCTCACCCTCAAGTCACAATCATAGCAAAACAAATTTAAAATCGAAAACTAAACTGGCTTAATACATCAGGCTAGAAAGAAAACTAGGTTGTCATCCCCGACTAGAGAACTCACCAACTTCCATCTTCAATGATCCAAAGCTAGCTACATAGAGGATATCGAGGAGTGCTTAACTTACATGGTTAAATTATATAGGTATAAAAGTATGCATCAACACTTTGATATACTGGTATGTAGGTGTCTAATGCATGATATGGAAATAATGATGAAATGATTCATGCTAAGTATCATGTTAAAATCATATATTTACAAGGAATTAATAAGTCATAATTAAGAAAAATATCATTTAAACATAAAAAGATAACTTTAGAAAGAACTTAGTAGGATGCATGGATGAATATAGTTATGAATAAGGAAATCTTATAAACTTGGAATCCACTTATCATTTAAATATTTTACTTTTGTCATAGAACATGAAATAGTGCATACGTGAAATAAAGAACATACCCTTACTTGAATGCATGATGAGGCATATACACTTAAGTTAGTGAGAAGACACATATTGTTTTGAACAAATATTAATATTCTTGGGAGAACAATGCATCACCTTGCATAAAAGACTATTCACTATGAAAGAAACATTAGTAATCATAGTGGAGACTACCTTACATACTTGTGGACATAGCCATATACCTTTAGGAGATATACCATTTGAACTTGTGAACATTGAAACATAGAAATATTAAAACAACTTTGAACATAATTTAAAGGAACCATCATAAATCAGGACACCTTGGGAACATGAGGAGAACATGACCATATGTGAGATCAACTTTTAACCGACATAAACCATGTAAGATAAACCATAGAGTCTCGATATTTTCCTTACATTGAAAGAAAGAGGGAAATCACTTTCCAAGGTGACCTTCTAAGATGCCTAAGTGGATCTACTAAAGCTAACTATTGAGCAAGCCTCTACTAACGGGTGGTCTAGAAATTAACCTCTACTAGTAGGTGACTCCTATTCCTTATGGTAGCACGTAGTTATGAGACAATGTGATTCTACTAACAATCTCATGCCTCTTCTAATAGAGAGCTTCTGCATTCATCCAAGGTCCATTCAGTACTAAGTAAAACTCTCTTGGAATAATCATAATCATGAATCATCAAGTCATTTAATATGAAAAGGTGTTCTATTAACTCATCTCATAACCATTTAGAACATTATTCATCACCATAAGGATAACTCTTAAATCTTTCCTATGCCTCTACGAACGGGCTGTCATTATCTCATAATCATAGTTAGGTGAGATAACTCACACTTTAATCATTCATTCATTCTTGACTTTAATTTCATTCTAAGAACATGTCACGACATAGGGTATCTCATGATGCAGTGCATTAATGTCCAGAAATTAGCTTTAAGATCTTAAAACTTAAAGAAAATATGTATACTCATATGTATCCAGGACAACCAACTCATACTTGAAGTAACACATAAACCAATTCACAAACTCATTACTTGAAATCAATAAGATACATGAGTGAATACACCAATTCATGTGATTTAGATTTTATTCATATAAAATAATAATAAAGAAAGTATGAATTTAAGTAAAATCAAGAAACTCTACATCAACTTGATAACCCAAAATTGCATAAGTAGGGAAGAATCATGAAAATTATTAGTTATTCATTTATGAGAGTAGTAGGATTCACCAATTTAAAAGATAATTTAAAGAACTCATATCATCATCTTCATATCCCAAATTAGCTTATAAAGAAATCTCAAATATTCATGACTTCCAAGTAAAATAACTTAGTGGTGATAAGTTTTTATGCATATAGGTAGTAGAATCCATCAATTTAAAACTAATTTTAGGAAACCCATCAAATATCTTTTAAAATCCTAAGTTCTATAATGTAGGAATTCAAGACATAAAATCCATCCCATGAAATTAAAAATTATTTCATAATAATATAGGTTAAATAACATCAATAAATTCATAACATAAGCAATTAGAATCTTAATATGAAAACTTATGAAGAATTACATACTTGAAATTAAAGAATAGAGTAGAAAACAATTTGGATCTTCATGGATGAAAGAGCTCATGGATGAAACTCACATATCTTTACGCCTTGAATAGAAGTTTGAATTAAGTTTAATCTTGAACTTTATTATTCTTGAAAGATTCTTCACTTGAACCTTGAAAGAAGACTTGAGAGGATTTTTGAGTATTGGAGGTTCAAGGGTTTGATGAGAGAGTGTTGAGTGTGAACCTGACGTTGATCATCCTTGTAGATGGTGTTTATGGCCACCTCATCAATCTATCAGCGGCTCACTGGGACTGATTATCATACATAACCAACTATTGGAGCGAATAAGTTGAATTATGCAGAAGTTTAAAACCAACACAATCGAATATTGAACCTATTCTTATGAAGGCAGTGACATATTAGCATGGAGAACCAAGATTAGTTTGGGAAGAGAAAGAGGCAGAGTAGATGATTATAAATGAGAATCTACAATGTGCAGTTATTGATGAGTTTTATTATAGATGGCATGACATCAAGATTTACAACGGCTAATACCAAAACAATGTGAGTTGAAGGGAGAATGTAATATTGTTATTCTGAGTAATCAACATATCTTGATAAGGGCATCGTGTGTTGAAGATTATGTCAAACTATTATCCAAACCGGTCCTCTACATCATGCATAGGAATTGGATATATACAATGAGGATGCTCAAGTGAGATCCTCTATTTAATCCAAAGGAGGAAACTAGTACAACTACTGCATGGATCTATTTTCCTTCCCTGCACCCTAACTTTTTCTGTAAAGAGCCTATTTTTTCGTTGGAGGCTATAGTGGGGAAACCACTATAAGCAGGTTTGGCAACTAAGAATCAGACTATACTAGGTTGAGTAAGGGTTAAAGTAAAGGTGGATTTGCTAAGAGATTTCCCTAAAAGAATTAAGGTTGGCGTGAGGAGTAAGACTGCGGAAATTATAGAAAAATGGATAGCAATAAACGATGACCATCTTCCAATGTTGCAATGAACAAGATTGCTATGTTCTTCATTCGGAGTTGTATCCAAAGATGGAGGAAGCAGGAGGAACATATAAAAGAAAGCACAAGCTAAAAAAGAGGAGGATATAAAACAAGAAAAAATCATAAAGGATAGGGAACAGATAAATAAAGAGGTGTTAGAACAATGGGTGGCAACATGAAAAAAGGAAACAAAATCAATCATGGAAGGCCAAATAGAAGCGAGAAGTTAAGACAAATAATCAATTTGAGGTGTTGACTGAAAGGAAATGTGGGGATGAGAACAATAATGGGGTAGTTGTGGAAGTGAAGGACAATTTTTAAAATATGAAGGAATGGGTGAAGTAGAAATTTGGGGAATTGAAAGAAGGGGACACACAGGAAAACATTACCAATGCTAAGGGGAAAAAACAAAAAGGCAATAATTAAGGCAATACAGTTGTTCAAATAAATAATTCAGAGGAAAGGAGTAATAATGATACCCCTTACAACTATGAGGAGATCAATGACCTAGCTGGTGATAAATTGTCTGATATTGGTTCTTCCAAGAAAAATCAAGAGCAGGGAGTCATGAAGACAACCTAATGTCCGATCAAAATAATGTTGAAAGCCAAAAACATGAAAAAGAGAAGGAAAAAGAAGTCTAGAGTAGTGACGAGAAGTTATCGATACTCAATTGATGCTACCTCAGGATGTACAAAGAAGAAGTGATAATGATGAGGATGAGGACACTAATGAAAATGTTATAACAATGGCCAGGGAAGGAGATTTGTCACCTAGGCAGATAGAGACATTTAAAAGTGCAGCTAAAAAGGGACAGGTTAAGGTTCCTTTATAGGTTTGAACAAGGAATACAGATAGAAACTCTGGCATTGATCAATGATAAGGAAGGTGCATTTTTGAAATATTAGGTCTGTTAAGTCTCAAAAAGCTTTTGAAAGATTAGTAGACCTAAATAAGAGAAATCACTACTCTTTAACAGCAATCGTGGAGCCTTTTCAAGCTAAGGAAGAACTAGAAGTATATATAAGGAGATTAGGCTTCCAAATTCATGTTGTAATAGCTCTTCAAGGATATGAAATTTTTGGTCCGAGGAATGGACACAACAGGAAATTAGGGAATCTGGACAGCAAGTTACCTTCAAATGTAAATGCACTAAGGTGTTCTTGAAAGTCACTGCAATATATGTTAGGTATACGATTGTGGGGGGATTAGAATTATGGGAGGAATTATAAGATATTAGAGAGGTAAATCATGATCCTTGGATGGTGGGAGGGGAATTTAGTGTTATCTTAACTGAGGAAGAAAAGCAGGGGGTTTGCATTTCAGTATTGCTGAAGCTCAAGACTTTGCAAGTTGTATTGCCAATGTGCTTTGATAGAACTAAAGTTTAAAGGGAGGCATTTTACTTGGTGGAATGGTAGACTAGTGAAGGATTGTATCTTTAAGAAGCTTGATAGGGTCTTAGTTAATCAGGAATCTTTACAATTATTGTCTTCAAGTGAGGTCTATCATTTGATTAGGTAGGACTCAAACCATGCTCCTCTGCATGTTATATACAATTCATAGGAGGAGCCAACTTAAAGGTCTTTCAAAGTTTTAAAGTTTTTGGTAAGATATAGTAGCTTCAAAGAGTTAGTAAAAGAGAATTGGAAGATAACTTTATTGGTGACCTTTTTGTGTGAGCTAATGCAAAGCTCAAAAGGGTGAAAGTAGCATTATCTAAGTGGAGCAAGACATCTTTTGGGGATGTTATTAAAAAGGTTGCTACTCTGGAAGAATAGGTCCAAAAAAGAAGTAGAATTGGAGATATTTTCCATTCCTAAAATTAACAGGAGTTAAGTAGGGTGAATGCGGAGCTCAGAAGGTATTATTTGTATGAAGAAGATTTCTAAAAGAAAAAGGTTGTATGAGATAGTTTGGAGAAGGGGACAGAAATACAAAGTTTTTCACTTTATGTTATAGAGAGAAGAGAAAGTTAAATATATCAGAAATCCAGACTATGCATGATGATGTTATCAGTACAGGAAGAATATTGGGGATGCAGTTGTTTCCTTTTATGAGGAGCAATTTAGGGAGGACTCAAGTGCAAGGGATTGTAGAATGCTGGATTGTATCCCTTCTCTTATTACTACAACACAAAATGAAAAATTGATAAGGATGCCTGAGTTAAAGGAAGTTAAAAGGGTGGTTTTTCTAATAAATGGAGATAGTGCAAGTGGACTTGATGGGTTCTCTGGGGTCTTTTACCAGCAATATTGGGACATATAGGTGAGGATATAACTAGAATGATTCAGATATTTTTCTGTGAAAGCTTGTGACCTAGTATATTACTCACACTAACTTGGTCTTGATCTCTAAGAAGGAGTTTGTGAAACACATAGGGGACCTAAGGCCAATTAATCTAAGTAATTTTGCAAATAAAATATTCTCAAGGCTGCACTTGGAGAGATTGTCCAATATTATTCCTCAAATCACATCCCTAAATCAATTTGGACTCATTAAAGGAAGGAATATTGCTGAAAATGTGCAGTTGGCTCAGGAGATAATTGGAGACATTCACAAGAAGAATAAAAATAATAATGTGGTGGTCAAATTGAACATGTCAAAGGCAAATGATAGAGTCTCTTGGGTTTATCTGACAAAGGTCTTGAAGAGATTTGGTATTTCAGAAGTACTAATTGATATGATCTGGAGATTGTTAAGTAATAATTAATACTCAATTCTTATTAATGGGCAATCATATGATTTTTTCTGGTCATCTAGAGAAGTAAAATAAGGGGATCCCTTCTCTCCAATTCTATCTATCATTGCAGCAAAGATGATGTCTAGAAGCCTTAATAACCTCTTCGAGGATAATAAATTTGTTGGTTTTGGTCTTCTTAAATGGAGTCCTCAAATCAACCACTTATCTTATGCTAATGACACCATCTTTTTTGGGTCAGGAATAAATATTCTATCAGCATGCTAATAACTTAGTGATGAATCCCCACTATTTATCTTATGCTAATAACTTATCTTATGCAATGCCTATTTATCTACTCTTAGTGATGAATCCCCAAAGAAGATTATTAATCAAATTCATTGTATTTTTTTTCCTTTTTTCGAAGTAAATTTGGTAGCGTAAAAGGAAAACATTGGGTCAAATGGAGGATCTATGCTACCCAGGGAAGAGGGTGGAATTGATTTTAGATCTTTACATGATATGTCTAAACCCTTTTTTGCAAAGTTGTGGTACAACATTAGGACCTCCATAAACTCCCTATGGATTCACTTTATGTATAATAGATACAGTAAGAAGGATCATCCATATATGGTTAAGGCACAAAGGGGCTCAAAGATTTGAAAAAAAATGATTGACATTAGAGAGGAGGTGGAACATGAGATCTAGTAGCAAGTTAAGGCTAGAAATTTAAATTTCTAGACAGATAGCTAGACAAAATAGGGTCTCCTATATTTTTTTGAAAAGCAAGGAATGGAACAAGACTGGAAAGTCAAACGACTTCATTAAGCAAGAGGCCTGGGATTTAGTGAAGTTGAAGGATTTGATATCTGAAGAAATGGTGGATCATATTAACCTAAATGTCAGTCCTATATTGGGATGCTTGAATGATATCCCAAGGTGGATGCCTAGTACTGATGACTTTTTAACCACTAAATCAGCTTATAAGCTACTAACAGTAAGAGAGCGCAGTTTGAGATGGATGCACTACATATAGGTTAATAGATTACCATTCAAAATTAGTTTCTTCCAATGGAAGATTTGGAAAACAAGAACACCTATTGATGAAAATTTTAAAAGGATGCACATTAATATTATCTCAAGGTGCTACTGTTATGACAACTATGCATATGAGATAATACACATATTTTTCTAACAGCTTCCATAACCCATAGGTTACGGAAGTTTTTTGCTTCTTGTGCAAGTATTGTAATGGAAGAAAGGCATCTACAACAGATGATCTATAGATAGTGGGGAATACATGCAAACCTAAAGGTCCAATAGGTCTGTAAGATTATTCATATGGTGATAACTTGAGATTTATGGAAAAGGAGAAACACTAGTAAGCATAGAAAAGATGTCAAATTTCAGAGCCTTGTCCATCAATGTCAACAAATAGTTTATCTATTTGCTAAGAATAGATTTCCATGGATAGATTTTCCAAGAGAATTGGAAGGCATCTTTGTGGTCCTACAGAAGTATAGACCAAGATTACACTGCCTGTAGGTATATGGAACTTGCCAGAGGAAGGTTGATTGAAGTGTAACACTGATGGGGCATATAGAGGCAATTCAGAGCAAAGTTCTTATGTTTTATGTATAAGGAATACCCAAGGAAATATCCTCTATACAGAGGCAAAAAGATTAGGGCAGATGACTAATATGGGGGCAAAGATTAAAGCAATACTATATGGATTGATCTACTTTAGCAGAACAGAGAAAAATAATATCATTGTGAAAATAGGCTCACTAGTCCTACAGAAGATAATCCTAGAGAAATGGAAGAGTATTTCGCATAAAAGGGAGGATATTGAGAAAATTCACCAAATTGCAGCTACCAGAAATATTTTGATTACACATATCTACAGGAAATTTAATTAGCTTCTCGATATTTTGGCTAATCTAGCAATACAAGTAGAGGTTGAATTATACTGTCATTCTTTTAATAAGCTACCGACTGCATGCAAGAGAATTCTCAATTTCGACAAAAGTCAAACTCCAACACTCAAAACCAGAACCAAGAAAATAAACATACAGGAGAATGGAGTTTTTTGGAGAATTATTTGGATAATGACCCAGATCTATTTACGCATAGTATTTAGCTTGCAAAGGGCAAGCTTCAAATTACATCATATACATATAGGTGTTGACAATAGCACAAAATTACAAAAATATGTTTTTCATAGATTTTTACATTAAAACAGATAAACCTAGGTGGACATACAAGGTTGTACAAAAGAAGCAAAATATGTGCTATATAACTTTACAAAAAAAGGCCCCAAAAGACCTATACAGTGCATCCAAAAATATCGAGTCAAAGATGCAAGTTAGTATGGATGGGGATCTGCCTCGACTTTCGTACTCCTACAAGAACCCATAAAATTATAAGTATGGTTGTGAAAGCAATATGTATCAAAATGAAAACCACTTTTTGAGAATCTCATCGGAGGCTGATGAAGATGGTAAACTTGGAACCACGGTAAGTGGATACATAAAGGAACATAGACCTGACAACTGGAGGAGCGTTTCTTTAGAAAATAAAATAGAAGAACAAGTTGACATAAAAGTTTTAGGTGAAGAGAACTTACTCTGGCTGAAAGTATGGTGGAAAGGAAGAGGCGCATCTGAAGGAGATCAAAAGCCATTTGCAAGAAGGAGGAGGAAGAGATGAAGGAAAATATGAGTAAGGATTTGGAAAGTCACCTGGTCAACACAACTGAAGTATTTAGAAAGTGCATATTTTTTGATATAAGGGTGGTGGGCTGAGTTCTTTACATGGTATTAGGCTTTTTGTTGTTTTTATATAGGATTCAGGAAGGACATTTAACATATCCTACTCTTTTGGTAATAACATGAGCCCATGAACTCAAGAATTTTAATTAAAAAAAGAGAGGGTAAGAGGGTCAAAACCTTCGTTAGGATGTTGAAAAATATATGGAAGAAATGACCCAAAGGCCCCCAATTAAAATAAAAAAGGATGCCTGGATAGAACCTTCTAAGAAGTCCATGCACAACCCATCATAAACACTACTACCCATAGTGTGGCTCATATGCGCAAGCATCCTGACAGTGCTTCACTAAAATAGGTGTAACCTTTTGGTAGAACTCCGAATGAGGTGAATCAGTGGCATTGAAAAGATAATTCAAAAAGATTTCATTGGTAGGTCATTCAGCATCTAACTTATTGTGTTCTAAATGATATGATCATTTAAAATAGATACATATACAAACTCATGCTAGAACTTCATCGATTGGAATAGTTTGAGCTTGGCTTGATGGGAAAGAGGCTTGGAATTGCATGAGGGGTCATAGAGGGATTATCTAAGGCTATTAAAGGCTTAAGGGAATAGGAAATGTCAAAAATGATATTCATAAAAATTGCCCAAATCAATCCATGAAGGCTCGGTTATAGTTCGAACATGAATGCACAATCGATCCTGCATGTCATAAATCAATATCTAGAAACTATTCTACCAGGATCCAAACCCACAAACCCTTTCACGGTCCATAAAGTTTATCACAGGCCATAAGTCCCTTAAACAAAATATTCAGCTTCCAAGACCCCATCTACGACCCATTATTATGGCCCATAAAGCACTTCACGACCCTTCGACTCTTCTTCTACTTTACCTCCAGAATTTGAATTTGTTTCAAAGCAAAACCCTTAACCCACAAGGCAATTCTATGGTGCATGACCTAAACCACGACTCATACTTGTGTCTCATACTTTCATTCCAGTGACCAAATTTTCAACTTTTGCCTTAGTCTCAACCTCAAACTTATGGATCGTTACGTTTGAGTTGATGTCCATTATTAATGTTTGAGTATCTGAGTAATTGGGTATTTAAGTCCTTCATTGTATTTATACTTTGATATGTCTAGCTTAACTATCATTCAAGATGAATAATATCAAAGGGGAGTTATTGTAACAACCCCTAAAATATCCTAACTTAAAAAATTATAAAGTACAAAAATTCAATTTGGTTTATAGCGGTGGGTTTAGCAACATCCATGGCCTATAAATACATTTATGGATTATAGATAAGGTTCATGAGACCAAGGCTTACTGTCCCAAAGGTCATCCTATTCTACTTGCTAGGTCCACAAGTTGTAAAAATTTCTTCGAGTTGTAGCCCATGTCTGGTAGTCCAACTCAGAGTTAAGACTAAAGGTTCCACGAGAAGGCTTCTATGATCCATATTAATGTTTATGACCTGCAGTTTAGGTTTCGTGGTTCCAGGACCAAAAATATAGTTTTAATACTTTTTTCACGAACATGCAGGAAGAGCTTGTAAAAAGACACAACAACCCATAAAAGAAAATCGTGAACCCAAGTCTTAGGTAATTGAATACATGCCCAATTTCGTGAAGCAGATTGTACAACCCAGATAGTCCTGGTGGTAGATCCAACCCTGAAAAGTGTCTAGCTTCTATGATAGGCACTCTGTGGCCCCTAAAGTGGACCATGACCCTTAGATGGGATCTCATGGTTCACTCTGACAGAATTTGTGAGGGTCAACTTAATCTTTTTTGCATTCGTTTTTAATCAAACTATTGATGTTTTAGGATTACAATAAACCCATTTTCAGTACCCAATGAAACCAAAACCTTATAAACACTTCAAATATTTTTAGAGAAAATCTAAGAGGAGAAAAGCTAGGGTTCGAAAGCATTCACTGATTCTTTCAATTTTGAGTAACGTTTCAATCTTTTAGGTATCTAAGCTATTTATGGATTGAGTTTGTTCACACGCCCAAAATCTAAATTCCTTCTTGATTGAGTATTAGTTGAGTTAATTCTATATATAATTATGCATTGAGATTATCACTATTTTTATCTTTTATATTATTAAATTATTATTCGTGGCTACTTTTCATTAATCCTAATTGAGTTGATGATCATAGTTTTTTCATATATTATTTGATGTTGAGATTCATGATTTTTATGCAGTAAATAAAGTATTATTTTGAAATAAGACTGTGCACACTTTTCTTGAGTTTGAAAAAACAAGACAATTGAGTTTAAAGGAATTTGAGCATTGAGTTAAATGATACTTTTAGAAAAGAGTTTTGACAATATTTGAGTAACTTTGAAAGTATACTTTAAATTAAATAGCATGATAATTTGAGATGATTTTGAGCTTTTTTAGTTAGAATAGATGAGACAATATGGGCACATGTTATGGGATTAGAATTGAGCATGGATTTGGATAACATTACAAATAACTCAAATCCTATAGACTACGCAACCAAGTATGAAGGGGCCCTAGCCTCTGTTGTCCTAAAAGAGGACTTTTCCATTGGTTTGATTGACGTTAATATCTTTATGCTAGGAAGGTGCTGGATGACTGTGGCAACGACAATAGTTCATTGTATCATCACAGACTCATAAGTAGTAGTTGTCAGTCAGAGAAACCCCTTAAGTGTAAATACATAATTTGATTGAGTTGCATATTTATATATTATTATTAAAAACAGTGTTTATTTTTAAACCTGCACATCATAATAAGTTGAGGTGGGCTCTATTCTTATCATTGAGTATCCTTGAGCATTATTTCTATTCAGCTATTATGCATATCGTACATCTATGTACTGATTCTACTCGATGCTGCATTATTTTGTGACATAGGTACAAGTTCTAGAGATTCTCGGTATATGTTTAATTGAATATATATTTGTTCCAGAGCAGTGGTGAGACCTTCTTGCATTCGAAAGAGTTCTTTTTATTTTAATTTATTTCATTGTTTGAATAGTTCATTTAGGTAGTTGTGGGATTATCATTGGCACCTCTTTGGATTTGATAGAGACTTCATAGACTGAGCCAGATGATGTTAGATTTAAGTCTGTTTTTGAAATTATTCTTATTAATAAAGTGTTATGATTTTAGTTATATGTTGAGTTATTCTTTTATTGATTGTGATGTTTAAGAGCCCACGTAAGTATTTCTTAATTTTATTGAGTCTCTTATTGATTGAATGTATGATTAGGACAAGCAGTTCGCTTGAAAACCAATAATATTTCTGAGTGTTGACCTCGCTTAAGCTACCCTCTCGCGATGTAACACCTATCTTATAATAAAAGGAATACTCTCTTCTTTAGTATGTGCTAATATTATTATGTCTTATTTATTAAGGGGTTATCTAGGATTAAGCTGCATAGTGATACCCACCAAACGAAAGGGAGTCTTGAGTACTCAAATGCATACAAGAAATGAAAAATTATTCAGTGCACTAAAACCTAGTAAATGAGGTTCCATATTAAGGAAAAGTCAGGTTTGATCATGTTGTGGAATCAAGACAATCTATGTTACTAATTATAAGAAAAGGTTAAGACCCTGTAACGCCTAGAAATAGATATTTTTTATCTATTTGGCAAACAAAGATGTATAGGCGAGGCAAGTGTTCTTGAAGAGAACCATGATGTAATAGTGTGAAGAAAGTGCAAAATCGATGGGTGTAAGAGCTGCTACAATTGGTTCAGCGGGAGCTGCTGTTAGTATTGGGAATGTCCTTAATTCCTCAATTCATTTCATGGTGTGAAATCCATCATCGAAAAAATTATTTCGTTATGCCATTTTGGACCCTATTCTAACCAAAGTCATTGCATCGTTTGCCTATCAACTGAGATAGCAATAGCCAATTTTTAAATAGAATCCTTGGCATTGGAAAATTCTAAGGATTTTATCTATTTAAAGTAATAGATGGTTGGATATTCCCACAAAGAAGCCTTGTTCTCAATGACCAATCCTCCTTCTGAATAAAGATAAGGTCATCAACCAACAACTAATACAATTGGTGGAATAAATCTACTTGGAGCTTCCATTGATTTTTAAATTAAACTCCAATTTCTCTTTTAGCTAGTTAGGGGAACTCTCAATAGATTAGTTTTTAGTAGTTGAGGTGAAAGTAAATGAGAATTGGAGAGAGAGAAAAATCTCCTTATTGAAATTGGTTTCATGTGATGCATGTCCAATAAGAGAGGCTCCAAAATGAGAACAAGCGAACAGAGACTCTAATGGTTATGGGATAGGTTTGGTTGAGTATTCATTATGTAAATACGCCACTAAAATGATCATATCTTATTCAAAGGGAATTGAAATGACTAGGATCTTGCAGAACAAGAGGACTCGTCTAAGGTAGTTAAAATCCTTTTGGGAGGCAAGATAGAATCTTTTTTAAGGATAGGACCACAAACCCTAATAGAAACCTAAAGGGAGGCTTGATCTACTCTAAAGTAGAGTGGTTGTACATGTATTTTTCTTAGAGTTGATTGAGGTAGAAGTGAAACTAAGATAAGAACGTAGTCTTGTTGCATCTTTTAAAAGAGAATGGGCTAACTTATCCTATAAATAAGCTAGATCCTCTCCATTTAGATTGGGCTACTGTAATTACTTACCTTACTGGTGTATGAAGAAGTTTGTTGGTACAGATATCATATGAGATATGAAAGAGATTTTTGACTTAAAGACTACTAGTTGAAGTAACTTTAACATTTGACCAAAGAGGTTAGCGCTAGAAAAGCAAAAAATGAAATGTTTATTCTAAAAGAAGATTATTTGATTATTCTTTTTGCCACGACCCAAGCCTCGGGCCTAGATGTGACACGGTGAATGGAGAATCCGAGGGAACCCCAAACAAGTCTCTCAACCTATCATTACACATTATTGATCGCGAAAGCATATAAAAGACATAAAGAGTAAGAATAAGAGCAAAGGGACTAAGGGAAAAGCTTGCATAACATCATAATCAAGAGACAAAGAGTCAAAGCTCATATCATAGATACATAGCATGTCCAACAAACACCTCTATTACATAGATAAGAGCGGGGGCCAAGACAAAGCAATCGGCCTCACCCTCATAGTCAAAATAGAATATAAAGAAGAGTGTCACAATCCATAATAAGAGAAGCATAGATAAACGTCCCCGAAATGGAGGACTTACCAACTAGATTGAGTAGTATCAAACTAACCATGTGGAGGAGGAGAATGAGGATCAACTTGGTCTCCGGTTCCTACATGGTGATATCATGTAGGCAAGAGTGTGCGTTAGTACGTTTGAATGTACTAAGTATGTAGATGCAATACAATAAGAGATAGGTATCATAATCAAAATGTATAATAATAGGCAATAGGCATAATATAACAATATAGCATGTATGATCAATGCTTAAGTAAAACATGCTTAAGTAACTCATGCTTATATAGGATATTACATGTGTAAAAGAGACCAAACTAGATTTTCAAAGTACAAACCCCTTGGTAGGTTGATGATGATCTCATCCATCACCCTGGTGTGTGTGGTACAAACCCCTCAACTAGGATTTGGCAATCTCACCTACCACCCTGGTGTTTGAGGTACTAACCTCTCAACTAGGTTAGTATTAATCTCACCTATCACCCTAGTGTTTGAGGTACTAACCCCTCAACTAGATTACCCGGGCTCTTAGTCCCCCGGGATCGGGCATGGTCTAATGCAACATTTTAAATAGAATATATCATATGTTAAAGCTCTTTTCATCATCGTATAATCATTCATATCATATCTCATGCTTTTGACCTTTAATTCATCAAGAAACCATGACTGGATATTCTATCAAACACTTGACGGGTGTGTAAAGCTAATATAAAACCATGAAATATAGGGATAAAATCATGCAAGAAAATCCATTATAAAACCATCAATCAACACCTTGCAACACCCTCAAGCAATATACCTCAAAACTCCTCATCAAATCTTATAATAGATCAAAGATTTATAGCTCAAAACATAGCAAAACAATCACAAGTTCATACAGCTTTAAAAAAGTTCATAGACATGTTCATACTAGTAAACCCATTTGTAAAATCAACTTTAAATTATGCAAATTAAGTAAAAATGAGGTTAGGGCACCATGGGTGGACAGATCCAGTGATTAAAATCCACATACCTCAGCTTTCGAGAAACTCTTGGTGAAGATTGAAAATGAAGACTTGAAGCATGAAGAAAATCCTTAGATCCGAAAGAGGTTTTGAGACTTGAATTTAGGAGTGAAAAATATGGCTAAGTGTTTGAGTGAGTATTGGGGAATGTTTAGGATGATATGAGGGTGAAATATGGCTAAGTATAGGTAAATACAGGTATGGGAACACTTAGGACCAAGACATAGAAGTCTTGGACTGAGCTAAAAAAAAGGCCATTTTTGTACTGTGGCGCATCGCATTGCCACTTGAAATTTCATTCTTGAAATTTTATAATTGCTAATATTTCGCTGTAATATCGGTGTTAGACCCTTTTCCATCTAAGTTTGACCCTCTGAATAAGAATATGAAGTCAGATTTTTGATATCACGTACGAATTTTGAGATATATGGAAATTATGATTTCGGGCACTTTCGAGGCATATTTTTGAACACTTTTTGGAGTCGTTTCAATATCTCCCCCTTAGGAACATTTACCCTCGAATGTAAAAGAGACATACAAGACAAGTGTGATCATAAAAAAATTAGCCCCAGCAAGAATGCAATATTACATTTAAAATATCATTTTCAAAAGCTAAACATAAGTGTAAAATTATCATAAATTTGTCAACTTTAACATGAATGCATATGAATGACATAGGGCTGAATAGAGGAGTTGAAATCACATACGAGACTTAGAATTAGTACCTTAGGCTTGAGTGGACTGGAGAAGATCAAGATGCCACTTTTGTATGTCAACTTCGGCCTCCCATGTAGCACTTTCGACTTGTTGGTTCCTCCAAAGGACCTTAACGGATGCCACCTCCTTGTTCCTCGATATCTTCACTTGCCTATCAAAAATCTGAATCAAAACCTCCTCATAAGTCAAGTTGTCCTCAACAAACTCCACAACATCAAGAGGCACAATAGCATTAGGATCACCCACACATTTTCTCAACATAGAGATATGAAATGCCGGATGACCCAATTCCATCTCACTAGGTAACTTCAACTCATAAGCTACCTTGCCAACCCTCATCATGACCTCATAAGGACCAAAATATCTTGGGCTTAACTTGCCCTTCTTATCAGAACAGACCACACCCTTCATCGGTAGGTAAACCCAATCACCAACTTTAAATTTAAGGTCTCTTCTTTTCACATCAGCATAGGATTTTTGATGACTTTGGGCCATCTTCAACCTTTACCTAATCATCCTAACCTTCTAAAGAGCCTCCATAACCAGATCCGATCCCAAAAAAGTTATCTCACCAACCTCAAACCATCCAAAGAGTGATATACAACATCTCCCATAGAGAGCCTCAAAAGGAGCCATACCGATGCTAGAATGATAGTTATTGTTGTAGGCAAACTCACTCAATGAAAGATGACCATCCCAACTACCATTAAGCTCCAACACATATGCTCTAAGCATATCCTTAAGGTTTTGGATGATCCTCTTAGCTTGGCCATCCATGTGAGGTTAGAAGGTCGTAGAAAGCTTAACTCTAGTACCAAGACCCCTTTGGAAAGATATCCAAAAATATGAAGTGAATTATGTCTCACGATCCGATATGATGGAAAAAGGAACCCCATGCAACCATACCAAGTCATGAATGTACAACCTTGCATAATCTTCAGCCCCAAATGTGGTCTTAACCAGTAGAAAGTGAGCCGATTTTGTCATCCTATCAACCACAACCAAATGGAATCAAAAGCCTTGTCTTGGGCAATCCAACCATAAAATCCATATTTATCTCTTCCTACTTCCAAGTAGGAACCTTAATGTTTTGGGTTAGGCCACCCAACCTTTGATATTCTACCTTAACTTATTGACAAGTATGACAATCGAAAACAAAATTGGCAATGTCCTTCTTGATGTCTCCCCATCAATACACATCCCTCAAGTCTCTATACATTTTAGTGGAACTGAGGTGGATAGAATAAGAAGAGTTATGGGACTCATCAAAGAACTTTTCTATCAAACTAGCAACACGTGGTACACACGACCTACCTTGGTACCTAAGGGCACCATCTCCCCCTTGGGAGAAAACCTTCATCTTGCCCTCTTTTACCAAGGCCTTTAATTTTAACAAGAAAGGATCAAGGTCTTGTTTTGCCATCACCTTATCAACCGAAGAAGACTTAGAACCATCAATAACAACAACAACACTATCAACCTCCTCCAATTTAACTCCCAATCTAGCCAATTGATGCACCTCCCTAGCCATTTCCTTATCACTACCATCAACATGAGCTAAGCTACCCATAAATACCCTACTCAAAGCATCCGCCACAATATTAGCCTTACCCAGATAATAATGTACACTCATATCATAGACTTTAAGAATTTTTAACCATCTCTTTTGCCTCAAGTTGAGATCTTTTTGAGTGAAGAAATATTGGAGGCTCTTATGATCGGTGAACATATCAACATGTACCCCATACAAGTAGTGAAGCTAAATCTTTAATGCAAACATAATGGCAACTAACTCTAGATCCTAGGTAGGGTAGTTCCTTTCATGTCTCTTGAGTTGTCTAGAAGAATAAGTTATGACCTTATCATTTTGCATCAATGCATAACCCAAACCAACCCGAGAAGCATCACAATGACCACAAATCCCTCAAGCCCATCCGATAGTGACAATATAGGAGCAGACACACGCTTGTCTTTCAATGTTTAGAAGCTCTTCTCACACTCATTGGTCCACACAAACTTAACCTTTTTTTGAGTCAATTTTGTTATTGGGGAAGCAATGGAGAACCCATTCACAAACCTTCGATAGTAACCCGCTAAGCCCAAGAAACTTCTAATGACCGACGGAGTCAATGGTCTAGGCCAATTTCTAATCACATTGGTTTTCTTTGGATCCACCTTAGTACCATCCCCCGACACCACATGTCCTAGGACGGCAACCTCCCTCAATCGAAATTCACACTTTTCATATTTAGCATATAGTTTCTCCTTCCTCAATCTTTGCAACACAACCCTCAAATGAGCCTTATGCTCCTCCTTACCACGAGAATAGATCAAAATATCATCAATGAAGACCACAACAAAGGAATCAAGGTAGGGTTTGAAGATCCTATTTATTAGGTCCATAAAGATGGCTAGTGCATTGGTCAACCCAAAAGATATCACAATAAACTCATAATTCCCATATCTAGTTTGGAAGGTCGTCTTGGGAATATCACACTCCCTCATTTTCACGTGATGATACCTGAACTGAAGATCAATCTTAGAGAAATGGCTAGCGTCTTGCAATTAGTCAAACAAGTCATCAATCCTTGAAAGAGGATACCTATTCTTTATGGTGACCCTATTGAGTTACCAGTAGTCAATACATATCCTAAGGGACCCATCCTTCTTTTTCATAAATAACACGGGAGTAACCCAAAGTAATTGGCTAGGTCTAATAAATCTCTTCTCCATCAAGCCCCTCAATTGTTCCTTCAACTCCTTCAACTCCGTCGGGGCCATACAGTAAGGGGGAACAGAAATGAGTTGAGTATCAGGAAAGAGGTCTATGCCAAAGTTTATTTTCCTTTAGGGAGGAATATCGGGAAAGACATTTAAGAAGACATCAAGAAACTCATTTACAACTAAAACTAACTCTATGAGAAGGACTTTAGACTCGACATCCCTAACCCTCACAAAATGGTAAAGACACCCCTTAGAGATCAATTTACGGGCTTTCATGCAAGAGATAAATACCCTTGACCACCACATCTTGACTTTCCCACTCAAGGATGGATTTATTTGGAAATTGAAATTTGATCCTATGGGTTCTACAATCAATAGAAGCATAGTAGGCATGCAACTAATCCATCCCAAGAATGACATCAAAATCATCCATGTCTGATTCAACAAGATCACAAGGCAATAATTTCTTTTATATGCAAGATGCAAATAGGACAACTTCTATAAACTTTTCTAGCAACAACAGATGCACTAATAGGAGTGGACACTTCATATGACTGATGCAATAACTCGGGGTCAACATAGAACTTTTAGGCAATAAAAGGGGTGACAAAAGAAAGAGTGGCACCCGGATCAATTAATGCATATACATCAGAGTCAAAGATTTTCAACATACCAGTAACTACGTCGGGTACCTCACTAACCTCTTGCCCCCCATGTAGAGCATAAAACCGTTTGTTCCTTAGGGCACAACCCTGATGACTACCCCTATCCAATGGAACTGCATTTGCACCCCGGCCTTTGCTAAAGTTTCTTGGACAAATCTATCTTCTTGTGACCAATCTATCCATATTCAAAGCATGCATTAGAACCTTTCAAACATAGGCCCTTATGACCCCCTCCACATTTAGGACACATATCAATAGGAGCCACACCACCAACACCTTGAGGCCTAGGAAAACCATTAGCAAACCCCCTATTAGTAGCATGAGAAGACACTCGGCCTTGATGGAGCCAGCCACCCCTTTGGAACTTATCCTTAAAATGGGCCCTCTTGGCCTCATGACCTCTCCTATTCCTCAACTTTTCTTCCCCTATTTGCTCAACATATTTCATCAATTAGGACAAGTCCATGTCACTAATTAGCAAAGCGGACCGACATTCTTCACTCACCAAATCAGGGACCCCCATCACAAACTTATTCATCCTAGATCTAGGATCGACCACCAAATAAGGAGCATACTTTGAAAGTTGATTAAACTTGAGGGCGTACTCTCTCACACTCATGGAATCTTGCTTCAGATTCATAAACTTTACCAACTTGGCTTTTCTAAGCTCAAGAGGGAAGAACCGATTAAGAAAAGCCAATTTGAACTCCTCCCAAAGCACCACATTACCATTTTCTTTCTCCTGCTTCCATTGATCATACCATATTTGGGATACCCCTTTGAGTTGATATATTGCCAACTCCGTCTTTTCATTCGGCCGAACACCCATGATATTCAAGATCTTGTAGACCTCATCAATGAACTCTTGTGGATCTTCATCACCTTTGACCCATAGAACACCGGAGGATTCATCCTCATGAAGTCCCTTACCCTAGCTCCCAGAGTAGTATCATAAGGGGCTTAGGCCCCTTATTGTCTTGGTTGGCCACAACTTGGGCAAGCATAGTGAGACCATCCCAGAGCACACCAAAGGTAGGTTGCTCCTCGAGAGTTCGAGCCCTTCTTCCTCGAGTGTTAGGCATGAACTAGCATAGCAAAGAATAATTCTTCGGGGGAGGGGGGACTTACCACAACTCTATAGCACGACTTAGAACATAAAGAAGGGAAACATTTCCTAAAATGTCTCATAGCCTCCTATTCATAGTCATGGCGCACTTCACAACCATGAATATGACTCTAATCAACACGGTGTCTTGGACTTTAAGGATCTATCAATCTAGTGCTCTGATACCAAGTTTATCATGACCTAAGCCTAGGGCCTACATATGACATGGTTAATGAACAATCAAAGGAACCCCAAACAAGACTCTTAAACTATCAATACATCATTGGTCGTGGAAGCATATAAAAGACATAAAGAGTAAGAATAAGGGCAAAGGGACTAAGGGGAAAGCTTTCATAACATCATAGTTAAGAGACAAAGAGTCAAAGCTCATATCATAGATACATAGCATGTCCAACAAACAGTTATACTACATAGATAAAAGTGGGAGTAAAGACAAAGCAACTGGGCTCACCCTCACAGTCAAAATAGAACAAAAAGAAGATTATCTCAATACATAATAAGAGAAACATAGATAAACGTCCCCGGAATGGAGGACTCACCAACTAGCTTGAGTAGTACCAAACTAGCCATGTGGAGGAGGAGATGATCAACTTGGGCTCCGGTTCCTACATTGTGATATAATGTAGGTAAGAGTATGCATTAGTACATCTGAATATACTAAGTATGTGGGATGCAATGCAATAAGAGATAGGCATCATAATCAAAATGTATAATAATAGGCAATCGGCATAATATAATAATATAGCATGTATGATCAATGCTTAAGTAAAACATGCTTAAGTAACTCATGCTTATATAGGATATTACATGTGTAAAAGAGACCAAACTAGATTTTCAAAGTACAAACCCCTTGGTAGGTTGATGATGATCTCATTCATCACCCTGGTGTGTGAGGTACAAACCCCTCAACTAGGATTTGGCAATCTCACCTACCACCCTGGTGTTTGAGGTACTAACCCCTCAACTTGGTTAGTGGCAATCTCAGCTACCACCCTGGTGTTTGAGTTACTAACCCCTCAACTAGGTTACTCGGGCTCTTAATCCCCCCGGATCGAGCATGGTCTAATGCAATACTTTATATGGAATATATCATATACACAAGCTCTTTTCATCATCATATAATTATTCATATCATATCTCATGCATTGGACCTTCAATTCCTCAAGAAACCATAACCGGACATTTTATCAAACACTTGATGGGTGTGTAATGCTAGTATAAAACCAGGAAATATAGGGTGAAATCATGCAAGAAAATTCATTGTAAAACCATCAATCAACACCTTGCAACACCCTCAAGTAATATACCTCAAAACCCCTTATCAATTCTTATAATAGATCCAATATTTATAGCTCAAAACATAGCAAAACAGTCACAAGTTCATATGGCTTTAACATAGTTCATAGACATGTTCATACTAGTAAACTCATTTGTAAAATCAACTTTAAATCATGCAAATTGAGTAAAAAGGAGGTTAGGGCACCATGGGTAAAAGGACCCAATATTGAAACCCATATACCTTAGTTTTGGAGAAACTCTTGGTGAAGATTGAAAATGGAGGTTTGAAGCTTGAAAAAAATCCTTAGATCCGGAAGAAGTTTTGAGATTTGAATTTAGGAGTGAAAAATATGGCTAAGTATTTGAGTGATTATTAGAGAATGTTTAGGATGATATGGGGGTGAAATATGACTAAATATACGTAAGTACACGTTTGGGAACACCGAGACCCAAGACTTAGAGAGTTAAAAAAGGCCATTTTTGTATTGTGTTTCATCGCAGAAGCGACGCGGATTTGCCACTGGAAATTGCATTCTTGAAATTTCATAATTGCTAATCTTTTGCTCTTAAATCGGGGTTAGATCATTTTCTCCCTAAATTTGACCCCATGAACAAGAATATGAAGTCAGACTTTTGATATCACGCATGAATTTTGAGATATATGAAAATTATGATTTGGGGCACTTTCGAGGTACATTTTCGAATACTTTTTGAGGTCATTTCACTTTTTAGGAGAAAGCTACAAGAAATCTATAGATCATGATAATGCATGTTCTAATCCTTGCACAGGCTCATCTTCTTTCAACAATCTAACAAAGTGAATTTTACAGAAGGAAGGTTAGCGAGATCCCAACTCTGAGGAAATAAAAGAAGCTCAATCATGAAAAAACTAGCTAGGTGTCACCACATATGTGTGGTATCTGAACCCCTGCGAATGTAGAGTCCAATGACTTATTTGAAAAAGATGTGAGTATCCATCTCTTTCTATAACCCCTTGTAGATAGGGGCATTTTGGATGAGCTATGTAATTTTAAAAAGATTAAGCCTGGATTGAGAATTGATTGATCTAAAATAAAGGCTTGATTATATATAGGAGAAAGGTGTTCTCATACTCTGAGACCATTTTGTGGAAACCTAGAAGAGGCAAAAATCTTTTTTGAATAGCTCTATTCTAATTAGATTGAGTCACAACTACTTGTCAAAGAAGACTCGAGCATACTTTCTTATATTTCTCCTAAGTGACATCAAAATACTTTGTTAGCTAATTCAAAAGCAACAATAAATGAGATTAAATCAGACAAAAGGTTTATGTCTCACTCTAAGGATTGGGAAGTTTAGACTTCCTTTCTCTTAGGACTGCTATAAGGCCAATAAGATCAGGAAGAGGGAGATTGACTCCTTCCTTATGCGGACTGAATCTAATCAAAATCAACTTTATTATGACGCCTCCTTCTATCGCAATAGAAATTGAGAATGGAGGTGACTTCGCTATACTTTTCTATAGTTAGAAATTCCAACTCAAAGGCCCTGGTAGTACTTGTTGATATCTAATTTTATCCGGTCTATAGCTTAGTTTAGAGTGTTATTTAATTAAAATAAGTATTTTATTTATATTCAATCTAATTCAAATATTTGTGTATTTCTAATATTTTTTATTATTATTTATTTTTTGATGTTATATAACTTTTTTTACATGTTAATTGATCTAACTCATCGTGTATTTTAAAATTCAAATTCATACATTTTTCGACCCCACATGTCCCCTCCTTTTCCTTTTCCACTTTACTTTTTTTTTACTTTTCTTTACTCTCCCACTTAATTCCCACCTAACTCCCCCTTTCCCTTGACTCTTCTTCTTTGTTCCAAGAAGAACAAATGAACAAAAAATTTTCCCCAAAATCTGCCTCCTCGAGCCCCAAATCAGTTCATAAATCAGCCCCAATCAATCGAAAATAGCTCTACCTCAACCTACCATTTCAACCCAAAAATCACCTGAAAACCCAACAAAATAACCTAAAAACCATTGGCAAAACACACCCGGCGAGGAAACCCCATTTTCAGTCACCAAACTCTGCTGGAAATCTCCATTTTCAGCAACCAAACAATGATGACCCAAAACAACCCCTTTGCTCCATCTTCTTTCGCCATTTTTCCGACAAGGCCGCAACTAAGTCAATGAACAACGATGAACGAAGTGGTCACGACATGCCCAAAAAGCTTCCGAATCTGATCGAAAGTAAGGTAGCTCTTATTATATCACTTTTTGTTTCACTCACTGATATTAGCTTGCTTATATTGTAGCATATTCTTGAGGGTTTTAATTTTTTATTTTCATCTATCTTTGGTATGAAAGACTATTGTTCTTATATTTGTTTACATATTGGACTTCATTTATTTACTAGTGGTTATATTTGCTTTAACTATATTTCTTACTCAGTTAAAAATTGACTCTTCATTTTGTGATGTTGCCAATGTTTGAAATGAATTTTCTGCATTTTTTATTTTAATTTTTCTAATCATTTTCATGTTTGAATTGAGTTGCTGTAAAGTGCTTATTTACTTTAGGTTTAGTTTAATTTTTAAAGAGTTTTGGTTATGTTATTTGTTAGTCTTCTTTCTCTCCCTGTCCCTTATTTGGTGTATTTATTTATCTATTTTCTTTTAATCAAAGTTTTTGAATGGAATATTACCTTGTTTATATTTGATGTTGTAATTCATATTTGGATGTCGCGGTGATTATAGTTGGTTGCTAATTTCTCATATTGTCATTATTTGGTACCTTGAAGAGTTATTTTATTGTTGGATGTAGTGTTATTGAATTATTTGTTAAATGTGACCAATGACGAATCTACTCGTCGGATTTTAAGGCCTTCCGTTCAAAAAGATGGAACAAGTTTAATTTATGTTTATATTTGTTATATGTTAAATTCAAAAATTCAAGTTTTTTAATTCAAGTTCATTGTATGTTAAACCTGGCCAAAGAAAAATCTATCCGTTGGAATTTGAGGCCTCCCCATTAAGAAGGACGAAACAAGTTTAATTTATGTTTGTACATATTTCATTATATTTTGTCATTTTAGTGCTTTGTCTTGCCAATGAATCATCGTTAGTTTATAATTTACTTGTTTGTGTGATTATTAAAAGTGATACAGAAATTTTAGTTTAGGTTGATATTTATTATATTGTTAAAATTTAAATATTATTTTATTTTATTATTGTTCCCATCATATTATTATTTCAGTGTTGTTCCCAAACTCAAATTAAATTATTTTTCTTGTCCATACTTTCTGCAAAATCTCTACTTTTACTTTTGCTTTTGAAAAGCTAAGAAATACTCGAACGAGAAATGCTATAGGAGAAATGCTATTAACGAGAAGGGACCGTGCACATGGGAAGAAAGTTATCACATGAAGGACCATAAATTTGTAAGTGAACTTGTTTCATCATATCTTGACTTTAGTTTATTATTTATTTATCCATTATTATGTATATTGTTAATGCCTGTTTATTTCATGATTATTATACTTGTATTATATTGTCTATCTCTTTCTCAACTTGTAAAAAATAAATTCAGTCGGGACTCACAGTTGTGGATTCTGAAGGGTGTTAATACCTTCTCTTCAGAATAACTTGAACCCCTTACCTCGAATTTTTGATTCGCAGATCATTTTTGTAAATAATTAATTGATTTTCTAATTATCCTTAAAATTAGGTGTCGACTCCTAAATATTAAATTATTTTTTTTCATTATTCAAATTCTTTTATTTTTATTAATTTTTATCGAGTTGCCACGACGTTGCGCCTTCGAGACGTCAACAGTACTGACTTTGAACTAGATTAAATCGAAGCCCTTTTTCAAAATCCCTTCTCAGACGTCTTATTCCTTACATTAGTAATATATAATCAACTACTTGGCACATTTCCTTGTTCTGCTTCCTTTCCTTTTAGATCTAAGATAGTACTAACTAATGCTTGAAATACTCTTATTAGAAATAGGGCTACTCTTAGGTACGAGGTTCTCTTGGGTGGAATCATGCAGTACTAAACGCGAGATACATCCTCCAAAGAATAAGTCCTTTTTTGAACAAATAAATTCATTTTGGACCCTACATGTCTGTATCGGCCCGACCCAACACTGCGAGGTATTGTCCGCTTTGGACACCGTGGCGATGGTGCCATGCGTACCCGCACGGATTTGCCCTCTTGGGTTACCCCAAAAGGCGTCTCCCAAGTTAGATCCAAGCCTCTACTAATATAGCCCAGAAACTCTCCCTTTTCTACCGATGTGAGATTCGCCTAAGTGAGCCAGGCGACGATGCCACGCACTCACCCCCCGTAGGAACTAAGCGTCCTCGCTGAGGTTTGCCCCACCACCGGACGAGTTGAGAGTCGGCTCGGATACCAACTGTAACAGTCTGGCCCAATACTGCAAAATATTGTCCGCTTTGGACACCGTGGCGAAAAGGCCACGCGTACCTGCACGGATTTGTCCTCATGGGTTACCCCAAAAGGCGCCTCACAAGTTAGATCCAAGCCTCTACTAATATAGCCCAGGAACTCCCCCTCTTCTGC
>JAOTQJ010000002.1:12426054-12450232 GCA_025642045.1 Solanum sejunctum | reverse complement strand
CTGGAGACTTGGCCCATTACAGGTAATGCCTTTACCCAGGCTGTTCTTTTCTCCTAACTCGCTTCACTGGGAAAACTTCGCCTGTAGCCCCTCAAAGTAAAAAACCTCTCCATCGGCATTTGATCAGCTCTACTGGTGACTTCTTAGTCATAGTTAGTTATTTAATAATGCTTAGTTTGCTAATATGTGAAAGTATATGAAGGCCGAGGAAAGCTATCTAAGGAAAGGTTGAAGCCTTAGATGTCTACTTCGCTATTTAAGGAGAAAGTCACCAATCGTTCCAACTCTCTTTGATGAAGTACTGTGTTGACCAAGTCTTTCACTCATTCCTGTCCTTATTAGCTACTCTTCTTCATTTCATGATTGGACTCTATCTTAGACTACCTCACGACCTTTGCTTGAATAATTTCTATTCGACTGAACATAAAGACTACATTCTCTTATGGTGAGAACCCACCAGACTCGCCTACATGGCCCATTTCATGGTGAGCTGTAGGAAGGCATCTCATCTCTGGTATTACCAAAAACACTACCAAGCACATGTGAAGGAATGAGGTGAAAATGGATTTTCATTTCTTTACATCTTATTGAGATTGGCTTTGTGTTCTGTGATTGAAAGGGAGGATAGGATCCAATCGAATTAGCTAGATTCTACTTCTCCCTGGGAAAGCATGAAGAATCCTTAACTGATTCTGAGGGATGTGAGACAGTAAATGCAGTTATTTACTTATTAGTAATAGTTTTCTCAAATTCATTCCTGGGTGAAATAGAAAGAGAAAGGGATTTTATTGCTTGATTTCGAATCCACTATTTTCATACTGAACTTCGCTCAGCTTCGTTCGTTCCATTCAAGCATCTATATAGCAAATAGGGGCTTATAAAATCTCATCATGGGAAAGGGAAAGAAAGGCAGAAATAAGAAAGAGATTAGACATTGAGAAGGTTGAAATTATCTTTGAGAATCACAGTTCTAGTAGCCATCAAGTATGTCCATCGAGACATTAGCGAAAGGACTTTACAATTACTTTGCCAACTTCTCCCACCCCCGATCGGTAGGAGAATTTCCTCCCTCCGGGCCAGTGGATCACCAAAGAGAAGGAAGTCCACCTTGATATAGTTCCAATAGGCCTATTCTTTGACTCTCTTATAGTGTATAGTATATTCTTTCCATCTTCCTACTAGGATAGATATTCTAAAACTGAACCTCGATACCACATTTATCAAAAAGATATACCCTGGTCCCTCCATTAATTGACTGGCTTAGAGGGCATTCCGCACAATGATCAGTGCAATTCGTGCATCTGTTGGCTGAGGGTTCAAATAAAGTAAGTAGCTCGCTAAGAGGGAGTTCCCTGGCTGGTACGAATATATAGAGCTACTAGTAAGATAAGCAAAGGCAGTTGAGAGTGGAAGGAGTTAACCTCCAGCCTCAAGGTGAACAAATATAGCAACTGACAAGGAGTAGTTGTATAGGTACCAGTTAGGGTGCCAATCTAGTATAGCACTGCTAAAAGGGTGGTCAGTCGATAGCAAAACCAAAACTTCTCACATCTCTATGACTCTTTGTTCTTATGACCTCAAAATGATTAACTACATTCAATATAAAGGAGAAAAAAATATTTATCCTCCTATTCAACTACCCATCCAAGAGCATTTGACTTCAGAATACTTTCTTCTTTTTCTTTTTCTATGGACTGCATAAATCTTATTTTCCAGCCCAAAGGAAGATAATCTCTTTTGGCAACTCAATCCTCACGGTAATAATTATGCCAATTCTGCCTAAAAATCTCTTCATGTGATCAAGGGGGCTCCCTTTTTCAGTAGATGAGATTTGGATGAAAGGTATTATCTCAACGCTTCTTTCCTCTGGCTTGCTCTTTCAAATCCAATTTTGGCCTGCAGTAATGTAATCAGGATTTCATCTCCAAAATTCTTTTTTATATGAATGCAAGAGGTGGAAAGTTTTGTTAGAAATTCTGTCTTATTCCATGAGATCTAGAAGCACTTCTGTAACTTTCTCTCTTCCCTAGTGCTTTTTTTTTTACTTTTTTCAGAGGGCAATGAAGGCCTTCCTTATAAGTTCTCGCTCGATCGAAAGGATATAAGACATAGGAAACCTTAGGTTTGTTGACTCTATGAGGTCTAACCTTCACCATGACATTAGTGGCTTAGCTCTTCGCACTTCTCGCAGGCTTTTTTATAGAGAGAGAGTAAGGGGGAGGCGGCACGGAAGATTGGTCATCTTCGTAAAGCTTACTTTTTTGGTTCACCTCCTATGTGGTTGGCCTTCTTACCTGTTTGCCTCCTTTCTCTTAATGGAATATATCAATACCCGAGCTCCAACTTTGCTTGCATTCTTCACTGGCGATCGCCAGATATATCACTCATCCCGTAACCCATGGAGCGGTAAGGAGTCTTCTTGTGTGTTATAATCTTTACGGGAATGAATCGCATATGTTGGTTGAGAATTGCTCAAAAATTTATTGATAATGACTTTGCCAGGTTCTAGGGAGGTTACTCTTCTTTTTTGTTGATCGAGTCGCTTTCCCTCATTCCACTTGTCCAGCCCTCTTCATGAACTTGTACAATCGATGTCACAAAGATAGCCAACTCTATTATCAAAGAAATAAGGAAAGGGGTGACAATTTGGCACCAGATATCCGGAGGTGTGGAAAGAGTAGCTGTGAGAAGTGGAAAAACCATCAAAAAATGACGATAGTTCGTGGAGGTTTCTACAGAAAGACCATTTGGTTTTGGCAAATGGATCACAATTATAAGTACCTGGGAGCATACCGATGGAATGAACGAAATACAAACAGTTAACATAATATGGTCATAGGTTGTAACTTGATCATGAGAGAATTTGTTGATGTTGCACCCATAAAGTATGGAAAGTTCCAAACATTGGGAATTACCCGAGGAGGAGTTAGGAACAGGATCAAGGAGAAGCAAGAACCACTTAAATAGAGGAATCGATTGTATTTCGTCCTTTGTTCCCCATAGCAACTGGGGATCAAAAAACACCAAATTTGATGACTTATTAAGGGAAAGACGAAGTAAGAGCATGCTATTGGAGATGTTGCAATATATGTCGGGAAGGGCTTCGTTGATTGTGTACGAACAAAATACGAATCCAAAGGTAGGGTAAGAAAGGGTTTAGCTAATGGAAATATTAACTCTTCTGGGAACCAGTAACGCGTAAACCATGTCAAACCAAGATCAATCAATATCCAAACAGAATGGATTCGAACTTCTCCTAGAATAGTTTCTGGTACGAAATGAAATTCATAGGATATATATGAGTAATTCAAAGGAGAAATAGAAATATTTGATAGGATTCGATTCATTTTAGTAATGAACAAAACAAATAGGATTGATTATGTATCAAAACTGAATCACTACACAAATTAGAACTTGAAATAATGAAAAAATAATGTTATGGCAAGAAGATTTTTTCTCTTAGAGAGGCCTTTTCTTTGATTAGAAAAGCATTCCTTCTCTCAAGGAATTTCCATACCTCAATTAACCCTCAACGATGGTGCATTTCCAATTGGGCTTGGTGCTTTTGTTTTAAAAAGCCCTGGAAATGCTTTGCCTGGGTTGTTTTGACTTCTGCAAAGAATCGGGATTCTTCTTTGTCCCCACATAGGCTTTCCAAGACCTGGTATAGAGTTGGGTGATTGAATTAAAAGGGTTTAAGGTGTACCCTCAGTATGGAATCCAGGTCTTGTGGATCAATAAAGAGTTGGGGATCCTCCCGACTATAATAAAGTTGTTGACCAACGGAAAGCATGGGAGAAAGATGCACAAAGGAAAAAGGGCTCAAAAAAAAGAAGGAATTTCATATATAAGAAGAGTGGTACACTTCACACCAACCCAATCTATACTATGTTAAGTACAAGCCCTGATGTGAACGCTTATTAGACTGTTATAACCAGAGAGAGTTTCTTTGTTTACTCATCTCGTAAAGGCGAATCAAAACCTTTCTTTTCTATACTTTCTTCTCTTATGTATACAATGCAATTTCGTCTTTGTGATTGAGGTCGGCCAAATATGAGTTAGGTTGTAGCTATAGTCAGAACTTTGACTGGGCTAATTGCCTAAGGTTGACCTGAGGTGAGGATGCGATGCCTATGTAAGAAAGGTTGAAGAAGAATAAGAAACTCCTGGCATTTTTTAAGTATGCTTCATCGAATCCGTTAGGGCTGATGCTATGAAAGCCTTGGCGAGGAATAAAAACCTCAATTCTGCATAGTGTTGCATGGCTAAAGGAGTTCGGCGAGTGACCTTGAAAGCCAAGTCATAGAGATCATTGAATTACTGGAGCGCAGTTTACTATGCGAGTGAAGAGATTGTTGCGAGCTAATAGCAAGTAGACTTTGGCAAATGTTGGTAATCTGTAGCGATGGAGTATCCCATTACCTTTCTTTTGTTTTTTTTATCTACTCTCTTTGGTTAGGGTAATAACAGTATGGTAAGATCATTCTGACATAGCAATATCTGGTTTGCGGCTCTATTCAAAGACTAAGCGAGATCTCAAGAAGTGATGTGTGTCAGTAGCCTGTTGATAGGCTTTCTTCTATCTATTCTTCTGAATAGTTCTAGAAAAAGGATGGGCCTATTTCCAATTCTTTTTGCCTAAGAGCTTGTTTGTACAGGCTTATATCCATATTTTTGTACTTTCATATCATTCCCTTCCTCTATATGCTCTTTTCTTTTTTAATATTTGGTAAGCTCTAGGCTCCACAACGTTTACTCTTCCATCTTCAGCTGGTATATTTTGCATTTCCCCTGCAGCATTCATCCATCTAAACATTTGGATAGTAACGAGCAAAACCACATTCATAATAGTTATCGGATCTCCTGTGCTGAGCCTTTTCTTATCTCCTCTGTAGTAAGCTCTGCAGGCCATGCACTCCAAATTGATGGCGTCTCGACGTTCTCCTTGACGTCGTTCTGGCGCTCTCCCACTTTAAGAAGTTTGTAAAAGGACTCAAGTTTTTTGGCTTCCTATAAAGCAAACATATGATTGGGCTCTGCAGTGGTAGAACCTGGTGAACCGAGCGTACTATTTCCTAACCTTCTATGAACTTTTCTTCTCTTATGATTTTTGCTACTTTTTTTTATTTGATAGTATTGGTCTCATTTAGAGTATCAGTATAGTCACTCAACTAATCCACTCGTGGAGTGCATTTGGTATAGTAGTAGTCTGGTAGTTGAGACTTCGCCCCTTCTTCTTCAGTAAAGCCGAGCCCAACTATTGTATTGATTACGCCAAACATAGCTTTAGAGACTCTTACTAGATAGGGCGGCAGAATAGAAGTCTCACTACTAGCTTTTAGTCTTAAGCAGGTAGTGGCGGTCTGGAATGAATGTTATACTAAACTATCCGCCATTTCATTAGGACAACACTTGCTTAGTCTTTTTCTAGATTGATTACGAAGCATGGTTTGGAAAGGTCAGCTGAAAGATGGTATATATCAACATTCAAGCCTATTCCTTTGTGGTTGGCCCCAGTGCTTAAGGCCAGGTTCCCTCCACATACATATGAAAAGTAAGCCAGCCATATTAGCTCATCAACTTGCCTTAACACACCTTCACTATATAGGTGCGGACTTGCGTACGGTATCACTTTCCTATCAAGTAGATGAACATCAGGTTTTAGAGCTTTGTTTCCATACTCAGCTCACTACAACTACAGTTGCTTCATGGTTTGATTGATTGTTTTCTTCGCCCTAAGTTGGTTGAAGTAGATCCTGCACCTATTAGGATAACACCTGTTCTTCATAGTATAAGTTCAAGTCCAGTCGAGGGAAAAGTAATTCAATTAACGGTTCTCACTAATAGATTTTAGTGTGTCAAATCCCCTTTCTCATCATGTCTATACATATGAGCCCTTATAAAAAAAAAGGAGGAATAATCACTTACTTTGGGACAAATCCTAGATACCTCCTTCTAGATAAAGTTCATTAGAAACTGCACCTACCATGGCATTCATTGCCCTGAAGGAGTGGTGATAGGTATCTTTCGCTACTCCCATGAATAGACACTCCCACAACCTAGCACAACACAAATCCAAACTTTCTCGGTAGAAGTCACCATAAAGGAGATGTACTTTCCTTCCACAAATAAACTATAAACTAGACAAGGTCTCGCAGTTTATGAAACTAGCAACTACATCATAAAAGAAGGTTCGTAGAACTTCTCTAAGCAACTATCATACTGTCGAATCTACTCTACCCTACGCTACCATCTTACTTCCTTGTGATTCAACCACGGCGGATATTTAGTCAACTATGGTTACGCTTACACCAAGAACTCCTATTTTATTACATGCATTAAGAGCTGATTCAATTGCAACACTTACTATAACAAGAAGAGCGTGAACTCATTCTCAAGCACTTAAAGTGGATGGCTTTTTTTCTTAGGATATTTAGTAAGGCTAGGTTGTAATCCATTTATTCATAGTAGCTATCCAACGAGAAAACTCTTTCAATCAATCAAGTAAGCCAAGCAAGGCAAATCGCCAATCGATTTGCCAATCTAACTACGGATAAAACACCAACCCCATAGGCTCGGCAAAATCGAGCCGCCCAGGCCGCAAGCGACAAAGAAGCAGATTCTCAGACTGAAGAAGGAGTGGCTACCATTGCTGAAGTCCAGCATCAGGAATAGCCTCAAGCTAGTGGCCCAGCCTAAAAAGCTATTGGTGAGCCCATAGAGATTGGAGCCAATCCTGGAAGGGCGAACCAAGGAACTCAGACTGTTGAGCAGTAACCTGTGATCTATTCGATTAACCACATGTTCTTTTTACTCGCGAAAATGGTGCCTTTAAAGCAAACTAAGAGCAGGAAGGGACTATGGCCCACATAAGCTTACTAATTAGGATGCTTGACTGATGTATCTTTTTTTTTTTCAAATGATCTGGGCATTTTCCTTTAGGTTGGGAGGGTTGTTATGTAGGCATACAACTCTTCCTAGGTTGTATTCGATCATGAATTACCAAAGAATCGATTAGTAGTATGCCTATGCCAGAAGACCTTCTCGCAGATGATTTCTAGTCAGTGTGCTGCAAGTGGCTTCTCGATGAATAAGTTGCGATTGCTCTTGTCGATATAGTTTTATTTTTTTAGTAAATTTCATATTTTAATGATCCCGTCTTACTTGATGATTAGGATTTTCTTTACCTATTCAAAAAAAGGAGATCTGTCTCACTCTTACTATGCTTCACACATGAAATTATACAGCTTTCGGGGGCTCGAATAGATTGATTTGAGAACTTGTTTCAGGGTTGACCCATTGGAGAACTTTCATAATCTCTTTCGCTCTCGAATCTAATTCTCTGCTTAGTGACTCAATCTTTCTTTCTTTTGAAGCTCATGCAAAGCGGTAAAATCTGAAAGCCTTGCACCGGCACTAGTTGAACCTGCTTCGGTCTCTTGCAGTGGCGGGCTTACCTTTTTTATTAGTATTGAATTTATGTCATTGTTGCTCATCATACTTGTTGTAAAAGGAACAAGAAAGTCTCTTTATGGGAGGGGCATACCCCACTGAGGTTTTCTTAATAAATTATATCAGAATGCTATTTCCATCGAAGAGAGGAACAACCCTAGCTGAGCTTTCACTCCTCGATTTAAGAATAGTTCAAAGGTAGGAGGATAATAAGAGGTTATCAACGTATAAATGTTTTCCAAGCGAGCCATGGGAGTCTAGGTTTTGCGAACTAGCCTGGACCGAAAAAGAAGCAAGCATGTATAAAGGGTTAGGTCCAATCATTCTCCTCAATTGAAATCGGGCATAACTGTGGGGGATAGGACATAACTCCTATTGTTTAAGGGTAAAAGGTTCATGAATAAAGTAGTTAAGAAAAAAGTTAGCCAGGATTGGTAAAGGAATAGCGAAAGGCTTAGAGCTTTTTTCAAGCAGCCTACTCTAGGTTCACTATTGATTCAATAATTGAGACAAGAGCTTTTTCTTTCCTTTCAAAGACCATCATCATTGACATATGCCTCCTCAACCTATCTGGAGTAGGTCTTTGCCGAGAAGTCAGTTAGGATGTAAAGTCCATATAAGAAGATCTCCTGAGAGGGTTTTTTGCCACTAAATGCTAAATTGGATACTGTCTCAAAATATAATAACTAGGTTTTTTTGATTCACCAGGCGCGCAAGTTGAATGAAGAAGATAGGTAATAGATGCCGCTGAAGGGTTTGTCTCCCGATTGGATGTTGTCCTTCTAAAGCTCAAGATACCCAAAGCTTTTGGTGGTCGTAGATAGCACCTAACAGAGTTTAAGTCAATTATCACGGCTGAAAAAGTTAGCGAGCATAAGAAAGAGAGAATAGCTAGTCAAATTACAACCTTCTTCAACTGCTGAGTCAACCCTAAGAGTGGATCTAACATCAAGCCTATCCCTTGACCCTTTTTTCGGGATCAAGTACTACTTATAGAAATAGAATAAAAATATAAATCACTAAAGGTAAGGCAAGTTAAGTTAGGGTATCAGTTGCTTCAACTAAAGAATCAGTCAAAATGAACCCTGAAACTAAATCCACAACAGAGCGAGTAGCTAGGTATGAATGTTACGGATCTAGCTCTTCACGAGCAGCAGAGCTAGACAAGCAAGCAACAAGGCTCTTTTTAGCCTTTCCTAAGGGTGTTTATCCTGATGAAATAGAATATATGGATATACAGGCTCGCTACTACTACTCAAACTACCCGAGATAGAACCAGACTTGCGTAGGAAAGAAAATAAAGTAAGTCCTCTCCTTAGCTCTTAGGCTAGCTCTAGGGGAACTGCTGGCAAAAAATCCATGCTGGAAACAATCTCTCTCCGCTTGAATGTTATCGCTTCCCTTGCCTTAACCCGACGCTCGTCACTTAGACTCTTTATCTAGGCTTGTAGTTTCCTCTGATTCTGCTCGGATTTTGTCCTGTAATGAAAAGGAACTGAGCTTCTGACAATGCCGATAGGAACTATTGTCCCGATTGAATTGGAATTGGCTGAAGATAAAGACTGAATACCAAACTCTGGTTGGATTACGTGATAGGGATTAGATGGAAAAGGAGACGTACCACCAATTGGGGGTTTCCTATGAATGTGAATTCGCCAAGTAAGAGGGGAGGTTTGGAATGAAACCAGAGTGGATCTGCAGCAAAGCGAAGGTATGGCGACTTTTATCATTTTGGATTCCTGACCGAGGGAGATCGCTTCCAAATCTTGAATCAACTAGTCGATCAACAACAAAGAGGCCCAATTCATTCTCCAGATGAGTTGGAAGTTGGGGCAGCCCGCGCGCGACCTATACCAATTTGACACTCCTTTTTACTATTCTTTCTTTATCACTTCTTCGAAATCACGAATAGGATTTTCCAGACTGGATGGAGCGAGAGGGGAGCTTACATAAGTAAGTGAAGGTCTTCAAACCTTTTGGGCCACACATGGACTGTAGGAAAAGAAAAGGGAGGAGGGTCACGTCCACTTGACCGGTATGGAGAGAGAGTTGTATTCGATCACGAATGACCAAATAATCTATTAGTAATATGCCTAAGATTACCAGAAGTGAAGTACAGAAGAGTACACATTAATAAGATGTTCATCTCGACTTACTCTATCTAATTAGCTTTATCTGATTCAATCGAAGGAGCCGTATCATTTGGCTTGCCAATCAATTGACCCGCTTTCCTTGGTCGATAAGGAAGCTACCATTTCAGCGGAGTTTATTCTATATTTATATTTTACTATTTTTTTTTGAGCTCATTTATTTACAAGAGCAAGGGCGTATTGTATTGAAAGAAGGGTTGCAAGCAAGGGATAATCTATGGTCCTGCAACAGAAAACAAAGGTGACATACTCTATTAAATGACAAAAATAAAGAATTCGCCTTTCCTATGTTTCGAAAGTAGGAAGGGAGAATATAGAATATCATAAAGAAAGAGATAGATTACAACTACAGGGTGACACCCTCTTATTGAATGAAACTGAAGAAGGCGTGTAGGCTACTCTAGTTTTTGATTACGTTTTACCTTGTTTAGAGCTCTGAATCTATGAAACCCTTCTTGATGATATCATAAGAGAAGATAAGTTCATAATCAATCAAGTATGATGAGAGAGAAATAAAGGACAAGATGTTAGAAGCAGCTAAGCGAATAGGTGCGGGAGTTGCAACAATTGCTTTAGCTGGAGCTGAAGTTAGAATTGGAAATGGTAGCTCAAAATCCATCATTATCTAAACAGATATTTAGTTATGCCATCTTGGGCTTTGCTGCAATTGCTCTATTTGCTTTAATGATAGCCTTCTTAATCACATTCATATCCTAAATTCTTGTATTATCAAATCTTATCTTAGAAATAAACTACGGTGACCTGATTCTCTTATGCGTCTCTGAGAGCTACGTATGCAGCACAACCCACAAAGGGTCCGGTCTAAGAATTGTATATGAAGGATTGCTGTTGGATTCTATACCAATGCATTCTCTCCATCAAATAAGGAAAGTCGAATCGCAAGGGCTTTAGCGACATAGCTATTCAAAGCAATCCACCCAGCTAGCAAGTAAGGAAAAACTACCTGCTTATTCAACACCAAGGCACCGAGCTAAGACCCCATCGGACATCTTATAGTCAAAACTACCACATAATTGAGTGAAGCACTTTAAGTCTTTCTTGGCCATGTGTACTTACAACACTGATTGCTTGAGTTCTTGAATCACAACATATCTCCAATCTCCCTCTTGAAGAAATAGCTTATCATTCCAGCTCCATGAGCTAGAGTTCGCTTCTTGCTAATCTTATTCATCATCTTTGAACTTGGTCAAAGAATTAGCATATCGATTGGTAAACCTGTGGACGTGGGTTAATTTCACATCAATTTCATCAAACAACTTCTGCATAAGGGATGCTAGGGAAATATCCTTCATCCCATTTGTCTGTCGAACCAATTTTGAACTTATTTATCCTCATTCCTTTAGCGATAGACAACCCTATCGTACTCGGGAATTATGCTTTCTCTTCTTAGAAGAAAGTTCCACACCTAGCGTACCATCACCATCCATTGACCGAATCCTCTCTTTGGGCATTCTTGCTGTGATCAAATGGCAAAATTACTCACTTGGCCTGCCTTCGGAGACCTGAAAGACTACGAATTAAGATGAGAAAGAGAAAGACTCATTGCCCTAGCCGGGTATTTGAATTTAGCTTGCTGCCCAAGCCTCTCTTTTTAGCGCCAACACCATCCTCATCCTCAGACACCAGAGATTCCAATTCGAGATACAAGCTTTAGGTTCTAATCTTTTGGCTTCATGCGTCTCACACTTGGAATTCTCTCTGAAACCTATATCTTTGTAAAGAAAAAGTCGACTTTAAACCCTCATATCATTTGTCCACCCGTGGGGAAATCATAGGTCGGCCTTTAAACTGTCGTGTAAAGTATCTCTAAAAGTCCTTTGCTCCTTAGCTACATTAGCAGTAATAACAATAGGACAAAGAATGACCCTTTATACTTACACGACCTAAAGGAGCTCTAAAGGCCATTCTTATCCTCTATCCGCTAGTTATCTAGTTATGGCTTCCCAACTCTACTTAATATCCAATTCTCGATTCCTTCTCTTGGACACCAACTTCTCAGGCTTTCCTCTGTAAACTAGGACATATTAGTGGTCGGTTCCGCTATATTGGAATCTGTTTCCATGTTGGGATCGTAACAGTACGTTCACTGAGAGGAAGCCTTCCTCTGACTCATCTCTTTTGGGTTCTTGTACTGACACAAGTCTTTCTATAAATCTACTTATTTCTGGGCTAAGAGAAGTACTTTTGTTTGTTGCCATTGAATTATCTAAATAAGTACTTATTTGCAAGAAAGTTTATGACATAACTTCTTGTTGTTGTGTCCGGAGCTCTAACTACTACGAGTAACTAGCTAAGATTCATACTTGTTTCCTAGGCTTCATATGTATCATTATGGGAATGTGGATTGGCCCAGGATCTTGCTATTCGAAGCTACCCATTGGCCAGTGAGGTACGAAGTCACTAATATAGCTAGCTATATTAGGTACGTGTAGTCACTCATATTCATGCTATTAGGGCATACAACTCTGTCAAAAGGGTAGCGAAAACGTTACCTCGCTTCCCCTGGCTCTCCCTACTTATTTAGAATAAGGTGGGGTAGGTCTAGGAGGGTTACTACAAGTGCTATGATGAGATATGTCTTTCAGCTTGGTCGTCGTCACACCACTCGCTGATGCGGATCTGGGAGGCTAGCATTGAATACGAATAAACTCTTCTTTTCATTAGTAATCTGGGCTTATATTAGACCCAGGAATAGTTGATTCAACTTTCTGTGCTATTGCTTTCCCTTGTTCAAATGGTAGGGTTTTAGTAGGCATAGAGTAGAAGAAACTGATCGATTGAGATAACATTTCCAGAAAGAGGAAGACAGAATGGGGGATCCAGGACATACCAGGGCGAAATGTGAGTTCATCGCCGAATTCGGAGTAGTTCAAATCAAAGAGTTCAAGATATGCGGATTAAGCGACGTAGGAAAAAAGAATGAAACCCCCGGAAGAGGGGGAAGGGAGAAGCAGGGCTCAAAGAACGAGCCGAGTCGTGATATTATGCCTTTACAGAGATGCAAAATCTCCACGAAGGCTTTCTTTGCTCTGCCTCTAGGCCCGAGAGCGAGGTGCAATGATCCTCTTTTCAATCTCTTACTTACTACGTGAAAGTGAACAACAATGGCATAGGTTATTAATGTTAAGGAGAAAATAACCTCAAAATGGCGAGGTTTTGGTCTAGAATAGGTGGGAAAAGGCTAGAAAGTCCTTACTTTCTAAAGCTAAATGTCAAGTATCATGATGGAGCAAGTCTGCACATGTTCCATTTTAATTCTTTTTTTGACGAAAAACATAAAGCGCGTTCAAAATCCATTTTCCCATAAAATAACATATAAATCCCATTCATTGAATGTATCTTATGTGTACTTCATGTAAATCACACTTGCCGGTGCATTTTATGAATAAAATTCAAAAAATAAATCATAATAGAACAGGTTTGCAATGAGGACCTATTGCGTAGCTTTTTGATTTTGTAATTTTGCTCCAGAAAATTATTTTTTGATCCGGTTGGCCTAAAATTACAGAGACTATTTTTTATATAATTTTCACCCTATTCAGTATTTTGACCTGGGTTTTGTCAAAAAAAAATTAGGATGATGTATTATTCGAGCAATCTTTTATCTAGGGATATTTCGATAATTTTCAGAGTATAACAATATCTCCTCCTTAGGAATATTCATCCTCAAATGATAATATCATACCTCGAGTTTACATCGTGATCTTGGACGTGGTCAGTACTCAAAATAATTTTTGGTCCAAAGCGAACCACTTGATCTGGCTACTTTACTCAGCGGGAGACATAAATAATAAATGATAAACTTAGATATAATGAAATAAAGACCACAATATATAATTTGAACAAACTAAATAGAGAAAATATCTCAACAAGAGCTGAAAGCAAGGACTAAGACTGATATCGTCTGATTTATAGAACCTTTAACCAAGATAATCTGAAACAAATACTGTCTCAGACCCACAGTAATCACAACTAAAAATAAATATTGAAACACAAATAAAGACTCTAAAGCCTCTGACTAGTAAGAGGCCTTACTGGTAGCTAAATAAAATGTTAGTCCTCAATAGAGCGTCTGCTGAGGGACTCTATCACCTGTGCCTGCATCATAAAATGATATAGGTCAAAAAAACATTGGTACATGAAATGTATGAGCAAGCCAAAATAGAGAACTCATGATAAGGCATTATACTCTGAAGTAGTTAAAAGCATATCTCAAAATATGACAGTAATAGTAATAAATATAGTGTATTCTGAAAGTAATATCATATGCTGACACTCCGTATGAAAGAATTAGTTTACTTTAACTTAGGGAGTTTTTCTAACTGACAACTATCACTACGAGCCTCGTGATGATACAATGCCTTGTCCACGTTGCTAGAGCCATCTCATACTTTTCTAGGGTAAGGGACAAAAACTAAGAGAATGAACCTGTCACGACCCCAACAATGACGTGATGGCGCTCATCTTATCCCATCAAAATAAGTCAGTCTAAAATCAGTTATAACAATAAAATGCAGAAAGATAATACCAAATGAAAATTTTAACTACAGATAATAAGTTAACTTAATTAAAATCCCCAAAAGTTGATTGTCACGTGCACAAGGCTCTAATGTGTTCCAATTGATTTGAAAGAAAAGTACAAGTTCTAAATGATGTTATCCCTAAATTAGAACAATAATCATAAATAGAAGTGAGAAGTCTGCTGAAATGACAAATAACTACCTCACATAATCTATGCAGGATGCCTCAGACAAGGAAGAATATAGGGTATCACAATGATTCGGGCTCGTAACCTATTAAAATATAGTAGAAAGGGGGTGATTACCAAACACACGGTACCTAAGAAGTGAACTGCTAAATACAAATCAAGTAATATAGAATATGGTACTCCTAACACCCCAACTGAATATCTACAACTATAACTTGCATAAAAACCAGCCCAACCTAACAATTCACAATCTTACATATCATATAACCCAATAATGTCACACCAACAATTATAGAAGACCAATATGAAAGATCAAGTGCATCCATCATAAGTTACACAAAAGTCACTCATAATGATACATGATTAAGATATGCAATGCAATGCAATATAATAATGTCAGGTGTAATGATGTATGTCTAGTCTAGTGATATACACCCGTTGTCTCTCAGTCCAAAACTCATGGGGGACTTTTAGTCCATATGTCTGTTGTGAGGTGCGACACGACCCTTGAATCATAGTATCTATCGTGGCATGTGACACGACCCTCTATTCATAATATCCATCGCGGTGTGCAACATATCCCTCAAATCATAATATCTATCATAGCGTATTATATGTCCCTCAAAATGGCACATCCTTTTAAATTCTTGTTCTTTCTCGGTCCACATAACACTTGCCACAAAAGTCAATGCAAATAGATATGTTTACACAATAATGGGGAGATGACTAATTTTAATATAATTCACAATTCAAGACAACATAGTCTTGATACAACATCAACATTAACTCAATACCTTTCAAAATCATTTTCAACACCTCACACAAGGAACCACGAAATTCTATATACTTAATAAAGGTTAAGAAATTTACTTGCCTTAGTCGAATGACGATCACTCAAACACTTGAGTCTTTTCCCTTTTGAATAGAATTTGTAGCACCCCGGTCTAATCAAATAAGAGTTCACAATAAGATTTCTAAACTAAAAACACCCAAATCTATAGTTAAGTCTTAATTTCTTCAAATATTATAAGTCTAATGGTTATTCATACAATACCAACCCCCAATATTAATACAAAAAACATATAAATATATAAAGATCCGAGAACACACCATGTATATTTAAATATTTCACCTAAATGAAGAACCAAACGTACTGATAGGAAAAGTGAACACAAGGAAAAGCATATAACACGAAAATATAATTTAACTTCTAACGCTGCTATCAAATTAATGCTAGAATGACACTTCCTATTTATTTTATAAGTTTGCCTAAGGAATGGGTCAACAATATGTCATAATTACTCCCTCTAGTCATGTCTCATAACCTTAATAAACCCTAGAACATTGCAGCAACTACGTACCAAGGTCAATTCTTTTTTTTTTCACTTATGCTTACTAACTATCATTATACTCCAGTGGTTGATAGTCACCATTACCTATTACATGAATACATATATATACACCTTTGAAACCACACAATGAAGTAATAAGTTTGACTAAACAACACAACAAAAGCACTAATTGAGGAGGGACATGTTGATATGCTGCCAAAATACAACACATTTAATGCTTAAACTTTGAGATTTTGTGTGTTCTCAATGCGACTTTTATGATTTTTCTAATGTGATTTTGTGCTTGTTTTTGCAGGAAAACATAATTAGCATGACGTTGGGAAGTTACAGACTTCTTCTGGTCTTTGAGGATATACGAGACCCTTTACGAGTCGTAGGGCATTCTACAAGTTGTAAGGGTAGTTTTGTGAAGATTTCCAATATTGGATGAAAGACTGAAGATGTGAAGTTCATCCACATAAGACCTCTTTTTATCACGTAGTTCACTCCATGAGTCATAATGAGGGGTTTCATGGAGATTACCCGAGAAGGATCACAAAAGGACTAGAACATGCAGATGAGGACTACGAGAGGTCAATATGAGTCATAGATCAGACTATGACTCGTGAAGATGTTATGTAGAAATAAAGTCTAAGGTTCAATAAGTTGAACACAAAAGCTCGATTATGACTGTAAACCCAATTATGAGTCATGACTGCGAGCCGTAGAAGACGTCGATCAGTTTTTCTAATATTCTTAGGGACTTATTTGTAAATAATAAATAGTATAATTTAGGTTCTTTTTAGTAAGCACTACAACAAACTTAGAGAGAGTGCACGAAATTAGAGCATTTTTAAGGTTTATACTTAGAGATAAAGTATTGGAGAGGAGAATACACTTCTGGATTCATTATATCCTTCAACCTAATTGGGTTTGCTTGTTCTTCAATCTATTTAGGTAAGAGATTAATTATATTTTCTTAATTCATAGTTTCTTTATCTACCCATAATATGAGTGGCTAAACCCATAACTTGGGGCTATGGGAACCATGAAGATCTAACCTTATAAACCTGGATTATTTGCAAATCTTAGAATGGATATTTGCATGTATTGATCAATTCTCTTCATTTTGTATGTTTTCTAATGGTGATCAACATTAGAACTCGCTTACAACAACTGCGTTATCCTCAAAGAGGAGGTGAAATTTGGACAACTTCAATAAGTTATAGTACCTCAAGCTTGAGTAGAATGGAAGAGATAGGGGTATCACTTTCCATATCGGCTTGGCTTCCCATTTCAACATGTTGGTTCCTCCAAAGGACTTTGATGGAGGATACATCCTTGTTCCTCACCCGCTTGACTTGTCTATCCAATATATCTACCGGGACTTCCTCATAAGTCAAGTTCTCTTCTTCATTAACCACCTCCAAGGGTACGATGGAATTAGGGTCCCCTACACACTTTCTCAACATGGAAACATGAAAGACTGGATGAACCATACTCATTTTGACGTGCAACTCCAATTCGTATGTAACTTTACCAATACGCCTCAATATTCGACAAGGCCCTATATATCTAGGGCTTAATTTCTCCTTTCTTTCCAAAATAAACCACATCCTTTATTGGTGAAACCTTCAAGTACACCCAATCATCAAATTCAAATTCAAGCTCTCTTCTTTAAGTGTCGACATTGGACTTTTACCGTCTTTATTTATTGGCCCCTTTGAGATTTTGAGGAGAGTTGGCCTTACCACCTAGTTTATTAGCTATTTATCCTATATTTCATGTTTTAGTGCTCTGTCAATACATTCTAGATGACTCCTATGTGATCTCTTATAATTCTATTTAGTTGGGTCCAAAATTTTCCTTTAAGGAGGAGCTTATAACTATAATGGATAGATACGTCTGGAGATTGAGATCAGTGGCGGCACTACTTTGTTGATGAGGCTACTTGGGAGTTAGAATCAGATATGCAGTTCAGATATCCTCGCCTTTTTTAGGCTCTAGATACCTTTTTTTTCTTTATGTTCAAGGCCGAACATTTATAATGATAAATGATGTAATGACCTGCTTGGTCATTTTTAAGTTTATCAGTAAAAATTACTATTTTAACACTTCGTAAGTTATTTTGGGCCTATTTTGAACTATCTATATTGTTGAAACTAAATTCTGAGTTTTAAATATTGAAAATATGACATTTGGTATTTTTGAAAGCTTAAGTTATCGAAAAGGTGAGTTTTTGTGCCATTTAGAGTTTCAAATGTCGAATTGGAAATCTATTAATTTCATCCGCTCAGGAATGTTAAATTTAGTCTAGGAGAAGTTACAGAACTGAATTCAAAGTTAAAATGAGTTTTTTATGCCCAAAGTTGCATTTTTGATCATCTCCAAAGACAAAATTTGACTTTGGTCAACATTCAGAGTTTGAAAGCTAGAAATAAAACTTCAATAGTTCTAGTAGTTTTGGATGATAAAATTAATGCTAAAAATGGTTTCATCATAATTTTTAGAGTTGTCGAGGGCTGTTTTGTAGTTTGAGTTTTAAACTAGTTTATTTGACTAGCATTGATAAATATGTATTGAAGGCTTCAAAATCAAATTCTGGTTATATTATTGAGTTCGGATTACCATTTTTAGTTTGAATACATATTTGTGTTGTGAAATTTTGATTTCTAATGAGTTTCGAGGGTCCGTCCGGAGTTGGGGATTGGACTACGCATTACAGATATAATTGGGATCTGGTGTAGTCACTTTATAGTAGATATTATAGGTCCTCGGTTGGATGGTTTGTGGTAGGGGAAATGACTTTGTTGGGTCTGGATCTAATTATGGAGGCCATGGAGAAGGTAAGGCTGATAGGAGAAAGATTGAAAACATCCCAAAGTCGTCAAAAATCCTATGCCTATGTAAGAATAAGGGATCTTAAATGTAAGGTTGGTGATTGAGTCTATTTGAAGGTCTAACCCATGAAGGGTGTGGTTCATTTGGTAAGAAGGGTAAATTGAGTCCAAGATTTGTTTGTCCTTATAGAGTGTGAAGAAGGATTAGTAAGGTGGCCTATGAGTTGGAGTTGCCCAATGATATGAATATGGTTCATCCGATCTTTCATGTGTCTATATTAAGGAAATGTGTGGATGACCTAAGTGCCATTGTGCCTCTTGATGTTGTGGGTGTTGTTGAAGACAATTTGACTTATGAAGAGATTCTGGTAGAAATTTTTGATAGATAAGTGAAGAGATTGAGGAACAAGGATGTTGCTTCTGTCAAGGTCTTTTGGAGAAATCGACAAGTTGAGAGTGCTACATGGAAAGCCTAGGTGGACATGCAAAAGCGATATCCCTATATCTTCCATTCTACTCAAGCCTAAGGTACTAATTCAAGTCCCCTATGTGATTTCAAGTGTTATGTATCAGCCCTTATGCCATTTGCATGCATTCATGTTTATGTTGACAAGTTCATCGTGAATTTGATACTTATGTTGAGATTTTGAAATGATGGTTAATTGCGTTGTTGTATTCTTGTTAGGGCTGATCTCTTCACGATTATCCTTCTTATGTACATTCCTTTGACATTCATGGATGAATGATCCCAATAGGGAGATACTGAAATGCCCCAGAAAGTGCTTGAAAGTGTGCCTCAGAAATCCCCATATTCGTAATTTCCATATATCTCAAAATTCATATGTGATATATTAAAAATTCAACTTCATATTCTTATTTTGGGGGAAAAATTGAGAGGAAAATGGGTATAACTTGAATTTTAGAAGACCCATAGCAAAAAATGAATTTTCTAAAAATTTTATTTCCAGAGACGGCCCGCATTTGCTCTGCAATGTGGAACCATCGCAGAGATATGTATTTTGCTGTTAATTTTTTTGTTTCGGTCCAAGGCTTTTGTGTCTTAGGCCTAAGCCTTCCCATGCATAAAACACCTATATTTAATCATTTTGCAACCCCATATCATTCAAGACATCCTCCAAAACTCACTCAAACACTTAGCCAAATATTTCACTCAAATTCAATTGTCCCAAACTCAATTCGGATCACAAAAAATTCATTCAATCTTCAAATTCTCATTCAAATCTTCCTCAAGGGAATCCACAAAGTTGAGATATATGGGTTTCAACCATTGGGTCCTTTCACCCATGGTGCCTAACCTTCCTTTTTATACAAATTATATATTTTCAAGTTGAGTTACTTAAGGGTATTCTTACTATGAATTTGATTATAAACTATGTTGTGATTTTCATGAAATGTGGACTATTTAAGCACATTTTGAGCTATGAATCTATATTCTATGATTAGTTTTGATAAATATTTTAATGTATCTTGCATGAGGGTGTTACCAAGTGTTGGTGGGTTGATTTACATTAATTTTTCTCACGTGATTTCACTCATGAATTGCATGATTTTAAACTAGCATTACACACTCGCCAAGTGTTTGAGAAAATGTATGGTTTAGGGTTCTTGAGTTATTGATAATCTACAGCATGACCTATGATATGAATGACTTTATGATGATGAAAAGAAGGTATATATATGTTGGTTTCATGAAAAGTATCTATAGTGTTGCAAGTGACCATACCTTGTTGAGGGGGTGCTATGCCTCAATCACCATGGATGGTAGGGTGTGACAACCATCAACCAAATTGAGGGGTTGATACCTCAGTCACCATGAATGGTAGCATGACAATCATCAACCAAATTAAGGGGTTGATACCTCAATAATCATGGATGATAGGGTGTGAAAACCATTAACCAATTGTGGGTTTGATACCTCAATCGCCTTTCAAAGGGGGTAGGTCGTGGATTCTATAATGACAGTTTCTTACTGCACATGTAATATGTTCTATATAAGCGTGTTTACTTCAAGTATCATTCATGCATGCCATATTGTTATATGCTCATTTTTCCCTAATTATGTATTTTGACCATGTTGCTTATCTCTTGTTGCATTACATCCAACATACTTAGTATATTCAAACATACTAATGCATACTCTATGCCTACATAATGTTACCATGTAGGAACTGGAGCTCCACTTGATCATCCTCCTCCTCCACGTGGGTAGTACAATCTCTTGAAGCAAGCTTGGTGAATCCTCAACTCTGAGGATAATAACTGTTGATCCTATGTTATATAAAGGCTCTTTTATTTGTTTATGTGCTTGTGACTATGAGGGTGAGCCCGAAAAATTATCTTGGCCCCTAATCTATGCTAGAGGTGTTGTTGGACAAGTTGTGTATTTATGCTTTGAGCTTTGACTCCTTTGAGATTTATACTATGAAAGACTTCCGTTAGTCTCTTTACTCTTACTTCTATTCTATTATTATTGTTTAATTGCTTCCACGACCAAGTATGTGTAAATGATATGCTAAGAGGCTTGGTTGAGGTCCCTTTGGGTCCCTATTTGCCGTGTCACGTCTAGGCCCTAGGCTTGGGTCATGACAATCCTATCTTGAGTTTTATTTTGGCCGTTTTACGTACTTTACATTCCAAGTAATCACTCTCTTTGGTGTTGCATTATATTATGATGCAGGTTTAGGCATCCATGATAGGCAAGATTTAGTAAGACAACTTTCAAGTTGCTGTTGGTGAGACCTTCTCATTCTCAGTAGGTTCTAGTCAGTTAGTTTGATTTATTTATTTTAATTAGATTTTTGTGGATCTTATTATGATACCTATCGATATTTGATCTAATAGGTTTGACATAGAATGAGTGAGGTATTTAGATGTTTTCTTGCAGTAAATTTGAGCGGTAGAAATGTGGTGCTATGATTTTTAGATGAGAACAATGAATTATAGCTAAGTTATTAGGGAAGGAGGGGTTTAAGAGGTGTATGAAAGATAGTATATGGTTAAGATGAGATTTTGATTAAGTTTATAATTTTTAGTGTGCCTAGACGGTATATTCAAGTTGCTAGTATGAAGTAAACAGATATAAGCATTCTTCATTATCCTTAAGATTTTGAATGAAGATATGATTTATAGACAATGCTAATTCTCTTAAATATAGCTTAAGTGTCTTCCAGTTTGGTAGGTGGGTGAACTTAGAAAAATGGTGTTAGCAAATAAGAAGGAGAAACTAGACCATTAAAAGTTAAATAGAGTGACCTTATAAGCCAATACCAGTAGTGACTATAGAAAGACTTTTATAGAATAAGGATGAGGTTAAGAGAAGTACCTTAGAAACAAGCCCTACAAAAAGTCCTAGTACATGTAGTGGGAGAGTTCTGTAGACATGAGATTAACATTTCTATAAGTATTAGAGCAAAATGAATATGGATGAATTTAAAGAAAGTGGAATGGGTCTACAGCTTAGAGTGTCAACCTCAAACCTAAGGGGGAGATGATAAGGTAAGCAACTAAGTCAAGTCATGAGAGTTAGATAGTACTATATTCATAAGAAGTTTTAGTGATATATCAATCCACTCCTACTCTAGCATCTTCTTAAATCTCAATCATTATAATACTCTATTGACGTCTTGCATATTAGCAATATATCCATTATCTATGCTAATATATTTTAGATAGATTCATAGCTATATAGATTCATAGTTATGCTCAATCCCCAAATGAAGAGATGAATATTGTATTCCAATGATCTCAATTTTACTTCATAAAATTTTAGATGTCAGCTTCAGTGTATGGATCTATTCATATAAGCACTCAAATTTCATAATATGACCAGTCTAATGGATATGTGACTTACCCTTAGTGCTTCATGACGTAATATTATGTCATGTGTATTCCTATAACCAAAAAAAAAAATTCTCAATGAATCATGTTATGGATTTCTTATTCTAAGCCCCTTTAATTAGTTTTTTAGTTTTGATGGAGATATCGATGATAGTAATTGAGTGATGATAGATAGGAGAAGGTTTATGTTTCTTGTTGTGATAGCAGTGATTTGTTATTCCATCCAAGCTAAAGTTGTCAGTGGGAAGGAAGAGTAAGATGAGGTGTAGTTACTTAGAGTAAGATAAGAGCATTCATATTGTCTTCTTGTAGTAAGGCATGGTATATTGGCAGCTAAAAACATAAGAAAGTAGAAAATTTGTAAGAAGAATGGTTGCTTAGAGCTCAAGGAGTGATTATAATACTAGGTTTAAATGTGGTACTTGTGGAACATGGATTAATGTATAGTGCATTAGGTGCTTATTGAGTAAGAATCATGGTTTGTTGAATGTGGTGGAAGGGAATAGTACTCTTGGAATAAAATTCCTTATAAAGGTTCAATGCATAAACTTTGGTACTAAGATTTACATACTCATCTTATGTGTAACATCTTGTGACTTATAGTTAGGTTTGAATGAAGTAAGAGCATGCAATTAGATGTATGCATACTTGTGGGGGTGCTATAAATTGCAATTGATGAAGTATTGAATGTAGAAAGAAGAGTGCTGCCGAGAAGTGTTGCTAGCCTTAAAAGCTATGACTTATATCATTCAAAGCACCGTACTCCTAGCCTTATTCCGTGCCTAAAGTACCCATGCTCTATGTTGAATAGATTTGGGATAGAGTGTGACTTATATTTAAACCCGTGTCATTCGTTCCTTATGTGCTATGGACAATTGCAAGCTTTCGATATGAACCAGTCCTATCTATGTTGGTAGAAAAGTTAGTGAGAAAGTAGTAAGGATAAATCTATTCCCTTCCCTCTTAGTCTCACCTTCATTCGAGGACGAATGCTCCTAAGGGGGAGATATTGTAACACCCTACAATTCTATTCATAGCATCCGAACTTTTTCGTCGTAAGTATATAAGATTTAACTTAGTGATACCTTACATGTACCTATATTTAAGGCTCATTCCTATATGTGTGAGTGTATTATAGGTGAATTAGGTTCATAAGAGACCTTTAGTACTTGGTCAAGTTCAAAACTTTCTAATTGATTAAGTTTTCACATTAGACTATGCAAAGATCAACTTTAAATGACCATAACTCTTAGCACACAAAAGATTAGGTGGCTTCTAATATATCAAATTAAATATATTTGCATTATCTTAAAACAACCACAAATTTCACTTTATTTTTGGAGTTCAAAGCAAAAAGTGATGATCATTTTACTATAGTCTGCCAGAGCAAAATTAATTTTCTACAACTCTGACTTATAGGTCAAGGATTGAACTACGACCCGTACTGTCAGCTCATGGAATACCATTTTTGGATCCCAAACTCTATGGACCCAATTATGGGTCATGAAAGCTTCTACAGGTTGTAGTTTGGGTCCATAAAATGAGTATCAAGATCCCGAATCCACCCTTGTTTCTATGGTTGGCTTCTACAACTCATCAAAGTTGTTATATCCCGTAATTAATTAAGTGGAGGTTAATTGCTCATTCGGGGAAAATTATTATGATTGAGGTGTATTCTAAATTTTACTAACTTATAGTGCGGGAGTATGGGATTAAATGAATTTTCGCGGGTAAAAATTTTGTTGAAGTCAGGAGTCCTTAATTGGATTAAAATAGAAAAGTTTGGGGACCTAATTGGTCAATGGGCTAACTAGGAGC
>JAOTQJ010000002.1:12387591-12423366 GCA_025642045.1 Solanum sejunctum | reverse complement strand
CTATTCAAATATATATATATATATATATATATATATATATAGAGAGAGAGAGAGAGAGAGAGAGAGACTATATATATTTCTAGTCAACTTTATGAATACATTATCTCTTTGCCAATATCATTCTTCACAACACCAATCCACTGGTGTATCTTCATAATAAGCCAGTATGTAATATCTGAAAGAAAGAGGATAAGGTTGTGAAGATCCCTGGTCAATATTTATAGCTTAAAGGATAAATCTTGGAAAATGATTGAAGGATTCAAGAGTGGTAATTTAAATAGAAATCTTGGTGTTTATGAATGGGAAACTTCATTGGGATTCATGCCACAATCATTGTTTGAGTGGGTCCTAGGAGATTGTTACTGTAGACTTCTCTGCAGAGAGATATGTGACAATAGAACTAGCAACTTCTGAACTACTACTGCTCTTATCTATTATCTGGATATACCAAGAAAAATGTGTGGTATTTTACTCATGGGTGGGGCAAGCTTTTCTATTCTGGTTCACGGTTTCTCTTGGCTATATGGTTCATCGAGGGGAGAGATTGAACTTCCAGAAATAAGAATGGTCTTATCAATACACAAGTGTATAACTCCCCAAGAATTTCAATCACACTCATATTCATTACCGTAGGAATTGGGTTCAAGCTTTCCTAGTCCCATTCTCATCAATAAACTCCTGATGTTAACAAAGGAGCATGGTTTATTTGAGAAATTTCTACCTCTCTATCTATCTATGAGATGTTTGGATTTTTCAAACTCCATGGATATGTAGAAGATAAATGTTATCCCCACTCGAACCACAATAAAACTTTTACTTGTTCAAATAGCAATTAAGGTGAAGCAGGGTGAGGAATGATGAATCTCTTTATGATAAATAGCTTCATTTTGCAAGTTTGTTACTACAAATAGTTCTCACAAAGGATTGGACTAATGACGTATACAATACTAGAATTTTTTATGTAGATACTACATATTTGGTTGTCATCCTTCAGAGAATATAAGTGTAATAAGAGCATTCATCGACAAAATGATCACCTTAAGATGATCATCTTGTGGCTATTGAGAATGAATGAAATCAGATGGTTCTCTTTCTCAATCTTTCTAATTTGCTCCTACAAAACAAGGTCAAAGAGATTGCAAAAATTAATCATTCACAACCACTTATGAAGGATTCCTCAAAAAGTTATGTATTGGTAATCTTTTTTAGAAATCGAATGGATTTGGTCTTATACATAAGAGAGGAAGGTAATCAAAAAAGAAAGAAAATGGCTTCTTCTTTCTTTTATAACTTAGGAACCGTCTAAGATGAAAGTCTCATGCATGGTTTTAAAAGAGAGAAAAAAGTGAGAAGTCCTCTTTTCGGCACTGACTTTCCCACTCCATTCGTTGCTTTTCTTTCTCTTACTTCGAAAGTAGCTGCTTCAGCTTCAGCTACTCAAATTTTAGATATTCATTTTTATTTCTCATCAATTGAATAGCATCTTATATTGGAAATTCTAGCTATTCTTAGTATGATATTGGGAAATGTCTTTGCTATTTCTCAAACAAGCATGAAACATATGCTTGCATATTCGTCCATAGGCCAAATCGAATATGTAATTATTGGAATAACTGTTGGAGACTCAAATGATGGATATGCAACCATGATAACATATATATTGTTCTATATCTCCATGAATCTAGGAACTTTTGCATATATTGTATTATTTGGTCTATATATCGAAACTAATGACATTTGAGATTATGCAAGATTATACACAAAAGTTCCTTTTTTTTAATAAATTGTAGCATCTATGTGCCAATTCTTTTACATAAAAAATTCTATTATCAGAAATGAGGTTTTAACCCATTTTAAAAGAGTCCTTAAGGTCATAAAGAGACTTTAAAATGAGTTTTCTGTAGGTTAATTCTTTTTATTAATCGTAGTATATGGCATGACCAGTCTTATTATTAGGAGTCCCATCCCTAACGAGCTAAAAGTTAAATAAGTGCTCTTAGCCTTTTTCTTGATAGTATGATTTGTGAAGCTCTTCCCTTCTACTCAACTTGTCTATTGAATCAGCTCTTTTGCAGGAGTAGGCAAAAAAAGAAACGCTTATGTTAAGCATCAGGTTTTTAAAATGATTTGATCCATCAATGGAAGCTATATAAGATACCTCGATTCGTACCTTCAAAATAACCAAAACAAGAATAGTGGACATAAGTAAAGGATAAGATCGACCATAAAGAAGAGAATTACTAAAGGAAATTCCCAAACAAGATAGGGTCACTTCTTATGGGACAGAACTCTACAGACTTGATGGACGGGCTTTCCTTCCAAAACGAAACAAGGAAAATTAAAGAGATATGTGGCAAAGAATGAATTGATAGATCTGTGGAGTTTAACTGATATAAAACAAAATCAAAAGGGCTAAGAGATCTGACCGATAACGAAACTAAAGCTTTACACGAGTCTTACTTCTTTTTTTCCAACTTAAAGAGGGAATAAAGCATGATTGCAAACTACATATAAACTCTTTAGCGGGGAATAATAATGACTAGCAATACAATGAAATATGAGAAAAAGGCAGAGTAGGAAGTCTTTAAAAACTAGGGTTGCTTTCTCTGTTGGTTCAATTCGCCACTAGGTGGAATCAGTTCATCGGCTCTCAATTGCTGTTTGATTACCTATGACAATTGCCTTAAGATTTCAATTCTGTACAAAGCGAAGGTAGGCGCTGCCCTTTTTGAAAGCTTACTAGTTGTTTCCTCTTGATCCTACAAGTCTATAGTCTATACTTATTGCTTTGATCGTCAAACCTATCTAATTCATCTTAGGTCCATGTTAATACAAATTAGTGAAATGAAGGATAATTAAGAAGTGGATTAAGCAAGCAAAGAACCCAACTAAGCAAATAGAATCTCCTATATCCATGCACAACAACCAGTCTCTGTGAAGGAAAAAGTGGCATCATTAACTCTAAAAAAGTAAGTGAAGGGTCGTCATCAAGCAGCATCAGCATCAACAGTGATAGTACAATTCTATCCGTTCATGTCTTGGTCTACAAATGGGTCATACTAAGAGTAACTATCACAAACAAAGAAGAAAAAAGATAAAATTCATGCCAGTAAAGGAATACGGTAGGGCACGAGAAAGGTAAAGATAAGGGGTTGTAGTTAATGCAAAATAGCGCTTTCCTTTTGACAATATTTCTTGGTGCATATTGAGGCTTAGCCTTCGAAGTACCACAGAAGCAAGAAAGCCAATAGACCTTGAATAACCTATAAGAAAGGACTTATGAAGATGATTTTACTACTGTATCAAATCCATATATAAATCATGTATGCAAGTTGGCACAATGCTTTCTCTTTTAAGAATATTATGCTCATTTGGTTTGCACGGTCAAATCGGCTCTTTTGCCTATGTATCCCATACCCAGTACCATTGATCTTACTGATGAGAGAGATCCACTAATTCCTTTACTTCAATGTATTATGTCCTCTAAATGGGTGGAGTACCCTTTATTTAATATATGATTTCCAGCATTGAGGGATATGGAAACATTGAATTAGCCAATTTTTTGAACTTTTCTTCGATTCTTGACACATGTCATGATGGATCTAAAGAAATCAAAATGAAAGTCTAACTCCACTGGAAAAAGTTGAATATGAATTAAACCAAAGAGGAGTTTTTTACTCAAAAAGTAGTGGTAGGAAAGAAAGCAGCACACTAGGACGAACACCTTCTTTTAAATATTAACTCAAGGCCTCCTTTCCTTACTCATTGGTTTGACTACTTTATAAGGATTGAAATAGATAAAAAAAATCCTATATTTCTTATCTAAGACCACCAACATTTGGATAAGCAAATATCAGAAGTTTGAAGCAAACTCTAATGAGCAACGCTTCCTCGTAGGGTCACACAGGCTCGTTTAGCCACATTGATTGTTAGAGCTCACTTCACACCAATAGAATGGTAAGCCTTCTCCACTTCAGGTTGAGAGCTCCTTTCTAGATGAAGATCTAGACCTCGATCGACTCCATCTATGGTGAGATTCCCAGTATATATGCATGATTTACTATCAAAATACGACACTATCGATGCCTAAAACTTAGGGTTTTTTGTGTTCTTAATGTCACATTTATGGTTTTTATGTGTTCTTGTATTTAAATTTGCAGGAAAGCAGGTTGGAATGACTTGGGGAAAAATTGTAAACTTTTCTAGTTTCTTGCAGTAAAGGAGGATTTTGTGAGGAATTCCAGTAGAGTATGATTTCTAAAGTTCAGCTATACGAGACCTCTGTACGAGTCGTAGATTAGTCTATGAGTCATACAGAGATGTTTTGTGAAGATTTTCAGTGAAGTACCAGTAGATACAGATGAAGTATATGAGAGTGCAATATGAGTCGTGAATCAGTCTAAGACACATAAAGTGGATTTGTTATAGTGAATTCCAGATTTATGAAGCTGAATATGAAACCCCGATCATCACTTGTGGAAGATCTATAAGTCTTAAATAGGCTTCGTGGAGTCCACTGACCAATCTTTCTAAATTCTTAGGACTTAATTGTATTACTATAACTAGTAATTTTAGGTTATTTTTGGCAGAGAGTACAAAGGAGTATAGTAGAGAAACGTCATTAGGAATACTTTTAGGGTTTTGTACTTAGACACTTTAATTTTCGGAGGAAAATAAACTTGTGACTTAATTTGATCTTCAATCGTGTTATTATCAATTAGATTGGATTGATTTTCAATATAATTGGTAAGTGTTTAATTATGTTTTTTCAATTCATAATTTCTTTATATACCTATAACACGAGTAGCTAAATCCAGAACTTGGGGTTGTGGGAACCATGTAGATCTAACCAAATAAACCTGGATAATTTGCTTTGTTTTGCATATTTTCTAGTGGTGGCCAACATTAGAAATTGCCTAGTGTTACCTTCTCGATCCAAGTGGTAATGAATAGGAAAAAAGATTGATTAAGAGGATTTGTTAATGTGTTCTTATCTAATCAACCAAACTAGACAACAGAGAGGTTGACTAGGACTATGGATAATTGTTAATATTGCACACTAAGGAGATGATCCAATTCACATAGTGAAAATTGCCTCTCACCTTTGATCGAAGGGCTTGGTGAACTTAAATTATCATATTGCATGCTATACTCTAGTTAAGAATTAGGTTATTTGGTGATATTGAGTTAGTGAATCATGGGAAACACAATACCTATGTTGCTCTTCATTATTGATTATCTCCTGTAGTAGTTAGTTTAGTTTATTTTTTTGTTGAATATTGCAAATCCTTCGTCTCCTTCGGAGAATTGAGTTGGTTAATTTCTTGAATTGCTTGTTGATGAATTTCCATTGAGTCTATGTATTCCCTTGGGCTCAGCCCTAACTTGGTTAGGTTTTATATCTTGATAATGACCGATTTATCCTTTAAAAGGAGGTGTTACTTAGGTGACATCAAAGATTTTGGCGCCATTTCTGGGGAATACAATGAGACTTAAGTTGATTCATTGAAGTATTTTAAGTGTTAATCCTTAGTTCTATTTTAATTTACTTTGTTTTTATTTTTGTATTTGTTTCTTTGCATGGTATACTAGTGGTATATGCCGAACACTCATAGTCAAGGAAATTCCTTAACTCCACTTGATCCAGAGATCTAATGAATTACTGGATTAATGGATCAAAAAAATGTCAACAACACGTCCAACATAGACTTGAACAAAAATGAAGGGGATGATAATCCACCTCCTTTGGAGAATATTCGACAACCTCGAGAGTTCGACATAAATAGTTACCAGTGGAATTAGTATAGGTTGAACCCCATGGCTATGGGTATGACTAGGGTCATTGTGTTGCCACTACTGCTGACTGACAAAAAGTGCAGTCTTAAGTGGGTTACTTCAAATATTGCGGAACCATGGGCTATTTGTAGGCTTACCATCCGAGGATCCACACATCCATTTTCACAATGTGGTATTTGTAAGAGTGTGGTGGTGACACAAAATCTATCTATGGATGATGTAGGACTTCATATTTTTCCTATTTCTCTTATGGGCAATGTTGCATTATGGCTATCTAAGATCCCACATAGTTCAATCACTAGTTGGGCAGATTTATAAAAACCCTTTTTGGAGAGGTACTTCCCTAGATCGAAGAAGCTCAAGTTGAAGGAACAAATCAACAACTTTGAGCAACTTCCTAGTGATATGATAAGCACTACTTGGGAGCGGTTTACTAAGTATTTGAGGAAGATCCCTGACCATAAGATAGTTGATGATGCTTTGGTGGATATCTTCTATCGTGCCCTTGATGAGAACGGTCAGGATTATGCTGACACTATTATGGGTGGCTAGTTTTTACATAAACCATTTGCAAGGATCATCGAGCACACAGAACAAGTGGTCAAGATGAATAGTGTATGGGGGAAAAGGGATAGAGCCTCAATGAAAGGTTCATGTGCCGTTAGTGTGGTTTCAGAGAAAGCCAAAATTAATGAAGAGGTCATGCAAAAACTTACTCAAATTCGCACTGACATGGAGGTGATGATGAAAGAGAATCAAGTAAGATAACATGTGGTGGTTTATCAAGCTCCCATGCACCTATCTATGAGGAGCCATATTATGAGGAGGCTGCTTATTTATTGACTGATTAGATTGGGGGTTTCCGGACCAACGTCCAACGGTCCAATTAGGACTATTAGCACCAAGGTTAAGGAAACTAAGTTTGGAACTATGGTAGAGTTGGAGCTTTTAGAGAAAATTGTGGTGGTTATTATTATAGAAACAGGGTTCTAGATGCAGATTGGGGATATAGAGAAGGCTTCAAAATGGTCCATATGTGCCTTCACACAACTAGGATGCAGGTACAAGAACTTCTAGAATTTAGAAGATGTTTGATTGATTATTGAAGAAGGCTGAGACATATGATGAAACTCTAAAGGGCATAAAATTTGACATTTCAAGTATCAATCAAAAGATAGAGTCTCATTTTATGGCTATTAAAAAACTTGAACAATAATTTGGTCAAGTGTTAGCTCAGTTGAATCAGTATTAGAAGGGTACATTGCCAAGCAACATAGTTTAGAATCCTAAGAATGAGGGGTAATGAATGGTAGTTACTATTAGAGGTGGCAAAAGCACTATTAATCCTCCTATGACAGTTGAGGAAGAAGATGTTCGTGAGAAGGTAGTTGCAGACAAGGATATGTTTGAAGGAGATGATTGTGTCAAGGATGGGGTAAGTGAAGAAACTCAAGAGACCAAAAGGTATAAGCCTGTCCAAAGGCCTCTTCCTCCTTTCCCGCAAAGACTTGAAGTGAGGGAGGAGAAAGGCAAGTTCAAGAACTTTCCCTCTATGCTATAGTATTACTGAAAGAATATAGGCTCTTCTCGAAGGAGATGCCGCTAATTTGGTTCACGAACAAGAAACCTATCTCCACAGCAAGCAGCACCTATCCATCAACATCCCTCTAATCAAAGCATTGGAGAAAATTCTAGGCTATGCCAAGTATATAAAGGACTTGATCACCAAGAAGCGTACTGTTAGTCAGGAACTTTCTAAAGAGCTTCAATACTATAGTGCTATCACTACTAAGTCCTTGGTTCAAAAGTATGAAAACCCAGGTTCTTTTACGAAACCTTGTAATATAGGTGATGTAGCTTTCGTGAGGACACTATGTATTTGGGTGCTAGAATCAATTTGATGCCCGATGTGATCTAAAAGAAGCTTGGATTGGGAGCCCCTACCCCTACTAACATGCTATTGTTGATGACAGATCGAAAGGCGAAGAAACCTATACGGATACTCTATGATGTGTTGGTTAAAGTGAAAAAATTAATATTCCCTATAGATTTTTTGATTCTTGATTGTAGATTGATTTTGAAGTCCTAATTATCTTGGGAAGACCATTTCAAGCCACGAGACGAGCTCTAGTGGATATGAAAGCCGATTAACTCAGATTTAGATTGAACTATGAAGATGTTGTTTTCGATATCTGCTAGTCCATGAAGCATCCAGATGAGCTCAACAGTGAAATTTGGGCAGTTGCTGAAATCTAGTAATTATCACGACCCAATCCTGGGACCTAGACGTGACATGGTGCATAGGGAACTCGAAGTGACCCCAAGCAAACCTCTTAGCATATCATTACACATCCTTGGTCTAGAAAGCAAGAAAATAATAACAAGAGATAATAAATAAGGATATAGGGGCTAAGGGACAACTTTCATATCATAAACAATGAGAGTCAACGCTCATAGCATAATACATAATATGTCCAACAAATGCCTCTATTACATATATAGAGCAGAAGCCAAGGCAAGCAACCAGGCTCACCTTCATAGTCAATACATACATAAAAAAGTTATAGTCTTAGAACATAGCATAAGGTCATAAACATTGTCCCCAGAATAGAGGACTCACCAACTAACTTGAATAGATACCACAAGCCACGTCGAAAAGGATTATGAATAAATGAAACTTCGATTCCTACATGGTAACATTATGTAGGCATAGAGTATGTGTTAGCACATTTGAATGTACTAAGTATATAGGTTGGAATGATAGCAAGGGATAGGAAACATAATCGAAATGCACAATTATAAGCAAAGGATAGCTATAACATAAATATGACATGCATGATCAATGCTCGTAAATCATGATCTAGGAATGTAAACTCAATATGGAATACATACTAAAACCTTTTTTGCCAACCTTCATGAAATGGGACAACTGACCCCCACTCACCATATAGTATAACCTTCTTGGAGAGTGTTAACAATACCTCTACAGTAGGATATAGTGTTTTTGATAGGTAGCATAAGATGTCCCTTAATTTATGATATAATCTTTTGTGTAAGAGCCGTGATTCATTCTATCTAACGGTATGGTCTTTTTGGTAGGGTGTCTATACCTTATGATATGATCTTTTCGGTAGGAACCATTAGTCATTCTACCTTACGACATGGCCTTTTTGGTAGGAAGATAATACCTTATGATATAATCTTTTCGGTTGGAATCATAGAACTAGCTCATCAAACCATTACATTTCAAGCACCAAGGGAGGGCCTTCTCCATTTTCTCAAGAACACAACAACCAAGGGAAACAAACAATCTACTTGCAACACCATAGGTTATTTTTCATGAAAACAACTCATATAAACATCCCTATCATCATCATATAGTCAGTTAACACATATGCCATGACTTAGACCTCTAACAAATCAAGAATCTATAACCGAACATTCTATCAAACACTTGATGGGTGAGTAGTGCTAGTGTAAAACCATATAATTCAAGAGTATTGTCAGGATAGAAAATCCAATATAAAACCATCAATAGATACTTGGTAACGAACGCAAGCAATATATATAAAAACCCTTCAACAAATCTCACCATAGTTCTTAGATTCATAGCTCAAAACATGCTAAGACAATCATAATTTCATAAACCCCAACATTGTGTGCAGTGAAATTCATAATAAGTAAGACCCATAAGTAAATCAACTTCAAATCATGCAATTTTATGTAAAAGGAAGCTTGGGCATTATGGGTGAAATAAACCCACATACCTTGACTTTTGGAGAATTCCTTGATAAAGATTGGAGATAGACCTTGAAGCTTGAGTGAAATCCTTAGATCCATATGGAGTTTTGGGACTCGAATTTTGAGAGGAATGTTAGTCAAAGTATTTGAGCGAGTGTTGGAGAATGTCTTGAATGATATAAGGGTGAAATACAACTAAGTATAAGTATTTTCACATATGAGAAGTCTTAGGCCCAAGACCCAAAAGCCTTGGACTGAAGTGGGAAAATTGGCACATTTTAACACTAGGGCGTGCCATTGGAGTGTCGCCCCAGGGGTGTGAATGCCTACTATTTTTCGCAAACTTTTGAATTTTGAGATTCACTATGGTTTATATAAACTTGGGGTTAGACCTAGTTTCCCTCAATTTGCCCCCTGAGATATATAGATATTACAATTTCAGACATTTTTAAGGCACATTTTCAGGAACTTTTTGGTGTCGTTTCAATATATCCCCCTTGGGAACATTCATCCCGGAATGTCAAAGGAATGTATATGAGAGACTTGAACATGACAAGTTCAACCCACATAAGGATGCAACAATCTACTTAAACTTCAATTCAAAAATCTCAATATAAGTGTAAAATCATCATGTACTTGTCAATTTATACATGAAGGCATGCAATGACATGAGGGTTGAAATTAAGACTTGAGATCATAAAAAGACTTGATGTGTTATCATAAGCTTGTATAGAATGAAAGAGGTGTGGATATTGCTTCTTCATGCCCACTCTGACTCCCCGAGAGACATCTTTGATTTCACAATTCTAAAAAGGGCCTTGACGAGAACCACACCCTTATTAATAAATTTTCACTCATATTCACACAACTTCTCCACCAGACCTCTTCCTAAGCCAACTTATCCTACACAAAACCCACAACCTTAAAGAGTTCTATAACACTAGGGTCACCAACATATCTCCTCAACCTAGAAGCATGAAAACCCGAATGAACCATATACATATCCCTATAAAATTCCAATCCTTATTCAACCTTACCAACCCTACTCAACCCTCTATATGGACCTACAAACCCTAACCCAATTTTCAACCTTAAACACACACAGTCCACTTGGTATCATAACCACCATCTCCCCCTTAGGAGACAACCGTCACTCTAACATCCTTTCACCCTAAACTTCCAACTCTAATAGGGCGAAATCAAGGCCTTGCTTAAATTAGACCTCCTCAACCAAAGAAGATTTGGAACCATCAAGAACACTACACCACCATGCTTAAATTCCTCCACCCTAACTCCCAATCTAGCAAATCAATGGACCTCTTTAGTCAACATTTGCTAGGCTACCCATAGGTACCCTACTTAGTGCATCCATCGTAACATTAGCTTACCGAGGGAATAATGCCCACTCCTATCTTAATCCCTAAGAGGTTCTAACGGCCTTGTTATCCTCAATTCACACCTATCATGTTTAGCAAACAACCTCTTATCTCTCAAGACTTGTAACACTACCCCCAAAAGGATTCACTAGCTCAAAATAAATCAATTTTCCGATACTATAGGTCACCTCAAACACACAAATGTAGGGTTTAAGACCCTATTCATGAAACCCATAAATATAGCCAATGCATAAGATAACTAAACAACTCCACCAATATTCAAATGCTCACTCCTAACCCAAAAGGACACTTAGGGACATCACCCATCCTCATTCTCACTTGGGAAGAAAACCTAAACCATAAATCAATCTAATAGAAGTGACTAGCCTATTGTAGTTGACCGAATAGACTATCCATCCTTAACCATCATATTACAACCTTACGGGTCCTACACTTATTGGAAGCATGATATGCATGTAGCCAAACAACCTCAAGACCTCCATTCCATCAAATCAAATTCAACCAAGACCACAAGATAAGACTTTATGCAATAAGAATATAAAGCAACACTTATAAGCCCTTCTAGCACTAATAGATCTACATAACCAAATATTAATAGCAACAAAGGAATAATGAAAGAAATAGTGACTCCCAGAACTACCAAAGCATGCACAACGAAAAAATCAAGAAACTCTCAACATATCGATAGCATCGTCGGGCACCTCATCCCCTCCTTACCTCCATTGAAGAGCATAGAACCAATGACGTCTTCAAAGACTCCCTTGATCAATACCACCACCTTTACCCTTGTTTTGGGCATATAGGCAATCCAGGATTTTGTAGCCCATTTCACCACACTCAAAGTATGCACCCGTGTTCTTCCAACATGTACCACCATGTTTCCTCCCAAAATTTTTATGATCTAGGATAAGTCATCCCATCATCTCCTTTGGACCTTGGGTTTGACACCCTATTCTTAGCAACACTCTTGCTTGGAGCATCATCGGACTTTAGACCTTGGAAGCCACTATCTAATCGAGCCCTCTTGGCCTCATCATCTCTTATTTTTCTTAGCTTCTCCCCTTTTATTTGTTTGGCATATGTCATCAAGCAGTACAAATCCATGTCACTAATCAACATAGCAAACTAGCATTCTTTGCACCAAATTTGGGATACCCATTTTGAACTTATTCATTCTAGCCCTTGGGTTGGAAACTAAGTGAGGAGAATATTTAGAAAGTTGGTTGAAATTTAAGGTATACTCCATTACACTCATTGAACTTTGTCTCAAATTCATGAATTCTACCAATTTGTCTTTCCTAAGCTCAAGAGGGTGAACTGATTAAGAAAAGCCTCCTTGAACTCCTCCCAAAGCACCATATTGTTGATTCCCTTCTCCTCCTTCCATTGATTGTGCCATATTTGTGCTACCCCTTTGAGTTGGTTGGCTGCCAACACCATCTTATCTTCCAATCTAATACCCATGATGGTCAATACCTTATAAATCTCGTTAATAAAATCTTATAGGTCCTCATCCACCTTTGACCCATAGAACTCTAATGGGTTCATACTCATGAAGTCCCTCACCTTAGATCCCGGGGTAGGAGCATGAGGGGCTTGGGCCCCTTGATTAACTTGATGGGCCATAGCTTGAACTAGCAAAGTGAAAGCATCCTAGAGCTCACCATGAGGTGGTTGTTCCTCGAAAGCACCAACTCTTCTTCCTCTTGTGTTAGGCATGATCTAGCATGACAAAGAACAATTGTTACTTCAACTCTATAGCATGAATTAGAATATGAAGAAGGGAAATATTTCCTAAAATGTCTCATAGCCTCCTACTCATAGTCATGGTACACAACATAACCATGAATAAGATTCTAATTGACGTGGTGTGTTAGAATCTAAGGATCTAACAACCTAGTGCTTTGATACCAAGTTTGTCATGACCTAAGCCTAGGGCCTAGATGTGACAGTGTGCATGGGGAACTCAAAAGGACCTGAAACAAGTCTCTTAACATATCATTACCCAACTTTGTTCGCAGAAGGAAGAAAACAACAACAAGATATAGTAAATAGGGATAACAATGGCTAAGGGAAAACTTTCACATCATAAACAATGAGAGTCTAGAGAGCGTCAAGGCTTATAGCATGATACATAATATGTCTAACAACACGTCTACTACATAGATAAGAGCGGGGCCAAGACAAGTAATCAGGCTCACCCTTATACTCAATGCATACATAAAAAAATATATTCTTAGAATATAGCATGAGGTCATAAACATTGTATTTTGAATGGAGGACTCACCAACTAACTTGAATAGACATCACTAGCCATGTGGAGGAGGATTATGACCAAATGGAGCTCTGGTTCCTACATCGTAACATCATGTAGGCATAGAGTATGTGCTAGTACGTTTTAATGTACTAAGTATATAGGACACAATGCTAGCAAGGGATAGGCAACATAATTGAAATGCACAATTATAAGCAAAGGATAGGTATAATAGAAATATGGCATGCATGATCAATGTTTGAAGTAAAACATGCTCATAAATCATGATCAAGGAATTTAAACTCAATATTGAATACATACTAGAACCCTCTTTGCCAACTTTCATGAAATTAGCCAAACGACTCCCACTCGCCTTAAGTATAACCTTTTTGTAGAGTGTTATCAATTACCCCAATCATACGATATATCCATTTTCATAGATAGCATAAGACATCCCCTACTTTATGATTTAATCTTTTGGGTAGGAGCCATGATTCATTCTACCTTATGGCATGACATTTTTGGGTTAAAGTCGACACCTTATAACATGATCTTTTCAGTGGAAACCAATAGTCTTTCTACCTTACGGCATGGACTTTTTCGTAGGGTCTCCATACCTTACAATATGATCTTTATGGTAGGAACCATTAGTCATTCTACCTTACGGCATAACTTTTCGGTAGGATGTCCATACCATAAGATACAATCTTTTTGGTAGGACTCATAGAACTAGCTCATCAAACCATTATATTTCAAGCACTAAGGGAGGGCCTTCTCTATTTTCTCAAGAACACAACAACTATAGGAACACAAAATTTGACTTGTAACACCATAGGTACTTTTTCATGAAAATAACTCATATAAACAATGCTATCATCGTCATATAGTCATTCAACTCATATGTCATGCCTTAGACCTCAAACAACTCAATAATCCATAACCGAATATTTTATGAAACACTTGGAGGTGTGTCATACAAGTGTAAAATCATGCAATTCAAGAGAATTTTCTTGGTTGAAAATCAAACGTAAAACCATTAATAGATAGTAACTCCCTCAAGCAATATACATCAGAACCCTTCATCAAATCTCACCATAGATCTTAGATTCATAACTCAAAACATGCTAAAATAATCATAATTTCATAAACCCCAACATAGTGTGTAGTGAAATTCGTAATAAGTAAGACCCATGAGTAAACCAACTTTAAATCATGTACTTTTAGGTAAAAGGGAGCTTGGGCATCATAGGTAGAAAGAACCCATAAAAGAAACCCACATATCTTGCTTTGGAGAATTCCTTGATGAAGGTTAGAGATGGAGCCTTGAAGCTTGAGTGAAATTCTTAGATCCAGATTGAGTTTTGTGACTTGAATTTTGAGAGGAATGTTAGTCTAAGTGTTTGAGTGATTATTGAGGAATGTCTTAAATGATGTGCGGGTTAAATATGGTTAAATATAGGTATTTACATATATGGGAAGTCTTAGGCCCAAGAACCAAGGGAATACTGGCACATTTTAACACCAGGGCTCGCCATTGGCGCGTTGTGCCAGGGGCGCGAATTTCCACTATTTTTTCCATACTTTGGAATTTCAAAGTTCGCTACGGTTGCTCTAAAATTGGGGTTAGACTCAATTCCCCCTCAATTTGACCCTCTGATCAATAATATGATGTTGGATTTTTGAAATAACGCATGGATTTTGTGATATATGAAAATTATAATTTCGGGCATTTCTGAGGCACATTTTCAGGCACTTATTGGGGTTATTTCACTAATTTTTCTATGTCATGCCGCGATAATAAATTAGGTGCTACTTGGGAGGAAACCCAAGGTTTTTTACATTATTGTATAGTGATCAGTTTATTTTTATTTTTTGGATTTATAGATAGTTGTTTGAGTTTGTTTCAATTTCTATTTTTGACATTCGGTTGGTTACATTTTAGGTAATTGTGTATTTCATGAAGAGTATGTAGGTACAGGACTAAGTCAGCAAATTTTTCTGAAAAGGCATTAGGTTCAGTTTCTATAACTGGGCTTATGAGTGGTATTGCACTTTACGACTCATAACCCCATCTTGTAGAGATTTCCAATGAGAATGAACAGTTTGTACTCTAACCCACGAGCCAACTTTATGACTCGTAGATCAAATTACAAGCTGTGAGTGAGGTTTCTGAAACTCAGGTAAGTTTCTTAAATTTTTCTAAGTGTTGAGAGGTCTATAAGACCAACAATTACTAATGAAGACCCATCTATGAGTCATAGTCATGGTCTCATAGATGTAAGACTAGTATTTTAACCACTGACACGGTAAAGGTATAAAAGGGGGGTCAAATTATTTTGACCCCTTTTTTGACCTAATTGATCAAAAGTTTCCCAAATTTGACCCTTTACTTTCTAAATTATGATGAAATTTCCATCCACTGTGTCGCTTTTCCGCCAACCTTTCTGGCTACACCAAGGGTTCTATGAATTTTCACCTTCTCTCTTCTTTAGGTTCATCACTATTATTTGTAAGTTTTTGGTTTACTTTTAACCTTTAAATTTTCTTTGTTCTTAATTATGTGATGTGATAATTGTGATGGGTTTGATGTTTAAATGTGAAATTCTGGTGAAGGTGAATTGTGTATATAAACTTGAAGTGCCCTTGATTAAATTGATTAAATTGATTGGGAAATTAGGTGGTTCGACTTTATTGAATGGTGATTGCTATTCCTAGTGAAGCATTACCCATGTTTGAGTGAATGATATTGCATTATTTATGATGGTGAATTATTGTGTTTTGTCATGGGCATATAAGTTTATGAAAGTCTGATAGGAAGAGTATGAAGCTTAGGTTATTCTATGATTAATCCTTTTCGATGGGCTAAAATGTTTTTGAAACTATGCTTGGGATATTACTGATGGTTATTTTGTGCTAATCATGTGAGTGCTGGTATGCTTGCTTTGATGTTGTTGATTAAATGTTGAATATGTTCTTAGGGTCCATGTGATGGACTTAGTAAAAATTAGGTTTCTAATATTTCTAGTTCATGAGATCTTTTATGACTCGTACATTACTCTATGAGTTGTAATGGCCCCTCATAGGAAATTCCAACAACTTGATACTCTGAGTATTTATCGAATGAGACCTTCTATGAGTCATAGATCACTTTAGGACTCGATTTTTACTCTCTATATCACAATTACCCTCTGGATTTTTATACGACCCAAGTCTACAACTCGTAATTCACTTTACGAGTCATACCTAGGTCTCGTAGAATGTTCCAGTGTCCATAAGTTATTCTAAAACACTAATCTATGAGAGGACTTTATGATTAATAATGCTTACTATGACTCCTAAAGGGTCCCTCACACACCCTTGTTGCAACCGATTCAATAAAGTTTTGCATTTTATTTCTTGATTCTTGGAGCTAATTATTCTATGTTTATTTCTATTGATTCAGGAACTATGGCCCCAAAAGGAAATCGCTCAAAGCTTGAGGCCTTTAAGAGGAAGCTCACTGCTAAGACTACTAATAATGAGTGGACACCTCAACCAAATGGGTCACTAGAGGTCCATGATGTCTCATTAGACCCCGAGGCTGAGGTACCACAAACTAGGGATGCACTTACTCAGGCTCAATTTGATACTCCATCCTAGTCTGACAAGGATGATAGTGGTGAGACTAGGAATTACACTACCATTCCCTAGATGACACGATCCCAAGAGGAGTCTAACTCTTAGGGGGACTCCAAGGATAGAGGAGATATCGAGTTCTCCATCGCAATATCTTCATCTTCAACATCAGATGTATCTATGAACTGGTAGTGCATCGAGGGTATGAAGGCTATATTTTTTGAGGGAATGTAGCCAAAAGAGTGGGGCAAGACTACCCATTCCATATATGAGGAGCCCAAAGTTATTGATAATGGACTTAGTCATGTCCCAAGTCTATAGGACACGATGATACGATATGGGTTGGGTTGGCTGATAGAGTCTCTTAGATGATACTCTCCAATATTAGTGAGGTAGTTCTATGCTTCATAGAAAGCTCTACTATTCAGCGATCTCTTCCCAAGGGGAAGAAGGCTCTCTCACAACCTAGATTGATAGAGGTACGGGTGATAGGTCGACGGGTTGAAATTTCTAAGGAGAACATCCACCATATTCTTGTTGGTCCCAAGTACCATGCCCCTAGGTCTATAATATAGTTTGATCAAATGTTGGGGCAGGCTTGAAACCTGATGATTATGAATGATCTCAAGCATAGCACCTCACTTTTGAGATGGGTGGCTAGTCATTAACGAATAGGGTTCGAAGCCTACTTGGGTCACCACCCATACTGATCCTATAATGTAGGCTTCACTGAGCTTCCCCACCAAGTTTTGGTGGGCGATTGTTAGATTACATATCCATCTGACATTGGCAGATAATATACTTTTGCCGGAGAATGAAATTTTGGTAGGTAGCATTTTGGCTAGTTATGACATTGATTGGGATCGACTCATAGCAGAGCAGATACATGCATTATCATTGAAGAGGGCTACCTCTATCCTTTCTATTACGATCTGCAAAAATAGTATCGAGTCTAGGGTGGCGATTTAGTACTAGTTGGACTATTTGGTAGAGGCCCAACATACTTTAGAGGCCAGCTTGATAAAGGTTGATGAGAACCCGTTAGCAACCCAACGAGCACAACCCCCCACCAACACAGATGTTCACCTCTGAGCAACCACCTAAGGGTTCAACGACTAGCACCACTACTATTATTGCTGGTTATATTGAGGAGAGACCCCGACAGCCCGACATTGTCGATGTTGAGGGGGATCCTACTGTTGCTACTATCGCACTAGAGTCCACTACTTTATAGGCTTTTACAGCAGGCATGTTATATGTGACCACAATTTCTATTCAGGCCATGGCGCAGTAGTTATCTCAGCTTATTCAGCAGCTTAGGCCTTGGGTCTGGCAGACCATTGCACTCTCAAAGAAGCAGAGTCGTGCATTCACTATTTCTACTATTCTGTAGCATGTTTTTGAAGTGGATGCCCTCATGATGCTTTTGAGAAATGGGTTTAATAGAGGTTACCCTAGGCCCATCCTTCAGATTTTCAACCCTCTTGTCTGAGATCGAGAAGCTTAGGGATTACATGACATCATCACTTGCTGAAGCTAGTTACACTATTACAGATGATACCTCTGGCATCATAATTTGATTTATTTGCTTTCAAGGAGCTTACACAAACTTCCTATGGGAGGTGACCCCTAGAGGGTGCTGAACTAAAGGAGAGAAATATACGTGCAAAGCTCTCAGATGATAAGGAGAAGAATCTTGAGCTGGCTTTGAGGACATTGAGGCACGAGGAGGAGATGAGACTAGCTTGTGAGCATGATAAGTCGATTGGTATTGGCCCTTCCTACCAGAGCATCACAGTTAAGGAGACTACCCAGTAGGAAGAGATTGGCCAGACTTAGCCTGAGACTAGCGCTTAGGCACCGAGGTATGTTTTTGACCCCTTACATTCTATTTTTGCTTGATTTTATGCACTGGGGATAATGCATATTCATTTTTTATGGGGTGTGGGTAGTTATGGGCATCAGTGAAGTCTGAGTAGCTTATGGTCTATAACTACCCTAATTTTTTATCATGAGGTTTTCTTGCCTGTGTTCTTTTTTCTCGTGGATTTTTAATTTCTGCTAAACCGACATATTTAAGGTGTTTAAATAATATATGTAGCATATAATACTAATATTTATGGCATATATATGTTTTTATGTTTTATTTTGAAAAACAATAATACCCACCAAAAATTTTGATTAGTAGTTAGGTGGAAACCATGCATGTTTAGGTGTTTGGCAATATCTGTTTTGATAAGTGAGGGTAATTTAAGATAGAAAGTATGATCTGTGAGTTATTTGTTGATAATGTGTGGAATGCCTTATTATGTGGCCTTATTTTATCAGATTCATGTACTTTTGTGCTAATTCAAAACACTTCCTGTTACTCTAAGTTAGATTGTAGATTAAATGGATCAGTAAGGGATCTTAGGCCTTTAGATTGTAGATTAAATGGATCAGCAAGGGATCTTAGGGATTTGTCTTTTAATTAGTCCACTTTAGCTTAAAATGACCAATCAAACGAAGTTTTATCCCTTGTTCCAAATATTTGAGTCTTACATGAATCAATTTTTTCAAAACACCTAATTAACCTAACCCTGTCTAGTGAAAAACCTTAAAATTGGCCTTCTCTTTCCTTGAGCATTATGAAACTTAACTGAGGCAAAAAGCCTAAGTTGAAGGTGGCTACCAAAAGTGGTTGTTGTTTGGAGAATGGATATTGTGTACTTCACTACAGGCTAAAAGCTTAAGTTAAGGGTGGTCGGTGTAAAAGGGAAACACAAAAATGAAGGGGTGAGTTAGGAATGAGGAAAAAACAAGAAAAAGAAGAAAAAGCATGTACCAGGTGCAAGACAAATGAAAGATGCCTTAGATTGAGCTAAAAAAGAAAAATGTTGAGCGAAATTAGGGAAAAATCTTAAAAAATAAGATGAAAACACAGGAAAAAGCTTGAGTAAGGAAAAAAGGAGAATAAGGTGAAAATGGCAAAGTTGGTGAGGCAAAAAGTGAGGAAAGCACAGTTTCAAGGAGGGCCTTTAGTCACTATTTTTCTAATATATCATACCAAATCCCCCCAAGCATACGTTACCAGATTAGAAAGTCCTAAAGTGATCCTAGTCCAGTTAGTTGAAGGTCTAACTCATGAGTATAGGGGCAATCCTATGATATTAGTCATTATGCATGAATATCTTTTGTGAAAGTGACTATTTTTTCACAGTCCCATGGTTAAATTTGAAATTATCATTGAGTGTCAAAATAGGGACTTCTTTTTGTGAGGGCAGTTTCATTACATTGTTAGAATTTGACTTGTCCAGTGGCTGTGGCTATTGATATTCCTTTGCATGTCATAGTTGTGTTGTCACATGTATTATTGTGCTTTGGTTCTCTAGATAGCTATCTTATCCTATTTTAAAAAGCTGGTGTGGGTATCTGAGTTTGAATTGTGTGTGATATATTCCATTGAGTTGAGTTTTGTGTGTTGCTTCATTGTCTATATAGATTGAGTCATCAATTGAGGACAAGCAACAATTTTACTTTAAGGGTGTTGATGTGCTATCAAAATATAGCACTTTTGATGCCTAATACATAAGATTTTGTGTGTGCTGTATTTTGCAAGAAAGCTGGTTGGCATGACTTTGGGGCAATATTTGAGACTTTTTTGTTTTTTAGTGACTTATGGGAGCTCTATGGATCGTAGAGAATTCTATGAGTAGTAGAGGAGGGTTTCGTGACTAATTCCAGTGGAGTATGATTTCTGAAGTTCAGTTATATGAGACCTCTATATAAATCTTAGATCACTCTGTGAGTTGCATAGAGAGGTTTCATGAAGATTTCTAGTGAAGGTCTAGTGGATGTAGATGAATCTGTAAGAATGCAATATGAGTTGTGAATCAGTCTACAACTTGTAAAGTGGATTCGTGGCAGTGAAGTGTAAGATTTAAGAAGCTAAATACGAAACCCTGATTACGACTCGTGCAATCCTCTATGAGTCGTAAATAGGTTTCGTGGAGTCCGCGATAAGTTTATCTAATTTTTAAGAGACTTAATTATCATTACTATAAATAGTAATTTTAGGTTATTTTTGGTAGACAATACGAAGGAGTATAATAGAGAAATTTCATTAGGAGTACTTTTAGGGTTTTGTACTTGGAGACTTTAATTTTTGGAGGAGAATATGCTTGTGGTTTAATTTGATCTTCAACCTTGTGATTCTCAATTGGGTTTGGTTGATTTTGAATCTAATTATGTAAGTGTTTAATTATATTTTTTCAATTCACAATTTCTTCATCTACCCATAGCATGAGTAGCTAAATCTATATCATGGGCTTGTGAGAACCATGAAGATCTAAATAAATAAACCTGGATAATTTGCAATTCTTGGAATGGGTATTTGCTTGCATTAATAAATTCTCTAAGTTTTGCATGTTTTCTGGTGGTGGCTTGGATCAGAACTTGCCTAGTGTTACCTTCCCAATCCAGGTGGTAATGAATAGGAAAAGAGATTGATTAATAGGATTCGATGATAAGTTCTCGTTTAATCAACCGAACTATACGAAGGAGAGGCTGACTGGGACTTTGGGCAATGGTTAGTATTGCACACTATGGAGATGGGCCAAGTCACATAGTAAAATTCACCTCTCACTTTTGACCAAAGGGCTTGGTGAACTTAAATTATTGTCCTGCATGTTATACTCTAGTTAAGAGTTGGGTTATCCGATAATATTGAGTTGGTGAATCATAGGGAACACAATACCTAAGTTGCTCTACATTATTGATCATCTCCTATAGTTGTTAGTTTAGTTTATTTTCTTGTTGATTATTGCAAATACCCCTCTCCTTTTAGGGAATTGACTTGGTTAATTGCTTGAATTACTTGTTGATGAATTTACTTTGAGTCTATTTATTCTATTGGGTTCGACCCTAACCTTGGTTAAGTTTTATATCTTGAGAACAACTGCTATCCTCTAGAAGGAGGTGTAACTTGGGTGACATCAGTACACCACAGTAGCTAAGGCAACCCTATTCCAGCTCGCATTGTATTTTAGTTGAGGATTTTGCTTCTAATGTTATTAGTGAGAACCTAAGTTCTACTTTTAACTTTAGCAAGCTTGTGATTGCCTGGATAGAGTAGTGTATGCTCAACCAACATTCTAAACTTATCTTAATACTGATAGGTCATTGGATGGGATTGCAGAGAGAGAAAGGAAAAAGACCTTCCTCGCACACATACAGACCATCTTTAGTGAAGTCTCTCCTTCCCAACCTCTCCTATAACATCCATTTCTTCAAAGAATGATGGAACAGGCACACTAACTACTCTGGTTGGGCATGGACTAGGAAAAGGTAGCAGCTAAAGGAAAGCTAAAAGTTATAGGAAAAGAAGTAACAGAGGATCTAATATAGATTGAAAAGTGGGAAATCTAAGCTAGATAACAAAAGGGTTGGGATTTATCACCCTAGTACACCAATAAGGAAGAAAGATTTTGTATTTTTGACCTTTCTACCAAACATAAATGAGAGCTAATCAGGTCGATCAAAATGTCCTTATTTCACAGCGCTATAACATTCTCAAGTTAGAGTCTGACTATCTCTATTCTAAATAGAACCCGAGAAAGCATACGCTAATCAGATCTTTACCAAAGCAATATCTCCATAAGCATCCAAAGCTACCTACACATTGGTTGTGAAAAAAATAAGAACATAGATATGTTTACGAAGCCAAGAGCCACTTATCTGAGCCAGCAAAGTCGAATTCTGCTATGCCGGTGTGCAAAGCAAGCATGCAAGAACTGTGTAAATCTTTGTTCTTCCTATCATTGTCCATGTTGGTCTTACTCCTTTTTTTAGGCAAAATGACCCCCATAGATATTGACTAACCTGTTGATAGGTTATAATTAGGACATTTTCTATTGCTATAAGGACTGCTCGCCTTTATACGACTTGGCTTCACAATCACTCGTAATGGTCGATAGTATTCCTAGTATACCAGAATTCCTATTATTTAGAGCTAAACGCTTCTCCAGAAGCAAGCAAGCTAAGTTCATTCTACTTCATAGACAAGGTTCATATAGTACTTTGCTTATGAGCTCGTGTCGTAATCAGCCTTATCTCTAAAAGGTCTTATGTACTCCACTCGCTGTCTACTAAACGAGCAATAGAGCGAGCTAGCAAAGCCCTCAATTTAGTGGCTTCAATCAACCTCCTTTTTCATTTTTGCTTAAGCTTCCATGCTTTGTGGGATTAATTAATTGGATACCCAAGACCTATAATCTTTCCTAGGAATAACTTCTACATCGATAGGCATAAAGGCATGATTAGTTCCATAAATCTCACTGCACTGACCGTAGTAAGATCCTTCTCGTTATACCAAAATTGAGGTATGATTTAAATGACTAGGTACAACATCACATTTGACACTTAAGGAAGGTACAACCTAACTATGAGGTACATCAATAGATGTTACAATAAAATATATATGGCTCTTTGCTAGTATAACCACCCTATTATCGACTTCTAATAAATGTGATTGACCCAATTCTAGATCACCTTCTTGAATCATATAACTATCAAAAATAAGTGACTATTCATCAAAACTATTATAATCCAAATACTAATAAGGTAGGGTCGACACCCGCCTCCCCCCAAACTATACTTGCAAGTTTCCATACAAAACGATCTCCACGTGTACTCTTAGAAAGAACAGTATTTTTCTTTAGATAAGTAGTTCTCCCCACCATAAGACCCTTTATGAGTAAGGTTAATCAAAGGCTGGGGAAAGTTTATTAGCAAGAGGGAACCATTTCTTACCCAGCCCTACCTATCCTATGTATTGAGGGAGAGTCTGGAACCTAAAAAGACTAGGTTACACACATATGAGATAGGCATAATATATAGGACGAATAATTTCTTGAACAACAAATTTGATCCTATAGTCATCTTCTTTGTCCGAAAAATGCACAGAGAAAAGGTATGATAGTCAGCTTGGTGAAGTTGTATCTCAAAAGAGGAAGATATAAACTGATTCCTCACCTATCCTATCAGGGGCCTAGTAGAACACTCGAGTATAGGTTGCCTATGCTTATGTAAATAACTGAGGCCGCCCGGCCCGTAGATCTAAAAGGATATAGCCATCGGCCTGATAAGATATCAATTTTCCACAAACAAAGGAAAAACAAAATCACCCCTCTTTTTTCAAAAATAGAATAGATTAAAGAGTAAGATAATCTATATCTTGTATCTAGGTTAATTCTCAATGACCTCCCACCGTTCATAACATCCCTTGCTTCTCGCAAAAATGGCTCCTCGGTGGAGGAGTAGAAGTGTTGGTCTATTTTGGTCAACTTGCTTGTGTTTGTTGTTACCTACTACAGGACATCTATCCCCGAAGAGAAGAAAGAGGAGCAGGAACAAGAGGTTGTCCTCTCCTTACAGTCAAGTGGCTTTTCGCTCCTCTCCCGACCCAGTTGTTCCACAACTACTACCATGGTTATTGCCAATAGGGATCCCCCATTCTGAATGGTTACTACGCTAGCTGTTAGGTCCAAAGTTGTATACCACAGCTATGGTGCTGATACATTCACTACTTCAGCATCATTATCGGATATTGCAGGCTGAGCATCTATTTCTGGTATATCTTCCACATCAAAAAGAGAGATGTGTGCCTCTAATAACAACAAGAATGGAACTACAGGCTCCTATGGTGTGAGCATTTTGAAGTAGAGGTCTAACCACCTCAACTCTCCATTTCTAGCATGCTATAGTTGTCAAAGTCTCTCAATTGTGGGAATGGGATATTACTAGTAATCTAGATGCTTCGCGAACCATATTCAACTTTAAGGCATGTCGTTGTACTTTAATCACCCTCGTGAAGAGGTGCACTTTGATATGACTGATGTCGAATAGATTTTTAGTATTAGATGGATCTACTACTACCTCTTTCATTGAGTATAATAGAGCAAATGTTGGTATTGAAATGAACATAAGGATGATACTAGGAAATAAGGTCCAAAGAATCTCAATAGTAGTTCCATGAACAATCCTTTGCGGGATTGGATTTTTTCTAATAGAAATGCCATAAAGCGTGACCTATGATCCATGATATGAAAATGAAAATCAGAATAACGAAGAAAAAACATCATCATTTAAATTTGTTATTCTTTTCATTATAGGTGTTGTTGCATATTGAGATCCTAATTTCCATGGTTCCATTGCATCACAAGGAGCAATTCTGAGGAATAGCCATTCTAGAACAATCATTTAGTTTGGTTCATTATTTAACTGGTTTGCTCCCCCCTTAAAAAAAGAGAGACCAGATTTCCCTATACGAGTAGTAAAGAAGTCTAAATTTCATTTGTTGTTGACCACCGGAATGGGAGAAAGGAGAAAGATTTTAAGCTCGCTGACTAGGGTTGGCAACTAAATTCCATCTTTGAGACCCCATAACATAAGAAAGTCGTGAAGTGTATAAGCCCCTGTAGAGATAGGGGCGACTTTCTTGTAGTAGTAATTGCGAATGACCAAGTAGGGGGTGGAGACTAAAGTGGTAGCAAGACTAATCAAAATTTCAGGGATAGGTTAGGTTGACTTTCTTTTATTTTTATTATGGAAATTGAAAGTTGTTTTGTTTAGTATGCAATTGCTTCACACCTCACAGTGCTTACGCCTCTCGCTTGTCGTAGTTCTATTTAAAAACCATGTCCAAAAACTTGTAAAGAGAAGGATTTCCTACGGTACAACAGTTTTTCCAAACCAACTTAGCTGCTCGACGCTACTATTAGCATAACAATTTGTACACTATATATTAGCCCAACGCAGTCCCATTCGTACTAGGTTTTGCTCCTCGTAGTTCTCCTTTTAACACCAATGGTAGATAAAAGCTAAAATGTCTCCTAAGGATCTAAACCCAAGTCATATATAACTTGTATTGGCAAACAATCGAACCCTTGGGACCTTCTTCAACCCCAAGATATAATGTGTCGACATCGAGGTGCCAAATGACTCCATCAACAAGAGCTCTTGGGAGTCATCAACCTATTATCCTTGACATACCCTTGATCTATTGAGCAAGAGCCATTCCACATGGGACTCTCGGATCACTATGGCTGACTTTTATCTCTATTTGACCAGTCAGTCTCACCGTCAGGTAGGCTTATACCATTATGCTCACGAACTAAATCTTAGCTTGAGACTACTTTTGCACACCTCTGTTACTCCTTAGGAGGCATCCGCCCCAGATAAACTACCCACCTCGTAGTATCCCGCCTCCCCCCAGATGATCAGACAGATGGTTAGGTATCCTTAGATGAAAGAGTGATCTTTCTGGATTAGTCGTTGTGTATCACCACCTCCTACTTATACTACATATTTGATTAAGGTTATCACTATGAAGATATAGTTAAGGTGCAGGGCGTCTTACTGTGTAGCTGTTAGTACTCCATATCTTCACAGAGAATTCAATTTCATAGGGTCTATGTGAGAGATAGTAGGGTAGTCATTACACCATTCATGCAGGTTGCTACTTATACTACAAGTAATTTCACTACCTTAGGATAGTTAGAGTTACAACCACTATTTACCGGGGCTTCCATCTAAAGCTTATAACACGTCACCTTCTGACCTTCCAGCACCAGGCAGGTGTCAAACTCTATACATTGTGTTACCACTTAGTAGAGTCTTATGTTTTTAATAAACAGTTGCTACCTCATGGTATGTGCTGCTTTAGATATCAAAAGATAGAAGAGCACCCTTTCTCGTGATGTTATAGGGTCATTTTGCTGAGTTCCTTCAACATGGTTCTCTCAAGCACCCTAGTATACTCTACTTTTTCAATTGTGTTAGCTTGGGGTATGGTCAATTTACCGAGAGGATCATCCTCCTAATTCGAAGTTTTTCCCTAGAAGTTTCAACCTTGTTGACTATGATAATAGTTGCGACTATAAATAGACTCGTGACTATGGTAGGGCGGTACGCTCTACTTTTTCGCAAACCCTACTCAAATCAAAAGACTAAAGGCCTCTATTGAAGATAGGTCACAAACTACGACTGACAGCTTCACCTTTTGAAGCGTCAAACATGGTTCTATGGTCAAACACATTTGCCACTTTGATGTGACGATTAGAGTAGTCCATTTTGGGAGTTCCTTAGGGACTGATTCACTCTGCGAAGATTAACAGAACATAGAAAACCTTCAACAGGCAAGCAATCATATTTTTCATAATATTTTTCATTACTTATGTCAGAATTTTCACTTGTAATATCTCCATGTCTTGTCATCAAAAACCTTCCTCGATTGACAGAATGTTCCACTATTGACACTTGAAAAAGCAGTTTTCAAAGACTCGTCCCTTTAGTGAATCACTTGAACCCTGAATCATTTTCAATTCCATGGATCTACACTAGTGAGCTAATATGCTTTCTTCAAAGGATGGTTGCTTCCATGCCCACTTCTTTGTTGTCATCTCTTAGTCACTTTATTTTCCACTAAGTGATTGCTTAGGGACCTTAGCATACGATCTGGGTTATTTCCCTCTTACGTTTGGATTTTATAACCCAAAAAATTTGTCTGTACAAAAGATCTAGGACTATATTTGCAGTTTCCTGGGGTTGGTAAGGTGAAAGAGGCCACCCAAGCCTATTGAGTGCTCTACCACGGGCCATCAACATCATACGTTCTACTGAAATAGATTTTGCAGAAAACCAATGATATTTGATCTCTGTTGTCCTTTCACTCCTAGCCTCAAGTCATCCCCATATTTTGCCACAAATGTGGGTTTGGTCCTCCAAGGCCTGCGAGAGCTCTTTTTGAGCTGCTCATTGATAGATATATTGGTTTTGCGTCAAATAGAAATGTCTAAAAGATTCCATTTCTTGAAAGGGACTATACCTAATGGCTTAAATTGTTGTTTTCATTTCCTCACTGACCCATCATGTAAAAGATAGGCCGCTAGAGTGAGTGAGCTTTATATAAAGTGAAGGCTCTGAGCTCCACTCTTTCAACTGACTGTTTGCATTAGACTGCAGGTTCTATTGCACTCTGTAAATAGGGTTCTTTTCACCTTTCCCTCATAGTACTTGTATGTTATTAGTCATTGAGGAACACTTAGTCTTAGGGGATGGTCCCTCTTTCTCTGGTAAAAGTGATAAGAATTCGAACATACCATGTTTTAATAGGAAGGATCGAACCATGGGAACAACTCTACAGGGTTATCACCTTCTTTGGCCAAATCTTCCAATCTTTTCATAATTACAGTTCATCGCGATTGCTCTTTTAATGTAAAGGGCAGTGGCTTGAGAGCTTACCTTATTATTATATTAGAGAAAGGTTTGGAAAGAAGTAGCTCTCTTAAAAAGAGAGGAACCCTAACCAACATTTTGGATTTTGGAGTTTTTGCCCGAACGTCGATTAGGGGATTGTTAGACTGTAGCTTGTTGCTAAAAAATAATGCTAGGCTAGCATGACCCACTTTGCTCTTCAAGCTCATCCCCATTACTCAACCTTAATATCTATGAAAAAGCCCTTTCTCCTTTCCTAAATAAGGTAAGCTTTGAAGCCGTAGCTTGCTAGTTATCCCATCATCCAATCCACAACTTATTGAATGAAACCTGGCGAAATAGTAGTGAACACTTTGCTGAGAAACAAAGTAGCTCGCCTAAAAGGAGAGGAATGAAGCTTCATCTTTGCTTTTCTTCAAACCCCTAATTCTCTCTCTCTCGCTATTACTAATGGGGTCTCGGTTGTTTTCCCTTACTTTAGATGCTAAGATGCTTCAGTTCACTAAGTTTTCATAGTCCAAAGAGCACAAAGTAGCCACGGAGTTGTGATACAGTTTACTGATCAAAGAACTATGGATTAGAGATGGTATCTACCCATGGCCTTTCGACTCTAAAAGTGTCCTTCCTTCTCAATGCCGGTCATCTATCTAATGCATTCTTTTTGATCTTGTACCCTATTTGGTATGAAAGTCGTAATATAGAAAAGAGGTACACTAAACACTAACTCAATCTCGACGAAAAAAGAAAGAGCAAATACATCATTAATGGCCTCTATTCCTAACGGGAATGGCCAATTTCTTGGAACTAATTCACAGGCACTTTCCATCAGTTAGACTTCAAAGTCTATATAAACAAATAGTTGAATCATGTGCTAGAAAGCTAAATAAATGAACTGATTGACTATTGAGTGCAAGCCCATAAATAGATAACTATAGGTAGTTCATGTGTGCTTAAAGTCAACTACAACGAGAAGGCATGCCGATCATGCCACCAACAAACCATTGACTTTAACTGTGAAAATCTCCAAACAGGCAAAAAATAATTTGGAGCAGAAGGAATGAAAGCCACTTGACTATTAGGAAAGGATCTCTAAGTAAGCATTCAATAGTGACAGAAATGGTCATCTATGCTCCACAGCTACTGGTGTCATCACTCTGCAAAGTGTTGGAACCAACCAAGATTAAACACTAGCCCCATTTTGTAGGTGTCCTAATCCATCTAAAAAATAGGGCTAGTGTTCAGTCTTGGTTGTTTCCACCTCTTTGCAGGGTGATGACAGCAGTAGCTGTGGAGCACAACTAACCATTACTATCAGTATTGAATTCCAACATAGAGCTTCTTTCCTTATAGTCAAGTGGATTTCACTCCTTCTACTCTAAATTTCTGTGTGCCTATTTAGAGCTTTTCATATTCAAAGTCAAAGGTTTGTTGGTGGAAAGATCGACATGCCTTCTAGTTGTAGTTGACTTTAAGCACAACTAAACTACCCATATTCATCTATTTATACGCTTCCACTTAATAGTCAATCAATTAATTTTTTTATTTCTATCGTATGCTTCAACGACTTGTTTATATAGTGTGTGAAGTCTAACTAATGAACAGTGCCTATGAATTCGTTCTAAGAAAGTGGTCATTCATTTTAGGAATAGAGGTCATTAAATATGTACTTGCTTTTCATCTTTTTTGTCAAGATTAGGTTTGTGTTTAGTATACCGCTTGTTTACCCTATGCTTTGCAAGCCTACATAGGGTACAAGATTATAAAGGATGCATTGGACAGATGCCTTGGCATTGAAAAGGAAGGACACTCTCAGAGGCGAAAGGCCATATAGAGATACTATCTATGATCCATGGATCTCCGATTGGGAAACCGTATCCAAGCTCTATGGCTAATTTGTGCTCTTTGGACTTTTCAAAAATAGAAAACTAAAACATCTTAGTAGCTAAAGGAAGGGAAATCAATCAAGACCCCATTAGTAGCAGCAAGTAAGAGCGGAGCTACTTCATTCCTCAGCAAAGTGGTCACTTCTTTTTTGCAAGGTTTGATTTGATTTGTTGTGGATTTGATATTGGAAAACCTAGCAAGATACGACTTTAATGCTTACCTTATTTCAGAAAAGAGATAGGGCTTTTTTTATAGATGTTGAGGTTAAGTAAGGGGGAGGAGCTTGAAGAGAAAAGCGAGTTGCACTAGCCTAGCAACATCTTTCAATAACAAGCTATAGTCAAACAACACCCTAACTTAGGTTGGGACAAAAACTCCAAAATCTAAAACGATAGTTAGGGTTCCTCTCCTTTTAGGAGAGCTATTTCATTCCAAACCTATCTCTAATCTAATAATAATGTAAACTTTCAAGTTGTTGCCTTTTAAATTAAATGAGCAGGCACAGTAAACTGTAATTATGAAAAGATTGGAAAATCTAGCCAAAGAAGGTGATAGCCCTGTTTCGATCATTCCCAGTAAAACATGGCGTATTCAAATTATGATCACTTTTATGCAAAAAAGAGGAACCACCCTCTAAGAATAAGTATTCCTCAATGATCGATAGCATACAAGTACCATGAGGGAAAGGTGAAAAGAACCCTATTTACGGAGTGCAAAAGAGAACCTAAGATCTGATGCGAACAATCAGTGGAAGGAGCAGAGCTTAGAGCCTTTACTTTATGTAAAGTGCGCTCACGCTAATGGCGTACCTTTTGCAATGGGTTAGTAAGGAAATGGGAACAACGGCTTAAGACATTAGGTGTAGGCACTTTCCATATGTGGAATCTTCTTATTCTTCCTATTCTACCCGAAACCAATTGATCTAGAGATGAGTAGTTGAAGAGAGCCCTAACAGGACTTGGAGGATCGAACCACGTATATGGCAAAATATAGGGATGACTTGTGGCTAGTGGTGAAAGGCCAACCAAGATCAGATATAGTTAGTTTTGCATAAAATCTATTTCAGAATAATGTATGATGTCGATGGCCCCCAAAGGGAATTGCATCCTTGGGAAATCCCTTTTATTAATACCCTTCTTCCCCTTACATTCGGAGCTGTCCTAACTTGGGTTCATCATGCTATACGCGCGGGGAAAGAAAAATGAGCAGTTTATGCTTTAGCAACTACCATTTCACTTGCTCTAGTATTCACACACTTTCAAGGAATGGAATATTATCAAGCACCTTGTACTATTTTGGATAGTACTTATGGTTCTACCTTTTTCTTAGCAAATGGATTTCATGGTTTTCATGTGATTATAAGTATTGTTTTCTCTATCATTTGTGGTATTCACCAATATCTCGGTCATCTGACCAAGAAGTATCATGTTGGCTTTGAAGCATCTGCATGGTAATGGCATTTTGTGGATGTAATTTGGTTATTCCTATTTCTCTCTATCTATTGCTGGGGAGGTATATGAAGAAAGGAATTAGTAGGTTGAGGAATGAAAGCTCGAAGACAAAGAGAACCATGTTTTTCCAAAGAATTATTGTAGCTTTCCGACTCTATTTGATTATCATATACAAAAAAGGTCTATTCTACTTTGCTTCTAAATCTCTCTCTATTCTGGCACATAAATGAAAGGATCAAAGAAATTATGGCAGATCATATTACCAAGAAATGACCCAAAGTTAGATCTTGGTCTATTTGAGATTTTTCCTTTAATCATAATCAAAGAAGTTTTCTTGTCTCTTGTTTCTTTTCTAAAAAAAAACTAATGAATTGAACTCATATGTTGTACCTGGTCATTTAAATCATATTTGTATTTTGGTACAACAAGAAGGGGTGTATTATGGTCAGTGTTGTGCGGGTGTTTGTAAATCACTAGCTAGCCATACAACACTGTCCCTCGTTTGACTTAGCCCTAGCAATACCCAAAGACTCCCATTTCTTTCTTTCTTGGTCAACAACCTAGAATATTTCCAACAAGTCTCTCTTCTTCTTTTTTTTTTAGGGTGGGTACAAGCAAACAAATAAAATGGAATCTTACTATTTATGAAACACAATTCATTTGTACTCACCCCTAGTGATCAACACTTTACGCAAAGTTCTATGTCTTCCTTCCCTTCCATTATATAATCAAGCTCAATTTCCACCATCTTTTTCTTAAAGAGTAGGAGCAAGACTTTTATAGTGAAGGGAGAGGCGAAGCCTAGTAACATAATATCATGGTTTAGCCTACCCCTAAAAAGACGTCCATCACTTTGACATGGCTGAAACCATCACCGTACAAGGAGTTCGGTGCCCCTTTACACTCATATCTTGACTTGATAACCAAAATTGTGCAAAATAGGAATTTATTGATCAATAGTGGGGATAAGCCATGTGTATGCCTAACCTTCAGCCACCCCTCAATGGCACTAATAAGCACACAGGATACATTGGTATAGGGATGCCTGTTTTAGTAGGCACGATAGGATATTCAACCAAGCATTCAGCTCGATGGATAACTCCCGCACTAGATAGTTCTTAGCTGCAAGGTTGCTGGCATGTACCAATTAGAAGGTACTCTCAAATTGAATATCTCATGGCATCACATCTTTGGAAAAGGGGCAAGTTTAGCTATAGCCAAGTCAACTGTTGAAGGCAAAGAGAAAGAAAAAATAGAAAAGCTAAGTACACTACATCTCCAGTGAACCATTCTACTACGGCTTCATTAAGTCAACATACACATTCACAACTGCGTACCATGTTTAGTCCATACCAATAAAAATAATAGGAGCTCACGTTCTATCAGCAGTCCAAGGGCTACACAATGGAGATCGGATTGACCTCGTATAAAGTATCTTTTGGCTCTTTGAAGTCCTTCTACGTGATTGGCAAGCTCTTATTCCAATTTATATAGGACCTAGGTACAACTTTATTGGTTGTCCACTACTCTCACTCAAATAAGGTTTCACGGAGCCGAGTTCAAGTAGAATCTTTATATTTACCGAATCATTTGCAGATTGAAACTCTGTTTTCCTTTAGCTTTCCCTTTACATTGAACTAGGTCAAGGTTGTAAGAAGTCCTAATCTAGAGCACCTATCACAATTTTTGAGTAGCTTTAATCCACCAGAATAGTTACAATTGCTTCAGTTGGAGCTGTGACAATTACTTTAGTGGGCGATAAGCATAGCTATTCTGAAGTTCTAGTTAGAAAGAGGAGTTCATAATCTAATCCCTCTTAGTGGTCTTAATAGTAGAGTAAGTGACTGTCAGGTAGTCATCTAGGAGTTGAAGTAGGAACAAAAAATCAATATATGGTGAAAGAACCTTCTTTCATTTGAATTTCCTTTTTCACTAGTCAACCTCTAACTTAACTCTTCAATCTACAGGCTTCGAAACCTAATTTCTGAAGCATCCCCTATATGTATACCATATGTGGAACCACGCCTAGCTACGATCTCAAGCTCATATCCCCTGCCTCTTTATTGAAATGAAACTATGCCTGATAAGGCGAATAAAGACTCATCCTCGTTCATATCATATATGTCAGAAGCATCAAATGATGTTTTATGAGATGGGGGAATCCTAATCTTATACCCTAAGCTCATGGTGATAGAATGTTGTTATGTCCCTGGGGAATGCTCTAGCATGAGATTTGTGCCCGGAGTTCTGTCTCTGGCCCTTTTACCTTCCACGAAACAAGAAGTATGAAAGATGGGATCTAGCATTTCAGAAAAATGTCTTTCTCTTTATTGATGTCAAACTTCATCTGCCTTATAACAATGGAAAGATATTCCCTTAGTCTTTTCCTAATTCTTCTTTCAGGAAAATAGTCTTTGACAGTGTTCTTGCTTGACATTTTATGATTTGTGGTCTTAAGAGAATCAATAGATATTTAAAAGTTTAGGTCAAGCATCTAATCTTATTAAGAGATATTCTTTCAGACCTTATTCTCCGAATGGACAAAAAGTAGGAAGTAAAGCACCCACTTCTTGGAGGGATGTTGAGGGTGTAACACCCCACACCTTACACTACTAGTACAATTCAAATGAAATATGACATGGTCTGGTCGAATTAGCGCTAATTTTCAAAAGTGCTTGAATCTTGTTTTAAAGGGTTATATGTGCATCTAACGCTTAAGAGAGTCGAATGTATACATGTTTTGTGTCAAATTGAGGAGAGTATGGCCTTAAATTAAGCAAGAGAATTGAGCTTCTTGTAGGACTTAGGAAGCTAGCAGGTGAATCACCTACTTGCTTAGCTTAAATTGCCAGTTAAACGGAGATGAGGCTCGATGTCGAATTTGTCCAAGTTCGATTATGAATAAAGTCCATATTAAGGGTGTAACTTTGGCCCATGTTTTAGTATCATAAGTGGGCTATATGATTAGCCAAAGTATAACATTAAAAAGGTACCAAACACACCACAACCCACTTGGTTAATTAGACCCAAAACTAAGTGAAGAGAGAATTGGAAAATAGGCAGCACAAGCCCATCGACTTGGAGACCCATTTAGGCCCAAGTGTGAGGGCCAAGCTTCTGCATCACTAGATTGATAATGTTTGGTATAGGGTGGTCAAAATTTCAAGGGAAGGACGGCCAAATACCCCTTTATAAAGGGTTCAAAAGCAGCTCCACAATTCATTCTCAAGTTGAACACAAAAAAATCAGATTACTCTCTCTACATTCTCTCAACTTTTCTCAACTTTGTAAAGTAGCTAAAACGGACATATAGGGTTCTTGGATAAGACATAAACCTTGAAGTAAGTTGTAAGTAAGTTTACACATATGTTAAGTATGGTTATCGTATGAAAAATAAGAAGTATATGCTAGTATGTTGGTGCTGGAAAATCTGGACAGATTCTTTGCTGAAAGTTGTTGCACCTTTTCCTTTTGTTTTGGTGATTTCTCTATGGTTTGTGAGTTGAATTATAAACATAACTTGGTGTACTTGACATGTTTTGAGTTATAAATCTCACCCTAAGGTTTCTGCCCTGACTTTGGTTTCATTTAACAAGCGCATTTTATTGTGTTATCTTAAGCGTCATGTTGATTGGAACTTGCGGGATATTATATGTAAAGCTATTAGATCATGTCCTTCATGACTTATTAAGTGCTGTTATAAGAGTGATTTAGGTCTGTTTATATGTATAAATGTTGTTGTAATAGTTTTGTTAGAGTTGGAATAGGTTTGGAGTTGTCGACATCGAAATGTAGCGAAGGGAGGTAACATTATGCTGTCTATTTATAGGTTGTGTAGAATTGTTGTGTTGTACTTTGTGGGCTTTTGTAAGGCTATTATGGCATTAACATAGGTTGTTCATGAAGTGTAGGTGTGAATATGTGTTGTAAAATGCGATTAGAGAAGTAGAGGTTGGAAGAATACGCTCAGGCTTATAAATACGAGCTTGTAGTCCATATTTTTTTTTGTTATGTGATTGGACTGCCAAGCTGTATTTATTAGCTATTACTACTAGTTTTATCACCTACTGTGTTGTAAATAAGTATTTTGAGGAAGGTAAGGTTATCTCAAGGTAGTAACAAGGTCATGCAATGAGGTATGTAAGGTTATTTGATTTCATATGACTTGGAATGAAACATAGCTCTCTCCTTGGTACATAAAGGCATTCACCAACTCCGACACAACTATTAATAATGTCTCCAGTCTTGTACATGTTCATATGATTCCATACATAGTCACCTTCAAAACTGCATACATGCTTGCATAGCAAGTTATATGAGTTCTTGTTACTAAATAAAGTTCACAAGTTGTTTCATTTCATATGCATTTTATTATTTATGTAAC
>JAOTQJ010000002.1:12371977-12387491 GCA_025642045.1 Solanum sejunctum | reverse complement strand
AGTTTCAAACATAGTCAATTTTCTTCAAGTGTGGTCAAGTGTTTTCAATTTAATCAAGTCTAATCAAATCTTTTTTTCAAAATTAATCAATTCGTAAGTAAGTCAACCTTTTTCAAGTCAAAATTAGTCAACACTTAATTGTCGGATAACCGCATTTAGCGGCCATTTCGAATGCGTAAACCTTCTCGAAGTGAAAATATGAACCCGAACTCGTTCTTTGGATTTAAAAGGATTTTTCTATTATATCTTTTTAAATATTTATTGGTTTCCTAATTATCCGAAAAATTAGGTGGCGACTCTGTTTTTATTTCGAATTTCGAGAATTGATTTTTCTCAAATTAATTTAGTTTAAATTGATTTTTGATTTTTGAATTATTTTCTTTTTTCAAAAATCCATTTTTCGGCATAACAATCCTGCTTGGATGAAACAGAAGATATTGTCAATAAGTAGAAGTATGTCTTGCTAATTAACATCTTAGAAATATTCTGCTATAATTAGGACAGTCAAACCAACTCTCATACGAGCTCCCGGTGATTCATTCAACTGACCGTAAACTAGGGCCACTTTTGATTTTGCAATATTTTCTTTATTAATCACTCTAGATTCTTTCATTTCCATGTAAAGATCATTTCTTTCCCGAGTGTGTTCACCTACTCTGCCAAATACGGATACATCCCTGTGAGCTTTAGCAATATTTTTAATCAATTTCGTAATGAGTACTGTTTTACCCACTCTAGCTCCCCCGAATAGTCCAATTTTTCCTCCACGGCAATAAGGGGCTAAAAGATCTTTTAATTTAATTTCTGTTTCAAAAATAGATAATTTTGTAACCTACTGTATAAAGGGAGGCGCAGATCTATGAATAAGAGACGTTTTACTAGTATCTATAGGTCCTAAATTATCATAAAGCTCTCCGAGCACGTTAAGAGTGTATCCTAGAGTCGCTCCCCTGACTAGAACACTTACAGGAACTCCTTTGTCAATCATTTCCAATCCTCTCATTAGACCATCTATAGCACTCATAGGTATACCCCTAACTCGATTATTTCCTAATAATTGTTGTACCTCACAAGCCACATTAATTAGTTGACCAACACTATCTTGACCTTGAACTACCAGAGCGTTAGGAATATTTGGCATCATGCACGGGGGTAAGGCTACATCTAGTACTGGACCGATAATTTGGATGACACGCCCCAGGTTTTTTTTCAAGCATGGAAACCCCAGAACCAAAAGTAGTAGGATTGATTCTCATAATAGTAAAATAAATAAGTATGTCAAAATATTTTTTAAAAATTCTCAGATTCAAAATAAATGTCCTCTAGCACGTCGATCAGTTAATTCAATAAAATGGGAATTAACACTTGATTTCGTCGGCACCATGCAATTGAACAAATCCAATTATTTACATATTCAATGAGACTGAGTTAATTTGGAAGCTCACCCAACTTATTTTAATTTAAAAATCTCAAGTGGATGAATTAAAATCTTGAGAAAGTCTTTTATTTGTCCATCATTATGGACAAGCCCATCCGTATTATTTATTCTATGGAATTTTAACCTAAACTTTCTTTTCGATTATTTTTCTTATGATTCACTATTTGTATCTAGTGGGCTCCTCTTCTTATTTATTTTTTATTTAAATTTCAGTATATCGATTTATGCCTGGCCTATTCTTTTCTTTGCATTTTTTTTATACCTTTCATAAGGGAATTCCATATATTTTCACATCTAGGATTTACATATATAACATATACCATTGTCAAGGGAGAAGTTCTTATTATTTAGGTTAGTTAGGTATTTCCATCTTTTTTTAAAAAAGGTAAAAAAATCCAAATTGGGTTGCGCTATATATAGGAAAGAGTACACAATATTGATGTATTTGGCAAATCAAATACTATGGTCTAATAATCAACCATTCTAATTAATTCATAATATTAGTATTAGTTGGAAATTTTTTGAAAGATTCCTGTGAAAACTTTCATTAACATGGAATTCGTGTATCCAAATGATATCTATATTGATCAGAAGATCCTTTTAGTTGACTAGAATCCATTACTTAAATGAAACTGGATCTTGTGGAATCATATTGAATATTTGATGATACATTTTGTACCTTGCTAAAATATCGATCCTTGTTTGCCAACAGCACATTGTATAACCTAATCCAATTCTCTCTTGATACATTCCTCAAAAAATCTGATTTGGGCAGATTCTTCCTCCAACTAACAAAGAGATCTTATTGGAATTGCCACATATGAAATTGAGCACAATTTTGCAAAGTAATAGCCAACTTGTTTCTCGAGAAGAGATGGAAAACATGCTCAATATCATTTGATTGAATAGTTGACCCTCTCCCTTGTTGTTTGGAAAAACCCTCCACTTCAATTGGTATTTTTTTTACGAAAAGTAGACATGGGATAAGAAATCTAGTGTTTCACTAAGATTTTAAATAGCGGTACCGAATTCAAGTTGATTCTATTTTGACTCTTCCTTAGAGAAAGACGATTAAATAATTCACAATCATGGTCCTTGCGGATCAGATCATCCATATAATATACAAAAATAAACTCTAGATATTTCAGATCATTCTCTTAGAATAAGATCTCAATTCCAGCAATGGTTTCATTAGATATCTTACAACTAAAATCCCTCTTTTTTCCGACCTAGTTCCTCCACCAATGCGAACCCTAGTTGGATTCAGGCATGCTACACTTTTAAGTTATTGGGAGAACCCAAGTACTCTCTTTTGGATTCAGGAAACAACTCTCAGAGATCTTTTTTCCTTTGGGAAGATACATAAGCGAAATAATCAACCTATTTATATTGGAAGACCCAACAGATTCTTCTAATGTATCATTTCTGGGTCCAAAGGAATGCATAGGTATAGGAAGAAGCCCTATCAAATAGAGATTTTTTCTTTCGACCATATTTCAATTGTTAATACTATAAAAGCTCACAAATTAGGATGCGTGACTAATGCATCTTTTTTTTTCAAATGATTTGATTATTTTCTTTTGGGCTGGGAGTTCTATTATTTAGGCATACTACTCTTCCTGGGTTGTATTCAGTCATGAATTACTAAAGAATCAATTAGTAGTTTGCCAATACCAGAAGACCTTCTCGCAAATGATTTCTAGTCAATGTGCCGCGAGTGGCTTCTCATTGAATAAGTTACGATTGCTCTTGTTGATACAGTTTTATTTTTTAACTTAATTTCATATTCTAATGATCTCGTCTTACCTGAAGATTAGGATTTGCTTTCCCTATTTGAAAATGGAGATCTATGTCACTCTAACTATGCTTCGCATATGAAATTATACATCTTTCAAGGGCTCAAATAGATTGATTTGAGAACTTGTTTCAGGGTTGCCCCATGGGAGAACTTTCATAATCTCTTTTGCTCTTGGATCTAATTCTCTATTTAGTGACTCGATTTCTCCTTCTTGTGAAGCTCGTGCAAAGTGGTAACTATCTGAAAGCCTCGCATTGGCACTAGTTAAACCTTCTTCGATCTCTTCCAGTGGCGGGCTTACCTTTTTTATTAGTATTGAATTCATGTCATTGTCACTCATCATCCTTGTTAGAAAAGGAACAAGAAACTCTATTTATAGGAGGGGAAAGTTATATTTAGGAAACATTTACCAGAATTCCTCCACTACGGATGGACTGATCTAAAGAGTGGAGACTTGATTCGATATTGACAGTTGTTATAGGTTAGGGCTTCTATCATGCTATTCTATTTCTATAGAGAGGTAGGCGACAAAGACAAGGGATCTCTCTCACTATGGATAGTTGCTATTTGTGAGAAACATCTGTTTTGCTTTATCTATTCAATAATTATATTGAATAAAGACAAATTGATCCATTGGTATTTCGATGCTCGATCTCTACTCCTCGAAAGCTCATGTACGATCTATGGCTCACTTAGAGCTAGAAAGATAGGATTCTTCATACAAATCCTACCGGGAAACTTCTTTCCTAACTCGCTCTACACACAAAAGAAAAGATGAAAGACGAGAATTGGTGCAAGGATCAAAAGACTTAATAGACATAGAAGAGTGAAAGAAATGCTTCCTAGCCTACCATAAACTCGGTTGAAGCTAGTTAGATCCTCCGGTCAGTCAAGTGTTGACACTAGATTAGGTTTGACCTTCCTTCTGAATGTTCAGATGACCATGCATTCTTTTCTCTACAGTATGTATACTTATAACCAATCTAATCGAAAATAAGGTAAGCTTTGAAGTCATAGCTTGCTAGTTTTTCCATCATCCAATCCACAACAAATTGAATGAAACCTGGCGAAAAAGTAGTGAACACTTTGCTGAGGAACGAAGTAGCTCACCTAAAAGGAGAGAAATAAGGCTTCGTGTTTGTTTTTCTTCAAACCCCCAATCCGCTCACGCTTGCTGCTACTAACGGGTTCTCGATTTCTCTTTCTTTAGCTACTATGATGTTTCAGTTCGCTAAGTTTGAAAAGTCCAAAGAGAGCAAACTACCCACGAAGCTTGGATACAATTTCCCAATCAGAGATCCATAGATCAAAGACGGTATCTTCCCATGGCCTTTCGCCTTTGAAAGCATCCTTTCTTTTCAATGCCCAGGCATCAATCCAATGCATTCTTTTCGATCTTGTACCCTATGTAGGCTAGCAAAGCATAGGCTAGATAAGCGGTACACTTCATACCAATCCAATCTTGATGAGAAAAAGGAAAATCAAGTACATTCTTAACGACCTCTATTCCTGACGCGAACGACCGCTTTCTTGGAACTAATTCATAGGCACTTTTAATTAGTTAGGCTTCACACACTATACAAAAAAATAGTTGAAGCAAGAGATAGAAAGCGAAAAAATAAATTAATTGACTATTGAGTGCAAGCCCGTAAATAGATGACTATAGGTAGTTCAGGTGAGCTTAAAGTCAACTACAACTAGAATGCATACGATTTTGCCAGTAATAAACCTTTGACTTTGACTATGAAAAGCTCCAAATAGGCACATAGTAGTTTACAGTAGAAGGAGTGAAATCCACTTGACTTTAAAGAAAGGAGCTCTAAGTTGTAATTCAATAGTGACAGAAATGGTCATCTGTGCTCCACAGCTACTGGTGTCATCACCCTACAAATACGTGGAACCAACTAAGACTGAGAACTAGCCCTATTTTGTAAATGAGTTGGGACTGACCTTCTATCTCAGTGAATAATGTTCCACTAATTAGGCGGTGATAGGATTCGAACATGCAATCTTCAGGTCATGAGACTGATGAATTGAGCAATTCCTCTACCCCGCTTCTTCCCCTTATGTGCAGATTTCCCAACAACACCAATAAAAAGTACAAAACAAATAAGAGTTATGGCATTAAATCTCATATTGCAAAAAATCCAAGAATTTATGGGGGCACTAGAATGAGCAAAAATGGTTGAAAAGTCTACTATTTGAAATAGAGTAAAACAACCCAAAATCCCAGGAGCTAGTCTAAAATTGCCTACTCGATTGACAAGCATAGCTTTTATAGCTGCTTTATCTGCTTGAAGTTGTGTAAACTAGAAATGAATTAACAAATTTAAAGCAAGACCTACTCCCTCCCATCAGAAGAATAATTGAAGAGAGTTATCTCCAGTCATAAACATTGGCATAAAAATGTAGGAACGGATAAATAACATATAAATCGAGGGCTATGCGGATCCTCAGACATATATGAAATGGAATAAATATGTAACAAGATACTTATAAATGTAACCACAATTAACAACACTATGGTTGAGCTATCGAACACGGGGTTAGAAGGGAATTATGAGTTGGACCAATCTGCGAATCGAGCGAGCTCCCCTTACATGCAATGATATGGTGGTCAGCCTCTCATTCTAATTCAGTGTTCTCTGAACCATATGGGAAGGTTTCCCATCACACGACTAACCAACATGATCTTCCGCAAGAATCGTATGTTCAAATAGGCCTGGAAAAAAAAAGGTAATGTCTCACTTTCCTTTTCCACTCAAGTATACAACATCTGCCATGGTTAGGCCCCTTCTTCTATTACCTAATGAAAGAGTCCACTTCCTACCTTAGTAGTCTCAAATAAGGCATGCAGGCCTGCCCCTTTTGTAGGTGATTCAGTACCGAAGTGAAGAAAAGGCTAGATCAACAAATTCTCTATAATAATTCATAAATGTATATTGGTTAATTGTTCTCGGATAGTTAGTTATGGGCCAAGCGAAAGAAATATTGGGATAAGATATTATAGGATCTCCCCTCTTCAAAATCGGACGTGAAAGTTTCCTTTCATCCGGCTCAAGTAGGTAGACCAAATAAGGAAAGGGGTTATCATTTTCATACTCTAGAAAATCCCAAAATAAAAAGATCTACTCCTTATTCAAGTTCCCAGTGAAGACGAAACAAGATTTCCGTGATTTTGTCTTTTATTGTTTATTTATTTATTCAAATTTCATTTCAACAAATAAAATAGAAAATTCTTGAGTAGTCTACTTCCCTTTGACTGATAAATCCCTTAACTCTTAATAATCCCATCCTGCAGTCGAAGTGATAATGGTTGTAGCATCAACCGGTAATGCGTGGAAGAGGGTAAGATTTCTATGTGGATAGAAAGTATCAACAACTTTTGCATCTTTCCATTTGAAAGTAAATATAGTTGAATAATATAGTGTTAGCTCTTGAGGACCAGGATGGCTGAAGATCAAAACCAAAATGTGCCAGGGGTTGATCGTCGAAGCCTAGGCAATAGCGATTAAGGAATTTAATCGCTGATGTAGCTAAGAGTCACCTTATATACGTCCTTACTATTGGTATATATGCATCCACATGACTACCGTAGTAGCCACGTCTTATAAACATCTCTTAATTTTTGTTGGGGATATGGATCCGCCCTTTAGCGGGATCACAGAATTTCATATGAAAGAGGTACATTGCCAATGAGGAAATGGTAATTTTCTTTACTATGTCAACCTCGTATATCTCCCAAAATATCTCCTGTGCCCTTTGCATCACACCACCAAGGAGAAGGACATCCTTCTTTAGATAGTCTATCAACTTCTCTCTCATACTGCTAAGATTCTCGAGAGTCATACTCTCATGATCAATAGATCACTTATTCCCATGTTCGGGGCATAGACTACGTGATCGTGAATCAAGTGATCCAGGAGTAGAGCCATAGAGTCTTTTAAGCAGAATAAGAGCCTCTCCCGCTTGGAATAGAGGATTAGCTCCTAAAGCCTTTTCCCTCTCAGCAGCGGTCCTATCCTGCCCGGCTACTTACCGGCCAGATGGATTGCGCCTCTCTCGAAGCCAGCCTTTTATCCCAAAGCAAAAGAGAGAGCATCTAGCAGTTTTATGAATCAACTAAACCAAAAAATAGTTTTTGGACTATAGGTCAAATATCCTTACATATGATATTACTTCTTTTACGTACTTTATTTTTCTTTGCTAACATTATTACTTATGCAATTCTTGTTGGTCAACTGTTTCTTGATTTTGAATTTGCTGACCACTGTTGCTTATCGCTGATGTGTGGTCTATTGCCTAAGAATGCCTAACCCCAATAAGCTAGCTTATTGAGGGAAGCTAGTAAGTTCCATACCATAGTTCTCATCATATAAAAAAAGGATTTGCCCATTAGTGTTGAAGAAGTAAATAAGAAGGTAGTCGAGGACTATCCTAAGTCTTATGCTTCATAATGGCATTTAGATAGCTCTGCTCTATAGCTAGAGAAGAGTAAGGGGGAAAGACTTAAGTATAGTTTAGCAATCAAAAGAACAGTGGAACTAGGGAATCCAGCTGCCATTTCTCTAGATACCAAAAAGATAGGGAGGGAAGTTCTATCCAATTGTTGGGGCTCCTCTCTCTGATGCAATAGAATATCATAGTATTGTTGGCGTCAGCGCTAAATCGAGGAAGGGGTGCGTCATCATTTAGTTATCAATGGAAACTGATTAAATTGATCTCAATACGCAGGTCTAAATAAAACACAAAAGGCTTATGCCTTCACGACGTAAGAAGAAAAAAACAAAATACCCTTTGTTAGCCTTTCCGTCGATATAGACATCGCTCGACCAAAAACAATGTCCCAAAATGATCTAGTCAGCCTGTAGGAAACTGCTATAGATGTGCGCCTACCATGACTTATTCAAGAGTAAGGTCATAGTAAGGGGAGAGAATACCCGGACTGTCTACACTATGGGATTTTCCTTCATATCACAGCCATAAAGTCTATAAGGATAAAATATTGGCTAAGAACATTTGCTTTGCCCCTATTCTTTCTCTACAGTAAAGGTAGCGACAGAAAGAAGTTCCTACCTTCAGAAAGAAGCACATTTACCACCGCCTATGCCTACATATTCCACTCATCCTGTCCTCTTTTATTGTATTCCAATGCGAGGAAATAGGATGCCTACAGTCTTTCAACCTTAGTAGAAGTAGATCTCAACTAGTGACATTTAGTAGTTGAATGCTCTAATCTCTTCAATCTTCAAGAGAACAAAAATACATAAGAAAGAAATATCAAAATAAGGAACCTTAAAATTCACCCTACTTATCGATGAAAAAATGGGATTTGAGAGGAGCTGAAAGCCACTTGACTCTGCTCATCATTCACGCAATTGCCCTGTCCATCGATTGATCATGCGAGTATGCATCTAGTCAGTGCATAGCAAATAAAAAAAGCGATCATCCTAGATTCTCTTCCTTAAGAAAAATGTCTATCAATCGATCCCTATGGTCAAATTCTACCGAATCTGCCTCCTGGCATTATTGGGTTCTCTGGAAAAAACACTTGCCCTCTCGCCCACCGAAAGAAAAGGGTAATGGTCATACACCTCTTACCATATTTACTAAAGGGCGCCAACCCTCACTATCAGTCAGTTTTCCAACGTCTGCTAGACTTTCTTTCAAAAATCTTGACTAATAGAATAGTGAAATTAGAATATGCTGAGAAAGGGGCTAAGAGAGAAGCTTAGGATATTACTTAAGTAAAGGGGTATAGCAGTTCTTTTTTCAAGCTCAAAATAGGTTATCTATTGCTATATCTCCTTCTAATCTCCCCTTAGAATCACGAAAGGAGTGAAAAGATATTTAAATGGGCACCCTTTCGAGAAAAAGAAAAGTCAATTAGCACCTTCTTAAAGCACCTACCCAGCTTTTAGGTCACTTGCAAAGGGAAAAAAGCTTAGGGCTCAAACAAGTCCTCTCATATTAAGGTGAGAGTGGGATGCCTATTGAAATCAGAAAAAATGGAAAAGGCTATCTATGTCCAATTCAAAGTTTCTTGCATTTTCTGATGTAGTTGGCGACAAGAGCTTCTTATGAGCCTGAATGTCATCTTTACCTTGAAGCTGCTTAAGATTGTTAAAATTCACTATTTGACTTGATGCTCTGAGAGAAATAAAAAAGGATTTTTAGGGTAATGGATACCAGGAAAGAGGGAAGCTATAGTCATCCTTAAGACATGGAATTTTAATTCTCCTTAGCCATTTTCGTTGGGGTAAGGTATAAGGTAAGGCCTGCAAGTTCGTTCCTTGAGGGAGGATTTAGTCAAGGGATATTGTCGCTTTATACTAATATAGTCCCGAGTTGGTAATTAGCGTTAGAAGCTTCACAGCTTGGTCCAATTATGTCTACAAGCGAATATAGTCTACTAGACTCTTCTAGGTCATTAAGAAGGTCTTCATAGAGTTTTGGGGTCTAAAAGGAGAGGGGCGAACTAACTTGATCGATAAAAGGTGAGAATAGTCAATGAATAGGAAGAGGAATGTTGATCACCTTAGTTTATAGTTTTGTTTGCCCTTGGGGAATCCTTTCACCCCAATTTATTCAAATATAAGCTAAGTATTAGTTGAATATCCTTCTAAAGGGCTTCTAGGACAAGCAGCCAAAGGTATTCTTCCCAAGGCAGAAGTTCATTATCATAAAAGGATAAATAGTCTGAAAATGCATGTGCAGCCACAAAAAATGTGAAGGAGACACCAAAAATCATTGAACAGGCAATTGTGAAACTATCAAGGATATTCATGATATTCAGAAAGATTTATGTTACTTCACTTTGCTCCCAGAGAGGTATACTGAAAAAAGGAAGCGACTATCTTACTTAAGCAATTCTGCTTATTCCTCTTCTTCCTCTATGTGGAAAAAGAGACATAAAATACAGAAGAGAAGTTTGATCCCTTCGATGCACTTTTCTAGCGAAACCAGCTCCGGAAAAGAGCTCAAGAAAAAGAGTATGCCATAAAAGAGCGGCACCAGGGCTTGCTTTCTTTTGGGTAGGTTGTCATGGAATAAAACAAAGGCAAAATCAGAAAAAAATTGGGAAAAAATTAAAATAAAGATTCCGTGTGGAATTCCCTATAGCATCATTTTCGGAGTAGGTGAAAACAAGAAAGCGGTATGTACACTAAGGCCAAAATAGACCAAAAAACAAAAGATAAATGCATATTTTGTACGTTATTTCAAACAAAGATAAATTATGCAAGCACTCGAGAACAGGATGGAAAGCTTGGAAGGCTGTGAGAAATAGTTTTCATTATAGAGCAAGAACCCATATACAAAGAGAAAGGTCTTCGCGCATAAAAAGTTGATCAATCTCATCCTCGGGTAGGGCTGCCCTTCTGCAAAAAGCAATGTGATAAAAAAAAGGAAAATTATTGAGCGACAAGGAAAAATCCCCATTTGCAAAGACTTTTTTTGGTATAATAAAATACAAAGATAATAAATAGTGATAAATCACACAAGCGCAATGACAAGAGATAGATTATTATTAATATCTTAGAGAACAAAAAAGCAGTAGCTGAGGGCTTCCTCCTCTAAGAAATAAACTACTGAGAAAGCTACAAATTATACATAGAAGAAGCATTTCTCTCTCTCTTTCCTGTTCTTTTGGATACTTGAATAGAAAAATGAAAGAGCAAAGCTGCACCACAACCTGAGGGGGATTTGGCAGCTCGCCATTTTGCATTTTCAGAAACATCATTCTATAAAAAATAGTAAAAGATGAAAAAGATAAAAGAACAAAACAATTTTGAAAAAAGAAAAGGACAGTTTTATTTTTGAACATGATGGACTTAATATTTTTAAGAAGAGAGGAAAAAAAGAATAAAATAATCCAGTAATGCCCAAAACATTGATGGAGCAATACTTGAAATGGCAATCCAGAAAAAACACCAATACTAAGATCGGCTAGAACAAGGTGATCACCAAAAGGAATTACTGAATAACTTAGAAAGATAGTTATTACTGCTATGGATGGTCTGATACTAAATAAACGATTATCTCCTATAGATGGAATAAGGTTCTCTTTCAAAAGTAGTTTTGTCCCATCTGCTAGATCTTGAAGAATTCCTAAGGTCAGGCATATTCAGGTCTGATAAGTTATTGTCTTCCTACAGATATTTGTCTTTCTAACTAAACACTTACTAGTACACCTATTGTGATTCCTAATACAAGATTCAAAATAGGTACATGAATCCATAAGATCCCATAGACTTCTTTTAAGGATTTCAATTTGGAAAAAGAATTGATAGTCTCTATTTTTATTTTGTATCAATTATCATTTCAACAATCTACTTCTCTGATAATGATATGTATGCTACCTAGTATTGTCATAATATCAGCCAATTTCAATCTTTTAACTAACTAAGGAAGAATTTACAAATTGATAAAACTTGGAGGGTGAATTTTCCATCTCCAACGAAAAATTCTCTGATCTCCTATTAGAAAAATTCTCAATTCTCCTTTTGGGGCTTCAACTCTCGCATAAAGTTCTTGTTTCGATAATTCAAAAGTTAGAGAAGGTTTTCTACTAATAAACTGATATTGAAAATTATTCCATTCAGGATCTTTTAATCTGTCAAAATGTCAAATTTCTAAATTTTCATAAGGCCTTGCTAGAATTTCTTCCAGAGCCTGTTGAATAATCTTCATGGATTTTGTCATTTCACTGATTCATACTAAATAATGAGCTAATGAATCCCCTTCTCATTGCCATTGAACTTGCAAATCAAATTCATCATAAGACTCATAATGATCAACTTTACGAAGATCCCATTCTATTCTAAAAGCTCATAGCATTGGTCCTGATAAACCCCAATTTAATGTCTCATCTATTCCAATAATTCCTGCGCCTTCAACTGATTCTTAAAAAATGGGATTCCAAGTAATAAGTTATTGATACTCGCAACCCCTGTTAAAAAATAATCAAAAAAATGTAAACATTTATCTATCTAACCATAGGGTAGATCAGCAGCCACTCCTCGAATATGAAAATAATTATGCATCATTCGTATACCAGTGGCATCCCTTCTCTGCCACTTCACACCTCGGAATGCACCCTTCCTATAGACTTAAAGAGATAAATGTGCTTTCAAATCTTCTTAGCCTGAAATGGCTGAGGAGAGGAAAGGTTCCTATTTTTTAGGGTACTCCCAGGAGTAGATCCAGTGGAGACAGGATGGGGACTGTAGCTAAGAGGATTAGATCACGTGGCTACGAACTATGGTGTTGGGGGTTTGAATCCCTCCTCCTCCACAATCTTCCCAAAAGGGAAGTACCTTTCCCTCTAGGTGTAGGAAAATCATGATTGGGATAGCGAATCAAAAGCTATCGAAATTGGGTGTGGGTCTTTTGTCGAAATGGAATGACTTTTCTTTTTATATTTTTATTTATCATGAATGGGAGACTCATTACACATAGTATGCCTGACCAGCATATTTTATTGTTTTACGATCCGTAACTCTTCCTCAGCTGGGCTTGGGTAGAATAGCAGAGAAAGTATTAGTGGCATAAGAAAAAAGCCTTCCTCATTGTTAATATCTTTGCTTGCAGCAATTGTGGCCTCTCAAGAGAATCGATAACTGCATCAAAGATGCAGTGTTAGTGCATTTGAGACTTCTTAATTGGCTATTTGTAAATAGCCCCAGGGCTATAGAATAAAGGATTATCTTGGACCTAGACCAAGGTAATGATGGTGATTTTTGAATCTCGCAGAACAGAATGTGATACGATGAGATAAAATGCAATAGAAACAAGATAGGAAATAGGTTACCTACTCTTAACAGGCAAAGCGAGCCCCTTTATTCTGAATTAAGAATTCAGAATCAATCAAATCTCCTGAAGTATGATTCGAACATATGACTAATCAGTTAACAATCGACCGCTCTATTAATGAGCTACTGAGGAATAACAGGAGATTTGATCTCATAGAGTTCAATTCCAGTTCAAAATCCATGACCAATATGAGCTCAAAGCTTCCGTCATAACTCCCAGAACTTCTTCATAACGGCTCCCTTACATGCCTCATTTCAGAGGAAACCTTAAAGTGGCTCTATTTCATTATATTCCATCCATATCCCACTTTTATTCATTTAATATCCCTTTGGTGTCATTGACATAACAAATGTCATTTCTAATCTATATCTTTCTATTTCTTTTCTATATATGGAAAGTTCAAAAATCATAATATAATAATCTAGAAATTGCAACAGAAAACCTTCGGTTCCCGTAACCAAGTATTTCTTTCTCACCCCTTATGTATGTACTTTTTTTTACTTCAACTATTCTTTTACACATTTTCTGAAGTGTGGGGCACACGACGCCCTCTACTTCTACTTCTAACTAAAGGCAAATAGCCGGCATTGTAAGCAAATAGAATGCCCCCACATAAGGTTCAACGAATGAATGAAGCTATGATCTTCCTTATCTGCTGCTTTGTATCTGCCTTCCTCACTTCATCTTTGTCTTTCAGAGTTGTGAACTAACCTCTTCCTTTTACAGTCAGTCAACTGGCGAATAAGCTAGGCATCTAAAGAACATAAGATACGAGTTACCGCCAGGCATAAAAGTCATATTATCAACTAGGGAAATTGGCAGAGCCAGACATATTGATAAGGGAAGGATCAGGTAGTCAATTCCATGTAGATCCTCCCTCCCACTCGCTCCACTTTATTTTGCTCATTTTCTCTTTCCTTCTACCTATAAAAAAAGTTATGAGATTGGTTTTGTGTACGTTAGTGATTATCAAAGCTTTGACATAGATAAGATTAGAGTTCATGCAGTTGGAATGCCTCAAATCACTTTTAGCCTTGCTACTCTTGCTTGTTTGGCTACTACTCAAGCTAAGGCTTTCTTTCCGCTTTGACTTGGCTTCCTTATCTTTCAATCTTAACTTGCATGTGTTCCATGACTATTTCGAGTGATTGCTGCTATCTGGATTGAGTTAGACAAGTGAAGAAGGTTCTTATACCATCGGTGACCAGCCTCTCTATCTAGTATCTAGTACTAGGATTAGTAGAGTAGAGGCACTATTGGACGAGGCTTCCTCGATCATAGCTTGTCACTTAGCTAACTACCAAACAAGGATGCAAATCAACTCCTTATATAGAATGCAGATTAACACATTTAATGAAGCAACCAATACGGCAGACAAGCTACTTTCTTATTCTAGGACTGGAAGATCCTCTATATATTAACATACCATTACCGACAGTTAGACTAGCACTCTCTCCCAAATCAATTGCAGTAACTAGCTATAAGAGAGTCGACTGTCTACTATCTTTGTCATGCCTTGGTAGGTGAATATGAGAGAGAGGCTGTAAGGAAATCATCCTGATCTTCTCTCTTTTCTCTATTGATCTATGGAAAAAACATTATAGGTCTTGTCTTTACTCTTCCCCCATCCTCCCGTGTTTCAATTCTTTCGAACAAGAGAGGTTTGATGCTTTTGAATCCATTGTATTAATACTACTTCCTACTCGCGGTATGCGTTTTATGATCTTGGCTTATTTTCAATTACCATGTAGTTAGATATTGAGCCTCAAAGTTTATGTTTTTATGTGATCGGAGCATCGAAAAGAAATTCTGAATTTTTTATAGAAGCCATCTTAGAATATTTGATCTTAGGTGCATTTCTCTCTGGAATATTATTGTTTGGTTATTACCGGACAACTACTAATATCTATTAATATCTCTTCTTAGAATGTTCTTTAGAAATATATATCTATCTATATTTTTATAACACCCCACACCTTACAATATTGGCACAACGCAAATGAAACAAGACATGGTTTGGACAAATTAGCTCTAACTTTCAAAAGTGCTTGAATCTTGTGTTAATGGGCTATATGTGCGTCTAACGCTTAAGAGAGTTGAGTATATACATGTTTGTGTTAAATTGAGGAGATTAAGGCCTTAAATAAAGTAAAAGAATTGATGTGCTTGTAGGACTTAGAAGATAGCAGGTGAGTCACCTACTTGCTTAGCTTAAAATCATTAGTTAAACTGAGATGAGGCTCAACGTTGAATTTGTCCTAGTTTGATTATGAAAAAAGTTTGTATTAAGGGTGTAACTTTGGACCATGCTTTAGTATCATAAATGGGCTACATTTTAAGATAAAGAATTATAATAAAAAGGTCCCAAAGACATCACAATACACTTAGCAAATTGGGCCCCAAACTAAGTAAGTGAAAGCTGAAAATAGGCAGCCCAAGTCCATCAAGTTGGTGCTCCAAAAAGG
>JAOTQJ010000002.1:12352412-12371877 GCA_025642045.1 Solanum sejunctum | reverse complement strand
CCTCTAGTAGTGATACTAGATCTAGTATCTTTATGAACTAAAAAAATGCCTTCCCTCGAGACTGACTAGTTTAGTCCGATAGAGAAAGCTTATAGAGGGGCTATCTATTGCTGTAGTATGCTGCTTACCTGTTATGCCGAAGAGAAGAATATAGAGGATTGATCCTATTCACTGCTAATCGTGCAGTTTTCTTCCAATGATAAGGCTTACGGGCAATCCTTTCCTTTGACACTAGTCCCGTAAATGAGTTAAAAAAACCTTGTACATTTGCCCCTTTTACTTGAACCCAATCCAAGAGTTCAGTTCACTCGTAAATGGGTAGCCATTAAGGAAAGCAGCTGTTGGATATTTGGTTTTAACCTATTGGCCCACCCCTTATAGTAAGTACTGGTGAGAGTGAAAGAGTGCTCCTGCCTTTTACATAAATAGTAAAAGAATGGCAATCCACCTATTGGTGTGCTGCTGCCCTAAACTGACATGATCATCCCAATCCGGTTGTCCTCACTAAGAACATATCCACAATCTCTTATCTAATGAATATGAAATTGCAATATATAATATTGCTTTGCCTAACTGCCCATTGCTAGAACTTTCAACGCTAAGATGGTTGGTGTGGTAAGGCAAGCAACTCCTCTTTTCGAAGAAGAGTACTTGCCCAAGCTATCTTAAGGTAAAGCTCTCTAGGGTATCTATAGGTAAAGTTCTCCCAGAGCCGGAGACACAGGCCGCTACTCCTTCAGAAAATAGGAATCCGCAAGGCATGATAGGACACAGAATAAAGACCAAAAGTTATTCGTCGGATGAGACCTAGAAAGGAAATATGTCTATCAAAGAGCAAGAGGGACTGACTATACGACTGTCAACCAGCTCTAAAGGTTGCACAGCCTTTAGTGTGAACCTGAAAGGAAGGAAGAAAGTTGATTTTTCAATCTTTCCTAGCTACCTGGGAAGGGGAGGTGGAGCTAGAACTTTTTGTATAATATAATAATGAAATTGAATCGAAGTTGTAATTGCATATTAATAATAATCTAAGTAATGGCAGCATAGAATAGATAGATAATAGGTAGGTTGACAGTAGATTCTCATTGAGAATAATCTGTATGCTTCAAACATTCCATTCTAGGATATAAGGTAGAATGAAGGTACTTGATCTATGATAGGCACTTTTCGCTGTCTTTTTCTCTTTTTTCCCTGTCCTATGGTTTCATCTGGCCTCTTGCTAGGAAGTCTTGGATTTATATACCATGTAGTTGATAAAATCGTCCGTCACCAGCTATACTTATTCTCCTCCCAGGGATGTTTAGGAATATGGGTGCGGGAGGCTGAGGGACGACCACGATGAGTATGCATTTTTATATAAGATCAAACGGCTTTTGTTCGATCGAGGGGCAGAGATAGATATGAGCTAATGCTTATGTTTTCTGGTATTTTGTTTTGGGTGAGATGTACACCAAAAGGAATTGATGCTACAAATATTTTTCACCATTAGTCCTCGATTGAAAGTTAGCTCGACTCAAGTTGACAGGCGAGAGACAAGGTTGGGTGAGGGTACAAGGCATCATGTGGGATCGTAGATCGACTGTGCCTATTGTTGCCTTTACAGATGCTTTCAAATACCCTAGAAGTCTATTCCTTTCATTGTATATATCCCTTTACAGTGTCATTGACATCAGAGATTGCATTCAATCGAATGGTTTGACATAAGAAATGTTCGAGTCCATCTGTAGTAGTTCTATTTGTTTATAGTAGAGTAGTACATAAGGGTGGCGACTCACAAGGGGAGTGTAGACCAGAGCAAGAGGAAGCCAAGCTAGCTACTGTGGTTGTGCCATTTGGTGGGCCAAAGTAGTCTACCAGCGGTGAAAAGACGATAGTAGACTAGACGGGGGCACCACTAGAACACCCGAATAAGGATCTATTTGCTTTTGAAGCTATAGTATAATTCAATTTCGATGTCTGTCTTACTAATAATATTCCTTAACATATATCTGTACTATAACCCTCCCCTCTGGGAGGTATTTTCAAGGGAAGGCGGACTCCGCAGCTGTGGATTGGGCACTATCACTATACTATGCGATACTTTTAACCAAAAAAATTAAAAGGAGATGTCTTAGTGTTGTTCCTGGGTTGGGGGTCAAGGGAAAGCCTTCAAGACATGACTGAAAGCTGTTAGTATGACTACCAGTGTACTGGTAGCTCGGTCGAGGTCAAAGTTGACAGAATAAGGCGGATGGCACCTCTTGATCCAGAGAGAGATCAGGAGCAAGGTGGGGCTCACGCCCTAGATAATCCTAGGATCGCCACTGGGGAAGAGTCCTTGGAGAGGCTCTATACCCTTTTAGAGGATCTTAATTGGTGTGGAGTCCATTCCCAGTATGACTTGCCTAGCTAGTGCTTCCTAGCTGACTATTTTAAAAGAATTTCTATTCTGCATCCCCAATCTTGCATATGCCATTCACACACTTTTCAACATCCACATGCGGGGTTGGAATTGGAAAAGTAATTGAATCAAAGAAAAGGATTCACTCTGACATCTGTCGAAGCCAGCCTGTGGTAAGAGTTGGGCAGTGATCTTTGTGGTAGCGTGGGTAGGGGCGGAGCTTTCTTGGGGAGAGGGGCATTCAGTAACATCCTTCACGACCTATCCAGGTGAGATAATCTATATTGAGTTTGACAACCCATAGTTCAGTGTCATAGTTACAAGCTTTAAGTGGAATAGTTTAATTCATAAGTTTCATAGTTTACTTATAAGTTGAATAGTGGAATTACTTACTTTAAACTAAGAAAATCAAGAATTTCTCACCCAGGAAGAAAGATGCACTATTCTTAAACCATTACACTGGATTGCTAGAGTTGGCTTTACTGCTTCACTACTCCACAATCCTTCAGCTACTTTCTTTATCTCGCTTGCCCTTAGTCCGTCTCAGCCTGTGAGGGATTCATTCAGTATCAATAAGGGAGGGGGGGCTCTAAATTAGCCTAGGGCAGGTAGGCACTTTGGGCGAGCAAAAAGGGTCAATATGTATTAGTGACCTCTTATTGTAATTTGGAAAAGCCGAGTATATCACGTTAAGATGGAAGTGAATCTTCTGTTCAAGGAGTTGCTTTAGCCCTTGACTTGGCGAATGCATATACCTTGACCTTGGCGTATAATACTGCATCAGTTGATTCAGCGGCTTTCATTGATGATGCATTAGCTACTGATTCTCTCTTTCATTTTGAAATGCATTCATTCCCGGATGCACTATTCCTTGTTTGTATAGTAGATAGTTGGTTGTCCTTGGGACCAAAGACTAGACTCATTAACTCTTCGGATTTGTACTTGTTTGCCCTTTCTGCCTTTGCTCCCTGAAGTGGTCCATTCCGTCATCAGCTCTTAGGAAATGCAGTAAAGGATATCCAACTAGGGTAGGGAAGAGAGAATCCTTAAAGAGAGAGGTTAGGTTATGGTTATCCTATCAAGATTAAGTACATAGCCTTCGGGAAAGGAGATAGATTCAAGTGAGGACTCGTATTCTGAACTGAACTTGAATTTGAAACTAAATAGTATAAAAGAGGGACTTATAAATGCTGACTTAGGTCGGGCTTATTCCGAAGCAAGAGTGGGACTATCATGAGGAGTTTGCCTAGGAGCAGATGCTTTTGATTGAAATCCCTTTTACAGATCCAGTGCACTCATATACGTATAAAAAAGAGGAGAACTATTGTCGATGATCCTTATGCTGTGGACCTAGAAGCTTCGGCGATCTACTCTTTTGGTCTTTTGGCCCGAATAGAAAACTGCTTTTGATTTTCTTAAGGCAAGTAAGGCAATACCCCCTAGAACCTAGAATCAAACTATCAAAATCAATCCATTAAGCATTCACCATAGACGGCAGACTAACCGAATCAAGATAGGTGGGAAAATCACTAACCTAGATCGATCACTTTCAGACGAGACCGGCTAGCCAAATAGAGAGGGAAAGAAAGCAAATAGGTTTTCAAAGAGCAAAAAAAGTCCTATTAAATTAGATAAGTGCGAAGGGATAGGAAGAGGCTTAGCTTATGAAGTATTATATTAATCGCGATAATAAATGAATTATTCTCAATCTTTTAGAGTAGAGATTTGATAACCGTAAAGACAGATCGACACCACAAGTGGGCTCAAAAGAGAGTTGTTCTCCCGATTACAAGAGAATGGGATGCCCAGATATCAGACCAGACGCATGACTAAAATCTCTTACTTCCTTCTAGGCTAGGGCGATCTCCCTCCCAACTCTAGCTACGGCTCTACTAGCAATTCCAGCAGCTCAAGCAGTAGTAATGGAATATCTACGACTATTGAGGTTTCCGCTCGGGGGAGTTTAAGCACAAGACCCAGTGTAAGAGGAAGTGGCTTGGCTTTCTTTGGTTGGCTTGTCACCTTGTTAGGGCGAACTTGACTTTTGTCGATAGATTTTCGAAAGCTTTCTATCACAGGAATACCCCAATTCGGAAAACCAAGATTCAAAAGGGAGGATATTAAGAGACCTTAGCAGCTTTCAAATCACAACATTCGTAGATAGACTTTTCTCGCTCGCTCCTTTTAGAGGCTGAATTAAACAAGCTTTTCGACCGGAGATGAGTATGATGGAATGCTTTAAGGCAATTCCATTATTGAATCTATTATATCATAGATATGTCACACCAACCTAATCTCGATGAAAAGAGAGAACCAAGACTATTCTCTCACCAGTACCCATGGGCACACTTCCCGAATATTGGCAAAATCATTCCATAAAGTGAAAGCAATCGATGAAAGAGGTCTTTCACTGGAATAATTATAGTAGACTAGAGCCTTGAAGCGGATTCCTTCTTTCTTATGAGTTTGATAATCCATTATAGGAAGCCCTTCTTTAGACAAGTAAAGCAACTAAAAGTCCTATTCAGGCGCTTATTTAACCAAGAGTGACCGGCTTGACTGTAAGTGAAAGCACTACCCATTGATCGCAGATGAGAAAGAAAATCAAGGAAATAATGGGGATGGGAATTAAGCTCCAAAAGTGAAAGGAAAGAAGGTATAGGAAGTGACAAAGTATGGATAAATATACTAGCCTTATATGCTCGAACAAGAAAGAGCTAAGCCTTTGGGAGCAGTCCTTCTAAGACCTATTCTATCTTACGCGGATTCAATGTATGAAGGCTTGGATGCAAAAGAGGCCTTTTTACATTCTTTAGATGGCCTTGAAAGATTGGGGCAGAATGTCCAGTCCAAATGCTGACTAAGAGGAAGCATAATATAGAAACGAAGAAAAGGAAGACTTCCCATCACCAGGATCAGACGATTAAACCGAGATCAAAGCCTTTAAGTAAGTTGCGACCTTAACCTTTTGAGTTTGATCTTTCTTAGCTATGGAGTTATAGGGAACCTTTCAGCCAAACTAGCTACCGTAGATTAACGAGAAGGATCTCTAGTGCCACTAATGTAATAGGAGCAAACCTTTTGACTTCTCCCTGTACTAGTTATGGTATTCCAGTACTAGTACCGGTTTAAGTTAGATAGCAGAAAAGCGAATTTCATCCCCTGATTAAGAGATTGAAAATAGAATAGATCCTTCATTGGACCTCATTCCGGATGGATCGATCTTCCATTACATGAACTTGATGCACATCTGGTGAAAGGGAAAGGCTATGCTAGGGCATGTGGTTGCACCCTAGTACTTGCTCCACTATCTTTTCCTAGGAGCAAAAGTCGTTCGAGCCAAAGGCGACAACGAGGCCCATCCCAGAAATGGGGCGGGGAAAGAGAAGTGGGCATGTGGGTCTCTTTCGCATTTCTATCAATCTTGGAATGAGGTTTGAAAGGCTATCATTGATAGGTGGACAAGTGAGCATCCCAGTGTGATTGGGGAGAGAATAAGGTAGGCATTGTATTCGAATTGGATTATGGGGCTTATCAAATCAGGTTCCTGACCAAATGCTTTCTTCCAAAATTCGTTTAATCGGACTAGGACCTATTAGTTTAGCATCAATTATAAGAGTGACAGACAGGTGGTCCCGGATGTAGTCGTCACTATCTGCTTCCTCAGGGGGTGTTACTTTCTTAGAATGATGTTGTTATGGGGTAAAAGGTAGGAAAGGGAATCAAAAGCACCAAAGATGAATTCATAAGTCAAATGAAAGTTCTTTTACGAGGTCATAGAAAGCTGCACTCTAACATTCTGCAAAAGATCAAAGAGGATATTAGGCTAGAAACAACTTCCCCTCTGAAATGGATTTAAATGAATCACTATCTCGATTATGTTTCAAACAACTAATATTCCCTTTTGGGTCAAAGCCTCATCTAAGAGTTCACTGTCAGGGTCAACGATTGGGAGAGAAAGCAAGGGCACTTCCCAAACCCCGTGGACAATATACCATAAGACTTTCTATTTATTACTGTTATGGGTAGCACTCAGAAAACCAGGGTGCTGCCCTAATTTAGCAATGTGAGGTACCAACGCCGAATGGGCATACCTCTCATTAATCGTTGGTTGGATCCAGTTAACAGGGTAGCCCCAGTTATGCTTGGGACTAGATTCAATCCTTTGTTAGAGAGAGGGGCTAAGCTAAGCCTATGTAATGCTATGGGAACAACCTTTTTTTCCCTTTCAGCTATGCTATGTAGATGGGCTACCTTTTGAAAGAAAACAGAATATGTACGTAGCATCTAGAATAGAATCCAGAGCAGCTAAGAAAAAAAAGGGGTTGAACTCTTCTCACAAACCAGGAGATCTGGGGGATTTTGCCTGCTCATCATGAATCCCATTCTACTACTCACTTTGTTAGTACAAATTCTTGTCAGTCTCCGAGGGACATTGAAGACTTGGAACTACATCGATAGACAAAGCATTTTCCTTCCTCACTACTATCTCGAGAGAAGCAATCAGCTTGGGATGATGTCATTGGCACAGGCACGTAGACGATGCACAGTATGAACCAGCGAGCTCTAGAATAATTGACTTAGTCGAAAAGGTCTTTCCAGAACAAGATGTTGCAGAGACGGGATTCGAACCTGCATTCTTTTGGTCATGAGCCTGATGAGTTGACCAATTCCTCTACCCTGCTTCTTCCCCTTCTCTTTCGAACTCCGGAAACCAAGGTTTGACTTGCATGTGTTAAGCATATAGTCTGAGTAGCATGATGTTTACTTCTTAGCGCTTAGGCCACTACCGCAAAGTCAGCTTTTTGCTCTTTTCCTCTTACATAACAACGATGGAGGAGATAGTAAGCACGACTTTCTGCGCAACAATTTCTTCTTCTCTAATGATTTCTCAAGTTAGAGGAGGGAGACCAAGAGAGTAGATTGGCTAGTTTTTCTAGTCAAGTATAGTTGATAATCCTATTTTCGAATATGAATTTGAATAGATTCTCTTTTTATTCTAAATCTAGGTTTTTTATCTTCCACCTTCTCTCCACAGCTGTTCAAACCCTTCCCCTTCCTCTTTTTTTTCATTTCAAGCATGGACCTTAACTTATCGAACTGGCTTAGTAAAGTCGAAATCATTAGCTTTTAACTATTCATAGTGAGTAGTGGAAGAGGGCGTAGCTTTGATTGCTCAAGTTTCCCTCTCATCGTTGAATGTGAAAATGAATTGCTTTTGTTTAACAAGTGTCTTATAAGGATGATGCTTCCCCTGTTCCTTATAAATAATTAATAAGGAAGACCGGGATAAAGGTAACAACTTTTTGCTCGAGAAGAGATCGAAAGTCTAGGTCCCCTCTCAAATGGTTAGCCCCTTTGGATTTTGGATTTTTCGCTGGGTCATTAAGGGGCTCATTTTTTTAATTATGGTTGGGTCAATGGATTCTATGATCGAGAATCAATGATTAGCCCGATGGTGGAAACATACTCCATGTGTTTTTTTGCTTTTCATCATTGTTGATCATTTTGTCTTCAAAAATCTCCCCTTCTGAGCATCGAAAGTAAAGTGAACTCCAGTGGTGGGCTGTTTTCCAGATCCCAATCCCAGTTGATATGGGGCCTCAGCTGGTGATCCAAGCTCTTTCCCTTTCCCTCCAATTCCAAAGAAGATTTTTGCTTTGAGTTGGGATAACCAGCTTAAGTAGTCATGATGCGCCCATTCTTATGGCCCGACATTTCCAATTTGCTATCCTTGGGCTATTGAAAAGGAAGGAAAATCCATAAGACCTATAATAATGAGAAATCGATATGCGGACCATTACCATTGGACTTGCAACAGAGAGTCAGGGGTGGCCCCAAAGCGGAATTGATCGGTAGTGCTTGGTCAGGCTTGGATTACTGCATATTCTTCAAGTATGACCCACCTGGTGGGCCTACGCCGAGGCAGAGGACTGTCCTCGCACGTGTAAGATTATATGAATCAATGATTATGCATTGGTTAGAACAAAGAAAGAACATATATTATATCTCACAAAGTGGAATAGTTGATTTCAAAACTGGGTTCAAAATTATCTATTTGATTTGGATCCCCTATTTCCCTGGAGAATGAGTCATTGCCCTTCGAGTAATAGGTTCGCTTGACTTGCTCAAATGCCAATCAGAGTGAGGCTTTGGTTATCGGCAAAGGTTTCTCGACTATAAGAGATAGGATGTGGGCTTTTAAGCCTTTCCTAAAGCTGGCACAGCTCCGGTCCAAAATTTCGTGACTCTTAGCCATCTATCCCTAACATAATGCATCAAAGGATCCCTTGAGATCTAATCGGCGGAAAAAAGCATGAGTGGGACCTTTCCTCTTGACTTGCATAGGTGGATCAGCTCTCGTTCAATCTAGAAAGAGAGATTTTTCACCTCCCCTTTCTGTCGATTCTTGCTTCACTTCCATAGAGACAACAATGGCCGCATCTCTCAATTCAAAGGCATAAAAGGCGACTGACTCTTCCACTGCTAAGGATAGAATTCTTTGAGGGTTAGGAACTCGTAACTTGGTCATGGATTGCTTTTTGTCTACAACTTGATCCAAATTCCAAAAATGCTTAATATAAAGTCAACCGCGCAGAATATTTGAATTACAAATTACCTTACAAAAATCATTTCTTTGTGTAAACCGAAAACTGAATATTGCTATCATAAGAATTGGAAAACCTTATGGAAACCCTAATATTCTTGCAGAATTTATAGCTGAACAATTAAAGAATAGAGTTTCATTTCGAAAAGCAATGAAAAAGGCTATTAAATTAACAGAACAAGCGAATACAAAGGAATTCAAATACAAATTGCGAGGCGTATAGACGAAAAAGCAATTACACATGTTGAATGGATCAGAGAAGGCAGAACGACTACCAGGGGGATCAAGAATCCCTTTGAGGAAGAGAGATTGGGAATAATTCCACCGGTGCCCTTTAAGATAAATCAAAGTTAGTTTCGGTGTGCTCCTTTCGAATCCCGTCTCGTGGGACGAAGTGGAAGCGAGAATGTCAGCTTCAAACCAAAAGAAGTACCTCACCTCACTTACGAAGAAGTTGTTGGATTGCTTTCCTAATGGTTTGAGATCCAGCGGAGGAACTCTGGACCTACAACTCCTTCCCTTGGAGCCGACCGAGATCTTCACCCTAACAGTCCTCTCCCCGTCCCTTGCAAAGATCGGCATAGTCGCTTCTTCAACTCTACTCCTTTTCTCGATACGAGCGCCTAAGACTAAGAAGTACCACACTACCAGGTGGATCGCCTGAATACCGAGTCTTTCTCTAGAGACAAAGAAAGCAAATTGATTGACTGAGTGGGAAGGGAAATAATTCAGAAAAAAGGGGGGCTTTTTCTAAGTGGATTCAAAAAGACTAAAAAAGGAGCGTTCATCCACTTGACTCTAAGAAGCGCTACTGGGCGGAGCTTCTCATAGTCTGTAACTCACTAGAGGCCTGGGAAAGAAAGAGAAGCATTGATAAATTCCCTAGAAGGCTTCCAAAGGCGACCAACTTTCCATACTAGTTAGTGGTGGCACATAACCAAAATCCCTCTACTGAAGACATCTAAAGCGCAATGGCTTTCTCATTCCTTTCGTTGAGTTACGGATGTGCTCCCATCTCTTCAGTGGAAGCTCGGGGGCACTCTAGTCAATTCTATTGTAGCTAAAGAAAAACATTATTTTCGATTCAAAAGAAATAACAAATTGTATTTTCTTGGCAAAGGCCTACGAAAAGATCGCTGCAGGTTAATCAACATGAGTAGATCATCCTGGAGGAAAGGACTTGCTTGATTGAACTAGGTCTATTCTTCATGGACTAGTCTTTTGCTTTTCTCCTTCTCTGGTTGTGGGAAGAGGTTTTCTTTATTCGCTGGGCAGTGTGACATATAATATATTCAATTTGACAATAGGTCATGAAGTTGGTCGTTCGTCTAATTGCTTGAGAGCGACTTTGCTACTTTCGAATGACTAAGCCGGGCTAAAAGTTTCATAGTTTAATGAATAAGTTGCATAGTTTCATTCAAAACTTTTATTCAACGTTAAAGTTTCAGACTTTCATTGCGTTTAGTCGAACATCCTTCACGAATCGTAAAAAAAAGCAATCTTCATTTGCGCAAAAAAGGATAAACAAGAAAAAGTGAGCTATCGCCCTATCTAAGCAGCTTTCCCCTCTCCTTACAGTCTCTCTACTTTTCAGTTCCTCTCCTTTCAGTCGAGTGACTTTTCAGTTCCTCTCCCTTATGGTCGAGCCTCCTTTGAAGTAATCCTCTATTTTCAGTCGAGTGACTTTTCAGTTCCTCTCCTTACAGAAATAAGACAAAAAAAGTCAAATAAACAAAACCCAACAAGTCGAACAAACAAACTCAATATATCATTGATCACCCAACGTGAAGTTGAGTTGAAGTCAAGGTGCATGAAGAAACATCCTTAATGACCTGCCCAATCTAAAAGTGGAATACTTGAATTAATTACTTTGATTAATTAAACAAGCAATTCAACTTCCTTCCCGCCTTGACCCAGCTAAAGGTAAAGGTACGGATTAGGTGGCGAAGAAGAGACGAAGGAAAGGCCCATAGTCAATCCCCCATTGACGGCTCACGAATATGAGTCGCACATTTAGAAGAAGAATTGAGATTGGATGCTTTACCTCTGTATCTATCCGAGAAAAGAGTGTGCCAAATCCATCTCCTGGCGTTATTGGGTTTTCTTACAAACAAGACTTCTCCTCTCGCCCACCGAAAGGAAAGGGTAATGGTTATACACCTCTTACCACATTCACTACAGGTTTTTTTCCCTCACAATCAGTCAATTTTCCCACATCTGTTAGGCTTGCTTTCAAAAATAAAGGACTCACTAGGAATATTTCATTCAGAATTAAAACATAAGAAACTTGAGAGTTATAGAATCAATCAATGGAAAAACTAGTTAAGATAGCTTATCAATACGATTTATCTCAGATTTGATGGTCCAGATTAATGCCAAAAAATGGTGAACTAAGGTTAATCAAAGTTGTATGACTCAAAATCATAATCGAAACTGAAACAAATGGAATTCATATAAAAATGACCAATTAAGTCATTACAAAAAAGAAAATGATTCGATTTAGAAAAAGAGAATTTTCAAAAATGTTCGAGTTTTTGATTAATTATGAAAATAAAAGTGAGTGATTTATTTCTAGATTACCCTTTCAAGTAAAAAAGAACTTCGAAATTTCGTATAATTCCAACCCGTCCAAACACAACTTTGTTGATATGCTCGGCAATCTGAATATCAATAATTATCTAAGAAAAGGCAATATGATAGATATAGAAATCAATCTCGATATCAAATCTTTTGATTGGCAAATTCTCCATTTTGCTCTTAGACAAAAAGGAGATATCGAGGCCTGGGTTAAGATCAATACCAACAGTAATCCAAATACTCAAATTGGTATTAATAATTATCTTTTAATTGAGAATTATCAAATAATTGAGAAAAAGGGGCTTTTTTATCTTACAACTCAGAAAAATCCAGAAAAAAGTCGGGAATGAATGAAAAATATTTAATCTTCCCATATTGAATCTGGAATATTAGTTTTGAGTGTTGGGGGCTCACTTCCTCTTCCGGGCCCTTCCAGGCAAGCAAGCGGGGTTGAGTTTGAAGAGGATCATTTTAGGATTGATGTCCTCTAGGAATATTGGGAAAAGTCTACGGAAAGGGGCAAGTTGGTCGATCAGCCAGAACCAGAACCAGGACATGTGCTGCCTGCTATTGAAGTATCTCCCTGGGGAACGAAGCTGGTCCTCGAATCAGCCCCCATGGGTGGTCCCCTATCCCTATCAAATGGATGAAGTGATAGGGGGAGACTCCATCCAGTCTATCCAGCTCTGGATCCTGGACAAGCACTCCTATGCTCCCTCTTACGAGACCATCTACTTGGCCGAAGTAGAGGCCAAAGACCTATTCGAGGTCAAGGTTAACATTATAAGGATCATAGAAGTTCTTGATCCAACGGGGGATTTGCTGGGATGGGGAGCTCGGGGCCTAGATAATCCTAGGACCGCCATGGGAGAGCCCTCTTTGAAGAATGTCCTTACCCTTATTTTGGATCTCGAATTGAGGTTGACTAGATCAAGTCCTTCTCTCAATTAAAAGGGAAGGTATTCCTGCGAAGGGGTTGGCACGAACACTCTACCACATAGTGGAGTGGATAGCTTGGATTACTAAAATGGAGATCGTGTACAACAACAATCCTATATTTGATGTCGATTCATCAACATTTCCATTCCTTGTAGAGGAAGGCTAACTGCTGGCTGGCTGGGAGCTGTCTGAGCGGTAACGTCCACGTACAGCTTCGTGATAAGGGAAGTGGACAGAAATGGCCTTGTTGTACCTCACTCTCGTCTTCAATGGGGTCTGCTCTGTCTTTTTGGTGAGAGTATGCCAATATGATCTTAATGAGTTATGGGGCGTTGCATCTGACATTCGTTGGGCTTCTCTCGTTGGGAGCCTGCGCCCCGGCCATTTTGTGCAATAAACCCCTCCGACCGAAAATTAGTGGTAGATGGTCCTGTGGAGGTTTTGGAAAAGGGTAGCCTTATGTGTAAGCACAATAATGAACCACATCGAATCCTCAAATGACCTATCTAAGATTAGGGGGAGATCCTCAGTAGTGGTGACCCTTTTACTCTTTCACGGACTGATACATGTACCGAATGCTCATACGAGAAAGTTGACTCCTGGGTCTGGAACCTGAGTTTTGCTCTGAGAAATCCTTTCTTTCTCATCCACTCAGGGGGGTGCGGACACACCTGCGTCGATTACAGGTGACAGTGAAAAGAATGGAGGGGAAGTTAACAGTACCCAATGACATTCAGGGATGGATGTAGACTCATGGGGTAGGGATAATCATTCTGGTCCTAGTAGAAGTAGCGACCATTCTCAAGAACAGAAAAGACCGAGCTAAGGGATCATTGAAACAACGAAAGAAAACCCTTTTCTTATCAATAAAGGGAGCAAAAAAGGGGCTTTGCTCCCCTTTACAATATGAAGAAAGAAATAAGGGTCGAAGTTTAGACCGCTCACAGTAGTTCTACCTATAGAAAGGATCATAAAAAAGGCAATTAGAATGGTACTCGAATCCATTTACGATCTCGAGTTTCCAGACACATCGTACTTTCGCTCGAGTCGAGGCTTCCACTTCATCCTAAGATAGATCAAAGAAGAGTGGGGAACCCCACACAGGTTTTTGGAATTCGACATCAATCAGTGTTTTCACACCATTGACCAACATCGACTCATCCCAATCTTTAAGGAAGAGATTGACGATCCCAAGTTCTTTTACCCCATTCAGAAAGTCTTTTCCACCAGACGACTCATAGGAGATGAGAAGGGCCCTTACTGCATCCTACATAGTGTATTACTATTGGTCCTATCAGGCAACATCTACCTACACAAGTTCGATCAGGAGATAGGGAGGATTTGATAGAAGTATAAAATTCCAATTGTTCAGAGAATAAGATCCTTTCTATTAATAACAGGTCGTATTGATGACCAATCAAAGTCTTTCGAAGAAGCAAGCTTCAAATCTTCCCAAGACAACAGAGCCACCATTATGGGGAGGTTAAAGAGCATCCAACACAAAGCTGCCTTTCATTCCCTTGTTTTGTCATGGAACACCCCCCCACAAGCACCCCTGGCTCAGGGGGGACCAGAAAAGGCCTTTCATTTTCTATCCTTCGTCAGCCTTTGCTGCCTTCCTTAATAAGCCCTCGATCCTACTTTGCGCCACCTTCTTCATAGAAGCCTTAGGGTTTACCCAGAAGTTTGAATTTTATGGTAGAGAACGCTGTAATAATAATTGGGCCATGAGAGAGTCTTTTAAGTATTGCAAAAGAAAGAGCCCGCTGATAGAGCTGGGCAGGGAGGCGATACTTGTTATCAGGTCAGAGAGAGGCTTGGCCCATAAGCTGGCCCCCTTGAAAACCTATTACTTAATAAGGATTTGTTATACATGATATGCCGACGACTTACTACTAGGAATCATGGGTTCTATCGAGCTTCTCATAGAAATACAAAAACATATCACCCACTTCCTACAATATGGCTTGAACCTTTTGGTAGACTTTGCAGGATTAACAACCATAGCTGGACGGAGTGCGGTAGAATTCCTCGGTACGGTCATTCAAGAAGTCCCTCCGAGGGCGACTCCTATACAATTCTTGCCAGAATTGGAGAAGCATCTACAGGTAAAGCACTGTATCCATATAACAGCTTGCCACCTATGCTTCGCCATCCATTCCTAGTTTAGGAACCTAAGTAATAGAATCTCAATCAAAGAGCTGACGAAGGGATGAGCGGAAGAGGGAGTATGCTGGACGCAGTTCAACTAGCAGAGACTCTTGGAACAGCTCGAGTAATTAGTCCCCAAGTGAGCGTCTTATGGGGGGCCGTCAAGCACATATGGTAAGGACCAAGGGAGACCTCGTTGTTGCATAGCTCAGGTCGGAGCCAGGTGCTATCAGACGTTCAATAGGTAGTCTCACGATCGGGCACTCATGCCTTAACATTGTCATTGTATTCTCCCATCAGTCGGAAGGCGGCGGGGGAACGAGGGGGACACTGGGCGAGATCTATCAGCAGCGAATTACCCATATAAATAGAGGCACCTATCAAAAAGATACTTCGAAGGTTTTGGTATCGAGGTCTCATTAGCTGAAGAAGACCCTAGCCAATCCACGTGGCCCACTTGACAAACGTGAGCGATGGAGACATCGTAAATTGGTTTGTGGGCATCGCGATAAGTCCTCTGTACTACTACAGGTGCTACGACAACCTTTACCAAGTCTAAACGATTATTGACCACCAGATCCGCTGGTCTGTAATATTCACCCCGGCCCACAAGCACAAATCCTCAGCGCGGAATATAATCAAAAAGTACTCCAAAGAATCAAATATAGTCAATCAATCAGGTGGTAAGACCCCTGAAGAGTTCCCTAACAGCATAGAGCTAGGGAAGCTCAGATTTGGTCAAGATACGAACAACAATGAGCACTCAACTACTAGTCAAAGGGGAGAAAGTTGACTTTGAGATGAGAAAGAATGTGCTTCTTGCCGCTTTATTAGTAAGTAAGCTTCCTTTATATCTCCTCAATAAAGGTGAAAGATCACTCCTAAAAGCAAGCTTTCTCTTATATACTTTACCATACCAAAAAATTACAGTTGGCTTCCTGCTTAAGGCACTCATTTGGATGGAAACACTGATCAGGAAGGTAGCCTAGCTAACATAGCTATCCGTCAGAAATAGCTGTGTTCCATTGCAGGCTACTATAGAGGCATATAATTTTTCGGATGTTAAAAAATATATTGAATCAAAAGCGGACATGCTTGTTCACTGGCTAGATCGGGCTGTCTGTACCTTTGCTAACTCTTCTGCCTATAAGGAAGCTTCAAAAAGGGAATTCTCTGATCTATGACCAAGATAGTCTTTTTTTTATTCCGCACATTGGAACTTCAAAGGGTTATTCATAAACAGTCTTTCTTGCTTCTTATCTCTTATCTTATGATAGGAGATAATCGGAGAGAGAAAATCCTATCAATTCCTTTTGAATAAGGCTACGCCCTTTGACAATTTTGAAAATTGAATGTTTTCAGGTGGGTTTTCTTCTCCACCAACAACCAAGACACATGAAAGTAGTTTGCAGCGCTGTTGGGCAGAAAGACATGATGGAATGAAAGTCGATAATATACTATGATTGTTCATCTACTTCAAATGCTCAAAATAGACCATTTTCCATGTGAAATGACAGGGATTGGTTTGGTTACTTAAGGAATCCCAATCAAAGCAATCTACACAATTTTCGGGTTCGGTAGTAGGAAAGAAAGGGACCTCTTACTCAATTCAATAACATGTTTTAGGGCATCTTTTGCTAATAATAATGTTCGCATTTGACCAGGCTTTTTGGATGTTCCATGATTAAACCGATTAGCGGCACTTATGAGATGCCACCTTGAAATAAAAAAAATACGGTTTTGATCCATATCTAAGAGCCCTTTCGATATTTTTCCTATTACATTACGAAATATTGAATTGAGTTCATATAGGCATTTTAGATGCTACTAGTGAAATAGCCCTTCTGGCTATATTTTCTGTTACTCCACCCATTTCATTAAGTATTCGCCCCGGTTTAACAATAGCTACACAATTTTTAGGGGATCCTTTTCCTGAACCCATGCATCTTTCTGCGGGTCTTAGTGTAACTGGTCTATCTCGAAATATATGTACCCATATTTTTCCACCACGACGTGCATTTCGTGTCATTGCCCGTCAGCCTACTTCTATTTGTCGAGATGTAATCCAAGCAGGTTCAAGTGCCTCAAGATCATATTTACTGAAAGAAAGACGATTACCTCGATAATATATTCCCTTCATTCTTCCTCTATGTTGTTTATGAAATTTGGTTCTTTTGGGGTTAGAGTTGATGGTTAGTTCTGAATTCCATCTCTACTACAGAACCGGACGTGAGACTTTCTTCTCATCCAGCTCCTTGCAAATAAAAGGATTCAAAAAGACTAAAAAAGGGGTGTTCAACCACTTGACTGACAGGAGAAGGGCGTATCCATAAGATAGAAGAGCCTATTATATCACTCATTCCTACTTCTATATACTAGTAGGTCGCTAACTCTCTTTAGAGTAAATGGTTGACTCTAGAAAGTTGAAGCAGAATCTAGTTCACTCCCATGGCTGAGTAAAAAGATTTGTGACAACAGAGGGAAGAGCCTATCAATAAGGCTTGTATGCTGACTCTTCTTTACATAAGAAATCACCAAGTACATTTGTGCTTTCGGAGTAAGGGTCACAGTTACAACTATTATTAATAAAGATTATCTTTACAATGTTATACCCCCCTCGTAAAATAGAATGGATTTCGCCTTTCAAACCTATCTTCCCCTCTTTTCAGCCCCTACTATACAACGCCACCCCCTAACTCACTTAAGGGATGCTGCTTAATTACAAAGGCAATTCTTTCTTATTCTTAATCTGGACGTTTTCTTTCCTTTCTCGATGGTGTAGAGAAAACTAACTCCCCGTTTCTTTCTCTTTCTCCTGCTGAAAAATGTTGCTAGGATCTATTCACTTCCCATTCTCTCATGAAAGTCATTTGAAACGAATGAGTGTAACATTTGTGCTAACAACCACGGTAGTAGTTGCGGAACTGCTGGGCTTGCAGCAGAATGAATCTGCTGAACGCAGGGTGATTTATTCGATATTCTATTTGCTTATGGACTTTAATTCCATTATGAAACTATTTAATTCAAGTATGAAACTTTTGAAATCAACTATTCAATTTTTTAATCGCACTATTAAACTTCATTAAAGTAATTAATTAATTACAGTATTCCACTTAAAGCTTTTAACGTTTGAAAAAAGTCATTAATGAAACTATTAGACTTTTTAATGAAACTATTCAACTTAAAGCTTTGAATCATTGCTTTTCAAATTCCACTATTCAACTTTTTAATGAAACTATTAAACTTAACTATGGGTGATTTATTAGATATTTTCATTTAGCCATTCTGTGTGTTCGGGTTTCTGAACTAACTCATATACCTCATCATGAATACGAAGACCTGTCAAGCAAGTTTCGTTAATTTCTCTTTTCCACTCAAATATATTATAAGCCATTCTCAATTTCCTTTTTATTTCTTCTAATACCTTTATGACCCCCCGAACTTCCCCTTATAACACTCCTAACACAACTCAAAAGATGGATAAGCTAGAGAGGTGTTAGTAACCAAACCCTACATGGAGATACAAACATTGATTGGGGTTAGTATTAAGGAATAATTATCTATTGTCAAACCATTAAAAGATAAATATACCATAATTATTTCCTAAAACATATCGTTCTGTCTTTACTAAATCTCCAGTTTAAGTTATAAAAGAGATATGGAAAAAGACTCTAAAAACACCAGAAATTGGAGGGAAATAGGGCAACACTTTAGGGAGTTGCGTGAATCTCACTATCTAAGCCAAGAGAAAATAGGGAAACTAGCCAATCAATAACGAGGAGCTATTAGTCACTTTTAAATAGGATTAGTCCCTGCTAGTACTAACTACACTTTGTTTTTGCGTAATGAATTCGGTGCGTCTTTCCATTAGTTGTATGATGGTGTTGTAATCGACAAAAAATAAAAGGATAATCAAAATAAAAGCGTTTTTGACCCCCACGCCATAGAGCAAAGACTAAGAGCTCTTATAAAAGAAAAAGGAATGACCCATACTGAATTTGGGAATCTAGTAGGGGTTACTTTTGCATCTATAAGCGACTATGAAAGGGGGAGATCGGCCCCGGAAATCAAAACTGCCCTTAAGATCATACGAGCCCTAAACAAACCTTTAGATTGGATCTATTTTGGTAATCAATGCATCATACCAAGAGGTAGACAACTTCAAACTAAAATTGAACCTAAACCTACTATCCCATTAAAACAGATTAAAAAAGAGTTAAAGGAGGAAGTAATGGCATGCGTTAGAGATCTAGATACAATCGAACTCGCACTACTAGCTACTCGCCTAAGGATGGAACGTAATGGTATATCAACCAAAGACTATATAACTAATGATTACAAGCCCAACACAACACAGTCTCCCAAGATTCCATGATCAAGTCAATTGATTTGTAGTCAGTTTGACGCAAGGCTCACACTTTTTTGGACGCTTTTTAGCCCCTATTTGAAAATGGATAGGGGTGTTATCTGACAGAATACTGGGATTATTTCATATATTTTGTAGGCAAAGCGACAGTCGCGATCTTATCAATTTTCACCTTGATAACAAAGGGGCAACATATGCTAGGTTTTTTCAATAAAATAAAGGAAAAGCGTCGCATAGCACAGGAAGAAAAGATGAAAGAACAAGAGAGAAAGATGAAGGAGCAAGAACAAGAAAAGAAAAAATGAGAAATCAACAATCTTTGTTTATCTTGGGAAGAAGATTTTACGTTGCTTGATGAAGTAGCCCAATGTCTTAAATCCCCAAATAGTTATAATCATACTAAAATGCCAGATGTATTGCAGGGAATTAGCAGTTAAAGCTGAGC
>JAOTQJ010000002.1:12332244-12348114 GCA_025642045.1 Solanum sejunctum | reverse complement strand
ATATTTATCCATTCCTTTGAGTTCAGGTCTCATACCAGTAATTGGCTTTCTCTTGTAATTCCGTGATCATTTTGAAGCAGCTCTCATTGATGCATTTTCATTTTTTTCTTGAATAATTACAAGTCGTTAGTCAATCATTAAAACAATTTAACATTTAAGAATCTCATTTTACTCTTAATAAAAAATTTCAAGTCACACAAATATCTAAAAATAATTTTACACTACAAGTTTAAAAAAAATTCTTTTTTCTTTTAATCAATCTTACCAATAATATAAAATAAGACAGAAAGAGTAATTTTATAAGTCAAAGAAATTGATGTTAAAGTTAGAATTGAAACTGATAATTATGAAAATGGTCGCGTGCTATATTATAAGGATGAAGGCTTTGTGGAAGAGCTCATTTTAAGGGGGCTTCTAAGGTGATGAATTACTTCTTTTGTGCCAAAGTTTAAGAGGTTGTATGTATTAAATATTTATGACATGACATCATAAAAATAGAAGACTACCTAACTCATATGAAAAAAACTTGGAAACATTTCCATAGAACATATCAACAACTCACAGCTAACCATGAAATATTAGATTGGATCTATGATCAAATGGATTCAACATTTCACATTCTTTTATTACGCCATATTCTTGTTAGCTTATCTTCTTAACACCAAATAATCTTGCACCTAAAATGTGTAGGAGTAGTCCATATAATCTCTCAAAATTATTCTAGTCCAGGTAATTCAAAAATGAGCTCTACTTCTATGAGGTAGTGGTAAGGTCTGCGTACATTTTATCCTCTCTATACCCCACATATGAGATTTTACTGAGTATGTTGTTGTAATTCAAAAATGTATACTTGCAAGTGTTGAAACAAGTGTTGACTGAAAGGGTTGAGACATTTGACATATCGCTTAAGCTGAATTTTAATGTTTTAATGCATGTGGACTATTAATCAATTTTTGTGGACAAAAAACTTAGATTATCCTTGACGAAAAATATTAAAATATTTATTATAAAAATGATTGATGAAATTTCTGATTTGATTATTACTGTCAGTTTTTGCCAATAGATTATAAATTCGAGAGTATAAAAAAAATATTTAGATAGAATAAAATTGAACGAGACTATACACCTCCAATCTTATTGGAAGAGGGTTCAATACTTTTCAAAGGTTTCAAACGAATAACCCTACAAATTTAATGGATATAATATTACACGTTATTACACAAAATAGATTCTTAATGTCATGCTGAGAAAATTACTTTAGTAGTTTGTACAGCGCACTAATGGTTGCCAATGACAAGACAAAATCCAATAGTAAGTCTAGTATGGATTTATCATAATACTAGTTTTTTAAGATAGTGTATTGCACAAGCTCAGTAGGTATTTATTAAAGATACTTAGCTGATTAGTCAAGATTACTTAATAATTTTTTCTTAGTTAGTTACTTAATTGGTTAATTAGTTAGAGTAAGTTTGGGCATTAATCACATGGGAAGAAGGTGTATAGAAGATAGGATGGGACTTAAATGTGTATATATAAGTGTATATACTTGTACTCATACTTACACTTTACAGAATAATAAAATCAGCCCAAAAGGGCTTCTTACATACATTCTCTCTTCCATCTTTGTTTAATAATTTTTTCTTAGTTAGTTACTTAATTGGTTAATTAGTTAGAGTAAGTTTGGGTATTAATCACATGGGAAGAAGGTGTATAGAAGATAGGATGGAGCTTAAATGTGTATATATAAGTGTATATACTTGTACTCATATTTACATTTTACAGAATAATAAAATCAGCCCAAAAGGGCTTCTTACATACATTCTCTCTTCTATCTTTGTTATCTCAGAACCCTTTCTCCATTAGTTCCCAAACTCTACACTCAATTGCAACATGGTATCAGAGCACTCATGTTTGAGAAATTCAAACCAGTAATTGTAGCTTATTCAGATAGCCATTGATAAGAGCTTGAAGGAGATGGAAGGGACAACAGCTTCAAACACCGATGCAATTAGAGTTTTCAGCTGAAACTCTAGATCAAGTCTCAAAAAACCACAACCATCCTCTATATCTTCACCCATCAGATACTCTAGGAAGCATTATGACCTCAGTGTAGCTCACAGGAGCTGAGAACTATTCACTCTGGAGTAGACCGATGAAGATTACACTTCGTGCGAAGAGTAAGTTAGGCTTTGTTCTCAGCACATGCAAGAAGTCACATTACAAATCTGAGCTGAAGGAGCAATGAAAAAAGTGCAATGCATTTGTACTTGCTTGGATTATGAATACAGTGTCCAAAGAATTGCTAAGTGGAATTGTGTATGCTTCAGATGCAGCAATAGTTTGGGTTGATATAAGTGAGAGATTTAATAAGGTTGATGGATCTAGGAGCTATCAGCTTCATCGAGAAATTTGCACATTGAGTCAGGTAACATGACAGTTTCAGTATATTTTACTAAAATGATACTTTTATGGGATGAATTTGATGCCTTAGTCCGTCCATCTGTTTGTAATTATGACAAATCTAGAACTTATGTTGATCACATCCAATACTTACGCCTGTTTGCTTTTCTAATGGGATTGAATGAGGTGTATAGTCATGCTCACAGCCAAATCCTTATGATGAATCCCTTGCCTAATGTGAGTAAAGCCTATGCTATGATCATTTCTAATGAAAGCCAGCGTGTGACTGCTGGATCTAAGGTAAATGGAGAGGTGAATGAAACTATGGCATTGTATGCTGGAAAAGGAGCTTACTATGCAGGACGAGGCAGTAACACAGGACATTTCAACAATCATAAGCAGAGAAGGAATTAGAATATGGTCTGTAATCATTGCAAGATGCATGGACACACTAGAATATTTGTTATAGGCTTGTTGACTATCCAACTGATTGAAAGTTTAAGAAGAAATCAGGACCAACAACAATGTAAAATAACAGATTGTAGAGAATCATGAAGCAATAAATCATGTAGCTACTTCCAAAGATGAGATGGAATTGGGGGATGACTTTGCTTCTATTGCTCCTATGATGAAAGGAAAGGACATTGAGTCTGGTGCAACCATGACCACACATCCTATTTTTACTCCAAGTCAGTACAACAGAATCCTACATATGCTTGAGAAGGAAGAAGCAAGTTCAAGCTTATGCAAAGAACCAAACAATATGGCAAACATAGTAGGTATGATTACCATATCCAATGCTTTGTCTGTAAAGAGTGATAGAACATAGATTAAGAGAGGAAAGGGAAATTGGATAGTTGATTCAGGAATCACATGTCACATGACACAAAAACTGGATAAGCTTTCTCATGTATCTAGTTGTGTCAATAAAATAGTACATTTACCCAGAGGTGAGACTGCACAAGTATTACACATTGGTTATTGCAGCACAACTGATGGAAATGTTTTAGAAGATGTGTTAGGGGTACCTGCATTCAAGCATAATCTACTTTAAGTATCTAAATTGACAAGGCAATTAAGTTGCTCAGTTCATTTTTTCCTAAGTTTTTGTGCTTCAGGACCTCTTCAATGGAAGAGTGAAGGAGATTGGTAAAGAGATTGATGGGTTGTACTACTTTCCTGTTGGATTACAATGTGAGAGATCAAGGGAACTCAAAAGGTGTTAATGACACAGCATTCTGGTGCAGACAAGTTTCTGTGACATAATAGACTAGGACACCCTTCTGTAAAAGTATTACAACATCTATTTCTAGATAAAAAATTCAGTGACAATGATTAATGTAGTAAGTGCTTTATCTGTCCACTTGCCAAACAGGCTAGATTGCCTTTTCACTTGAGTGTATCTAGGACACAAGCTATCTTTGATCTGATTCATCTGGATGTATGGGGACCTTATAAGATTGCTACTCATAATGGTTTCAGATTTTTTCTAACTATAGTTGATGATTACTCAAGAATATGTTGGTTATATTTACTGAGATTAAAGAGTGATGTGTTTTCAGTATTAAAATCTTTTTTGACATTAGTAAAAACTCAGTTTAATAGACATGTTAAGAGGATAAGAACTGATAATGGGACTGAATTCTTTAACAATAAAAGCTATAATTTGCTGAAATCTCTTGGTATTATTCACGAGAGTAGATATCCATATACTCCATAACAAAATGGAGTGGTTGAGAAAATACACAGGTGGCCAGAGCAATCAAATTTCAAGGCAACATCCCGATCAGATTTTGGGGAGAATGTGTGTTATCTGTTGTTTATTTGATAAATAGACTCCATACACCAGTTTTGCAAGGAAAGTCTCCATATGAGCAGTTTCATGGACACAAAGCAAGTATTGATCACTTGAGAACTATAGGTTGCCTGTGCTATGCAACCAAGATGATCAAATAGGACAAGTTCTCTCCTAAAGCTGAATCTTGTGTGTTGATGGGGTGTTCACCCACTCAGAAAGGATATCTACTATATAGCTTGTCTCAAAGAAAGCTCATCATCAGGAGAGATGTTGTATTCAAGGAAAGTGTGTTCCTTTTCAGACAGGTACTCCACAGATAGAAATAATTATTCCCTACTGAGCCTATTGCTATATTAGATGATTTTCCTATATGTAATAAGGATGGAGAGCTACATGTGCCTATATCTGGAGCTGATATACACTTAGACAATGATCCTATGGTTATGAATGAAGATCTACAAGGATCAGAAGTCATTTCTGATGCAGGATCTGTAGGGCAATCTGATAATGTCATCATTAGAAGGGCTGAAGAAGTTACAGGCAAAAGATCTACCAGAAATCATCACCCTTCTATTTGGATGAAAGATTATGTGACTCAAACAACTAGAACTCATCATCATTCTCAGAGTAACTTTGTCTCTTATGATAACATATCATCAAAGTATAAAGCCTACTTATCCAGTTTTCTATAGAGGTTGATCCAAGGAGCTTTGAAGAAGTAGTCAAAGACAGCAAATGAATACATTCTATGCATCAAGAAGTGCAGGCTTTGGAAGAAAATGAAACCTGGGAGATTGTTGAATTACCTACAAGGAAAAATATTATTGGATGCAAATGGGTGTTCAAGATCAAATATAAAGTTGATGGCCAGATTAATAGATTTAAAGTCAGACTAGTAGCAAAAGGGTACAACCAAACTGAGGGAATTGATTATCAAGAGACATGTTCTTCAGTAGTGAATATGACAACAATGAGATCCGTCATAGCACTGGCTGCTACTCAAAATTGGAGCATTTATCAGATGGATATTTTTAATGCATTTCTACAAGGAGATCTATTTAAAGAAATATATATAGAGCTGCCTAAGAGGTTATACAGTGCTGAGAAGGACAAGAATCTTATGTGCAGGATAGTGAAATCTCTATATGGATTAAGCAAGCTTCAAGACAATGGAATACCAAGTTGACTGAAGCATTGCTAAGTTCAAATTACTCACAAAGTCTAGACTATTCCTTGTTCATAAAGAGAAGGGGTGATAGACAGGTCATACTCTTAGTGTATGTTGATGATCTGTTGCTCATAGGGAATGATGCAAGGTTGATAGAGGAAACCAAACATGTTCTGCAAAGTCATTTCAAGATCAAGGATTTGGATGAGCTTAAGTACTTCTTGGGTATTGAATTTATGAGATCCAATAAAGGCATTGTGATGAATCAAAGAAAATATGCACTTGAACTGATAGTTGAGGAAAGTTAGGGGAATGCCAAGCCTTATATGATACCACTAGAATATAATCAAAAGCTGACTAGTATTAAGTTTGATCCATAGGATTTGTATGAGGACATTCCAAGGTATCAAAGATTGGTTGGTAAACTGCTCTATCTCATCATTACAAGACCAGATATAGCCTTTGCAGTCCAATTGTTGAGTCAATTTATATAGAAACCTAAGGTATCACATTGAAAAGATGCATTGAGGGTGATTAAATACATCATATTGGAACCTGGAAAGGGATTTCTCATGATTTCAAATCAGAAACTTCAGCCACATGGATACTGTGATGCAGATTGGGTTGCATGCCTAAGTACAAGAAGGTCAGTCACTAGTTTTGTGTTAAAGTTTGGTGACTCCCTTATTTCCTGGAAATCAAAGAAGCAACACACAGTTTCTAGGAGTTCGACAGAAGCAGAGTATAGAAGTTTATCTGCACTAACAGCTGAAATTATATGGGTCACAAGTTTGTTCAAAGAATTGGTTGTAAGATTGAGAGTGCCAACTTTTATCTATTATGACAACAAATTAGCATTGCAGATTGTTGTCAATCTAGTGTTCTATGAACATACAAAACACATAGAAATAGATTGCCATTTCATTCGAGAGAAGATCCAGAAGGGGCTTATCAAGACCATCTATATCAACACTAAGGATCAACAAGCTAGTCTGCTAACCAAGGCATTAAGAAGAACACAACATGACTTCTTGCTAGGCAAGCTTGGATTATTGAATCTCTTCAATAGATCCAACTTGAGATGGAGTATTAAAGATACTCAACTGATTAGTCTAGATTAGTTAATAATTTTCTGTTAGTTAGTTACTTAATTGGTTAATTAGTTAGAGTAAGTTTAGGTATATCACATGGGAAGAAGGTGTATAGGAGATAGGATGGGACTTAAATGTGTATATATAAGTGTGTATACTTGTACTCATACTTAGAATTTACAAAATAATAAAATCAGCCCCAAAAGGGCTTCTTCCATACATTCTCTGTTCCATCTTTGTTCTCTCAGAACCCTTTCTCCATTAGTCCCCAAACTCTACACTAGATTACAACAATATTATTTTTCTTTTGTAATTTTATAATTTAGATAAACTTTGAAAACTCAATGATTTTAATATATTTTTAATTTTTTTTAATTATTTAAATTTTTAATATTTTTAAGTAGTCTTTAAATACTACACATAATAGATATGACATAGTAAAATTAGATAGATACTTTAATAGCCACCACAAAAGTAAGTAGACGCGTTATTGTAATTTCATAGTTGAAGTAAATAAAAAAATAATAATTAACAGAAATGACACAGTAAAATGAAGTAGATACTTTAGTGACCACCATAACACTAAGCAAACACATTGTATCACCTGTCTGCTTCAAACAGCTACAGCAGGCACCTGAAATGCTTATCTGTCTGATTGTAGTAAATAATAATTTAAATAATAATAATTAATAGAAATGATATAGTAAATTTAAGTAGCCATTTTAATCTAATGAATGTCTATTTGATTTTTGAGTAGATATAAGTACATAATTCAAAAATAGATCAAATAAGCACAAGAAAGACTAAGAGAAAGGACCCTTAGAGCCATTTTGGATGTATAAATTTGGTTCTCTTTCTCTCCCTGCTGCATACTTTTTGTTCCCTTTTAAAGTTAGGACTATAATTTTACATACTCAATCCACTCTTGTTCAATATATGGAGCTTCTCTTTTATCCTAATTACCCACTTAGTAAATCAGTCATTCAATAAATGTGTTCAGTCTACTCAGTTTGCATGGTTATCAGTAATGGATTTGAATCCATTGACTCATCCATAGTCACATTCTTTTTGATGTCCTTTCAACTCCCTCTCTAGGTAGGCCTTTTGTAAATGGATCCGACACATTATCCTTTGTCTTAACATAGTCAATTGTGATAATTCTATTAGATAGTAGTTATCTAACGGTATTATGTCTTCGTCGTATGTGATAGGACTTATCATTATACATAACGCTCCCATCTCTTCCTATTACCGCTTGACTATCACAGTGTATGCATATAGGAGCTATTGGTTTGGCACAAAATAGAATATCTTCTAAGAAATTTTGAAGCCATTCAGCTTCTTCACTAGCCTTATCTAAGGTGATGAACTCAACCTTCATTGTAGATCGAGCTATACATGTTGGTTTGGAAGATTTTCATGAGATTGCTCCTCCACCAATAGTAAATATGTATCCACTTCTGGACTTAGTCTCAGTTAACCCAAAAACTCATTTCATCGCCATCCAATGAGTTGGATTGGGATTACTCATGTACCGACTCAACTTACTTAAAGCTCAAACTAAGTCTGGTCGTATACAGTTCATGATGTACACCAAACTTCCCAATACTCTAGCATATCTAATTGAGACTGACTTTCACCTTTATTCTTAGCCAGATCAAGGTTCAGCTTGATTGGAGTTCTTACACTTTTGTAGTTTAGGTACTTGAATTTTTCTAGTACCATCTTAATATAATGAGATTGAGACAATGACAAACCTTGAGGAGTTTTGTGAATCTTAATTCCTAATATCAAGTTAGCAACTCCTAGGTCTTTCATATCAGACTTACTAGCAAGCATACACTTAGTAGCATTTATACTAGATATGTCATTACTTATTATTAACGCATCATCCACATATAAGCAAACAATGACAATTTTATTTGGAGTATTTTTAATGTAAACATATTTGTCATACTCATTAACTTTGAAACCATTTGATAACATTGTTTGGTCAAAGTTTGCATGTCATTGTTTAGGTGCTTGTTTGAGTCCATACCAAGACTTAACAAGTCTACATACCTTCTTTTCATTTCCAGGAACTATGAACCCTTCTGGTTGCTCCATATAGATTTCTTCCTCCAAATCTCCATTTAAGAAGGCTGTCTTGACATCCATTTGATGAATTTATAAATCGAATACCACAGTTGATGTTATTAACATTCGAATTGACGTAATTCTTATTACCAGTAAGTATGTATCAAAGTAGTCAAGACCTTCACGTTGTTTAAATTCTTTAACAACAACCCTCACTTTGTAATCAATAGTGACATCAACTTTCATTTTCCATTTGAAAATCCATTTAGAACCCAGGAATTTATTTTCAGGAGGAAGATCAACCAATTACCATGTATGATTATTCATTATGGATTCAATCTCATTATTGACTGCCTCTTTCCAATATTGCGCTTCTAAAGAAATCATAGCTTCTTTGAAAGTTTGAGACTCATTTTCTAATAAAAATGTTATAAAATCAGGTCCAAAGGAAGTAGAGGTCTTTTGACGTTTGCTATGCCTTGGATCCTCCTTATTATGATCACTCTCATTTTCTTCTTCTCGAGGCCATTTAATTCCTTCATTAGATGATTTATGTTATTTCTTATACGGATATATTATTTCAAAGATTCAGCATTATCTAATTCAATTATCAAATTAACATGAATGTCAAGATTTTCTGATCGATGCACTAGAAATTAATATGATTTATTATTCAAGGCATATTCAATGAATACACAATCAATAGTCTTAAGTCCTATTTTTGTCCTTTTAGGTTTAAGAATCTAGACCTTAGCCAAACACCTCCACACTTTCAAATATTCAAGGTTAAGCTTTTTCCCTTTCCATTTTCCATATGGAATAGATTGCATTTTACTATGGAGAACTCGGTTGACTATTCGGTTAGCCATAAGAATAGCATCCCCCCACAAGTTCTGGGGCAGACCAAAACTAATTAACATGGCATTCATCATCTCATTAAGTGCTTGATTTTTTCTTTCTGCAATTCCATTGGATTGTGGTGTGTAAGGGGCTGTTGTTTAATAATTAATGTCATATTTCAAACATATTTCCTCAAAAGGAGATTCATATTCTCTGCCCCTATCACTCCTGATCATTTTGATATTTTTATTAAGTTGTGTTTCAACTTCACTTTTAGACTATTTGAATTCAATTGCCTCATCTTTACTACTAGGTAAATAAATATAGCAGTATTGCGTACAGTCATCAATCAACGTGATGAAATACTTCCTTCCACCACGATAAGGTATTGACTTCATGTCACAAATATCTGTGTGAATTAAGTCTAAATGATTTGAATTCCTTTCAACAGACTTATAAGGATGCTTAACATACTTAGATGCCACACAAACTTGACATTTTTACTATTTGATTTAAAATTTTAGCAATAGATTCAAATTACTCATTTTTCGCAGGGTTTTATAATTTACATGTCATAAACGTGAATGTCATAGATTGGTTGACTCAAGTAAATAAGAACAAACCTGAATTTTATTATTTTCAACAATCATTACATCCAGTTTGAAAAGGTCTTCAGTAAGGTAGTCTTTCCTATATACATTTTATTTTTGCTAATTACAACTTTATCAGAAACAAAAATACATTTGAATTCATTCTTGACCAAGAGATCAGCAGAAACTAAGTTATTCCTCAATTCTGGAACATGACAAACTTTGTTTAGAATCACCATCTTGTCGGATCTCATCTTTAAACATACATTGCCATAACCTTCAACTTTTGTTGTGGAAGAATTTTCCATGTAAATGGTCTCATCAGGTGCAGCAGGGGTATATGTTGCAAAGGCTTCTGTTTCATCACAAATATGTGTAGTAGTAGCTCCAGAATCAAGCCACCACTCCTTGGGGTTTCCTACCAAGTTGCATTGAGTCAACATGACACATAAGTTCTCCACTTCTTCATTTTTCTCAATCATATTTACTTGATTATTTTTCTTTTCTTTGAAAAACGGCAATCAACAGCTTTATGTCCAGCCTTCCCACAATTATGACAGTTACCCTTGAACTTCTTTTTAAGCAGATTACTTTTTAGTCTAAACAGTTTCTTTCTCTTTTTGACATTTGGTCCTTCTTCAACAATATTGCCCCAACTATTGTTGAACTTGTATGTGAACTCTTTTCTGCCACCTTATTATCTTCTTCAATTCTCAAGCAAATAACAATATCTTCCAAGTCATCTCCTTGCGCTTGTGTTTTAAGTAATTTTTGAAGTCCTTCCAAAGTGGGAGTAACTTCTCAATAATGGCTGTCACTTGAAAAGCGTCATTCACAACCAATCCTACATTAAAGATTATGTGAGTATTAAATAAATTTAATATGTTTAAATCAGGTATTAAATAAAATTATACCTTCTTTAAGGAGATCATAAATTATAACTTGCAACTTCTGAATTTGGGTAACAATAGTTTTACTGTCTACCATCTTGTAGTCAGGAATTTTGCTACAATAAACTTTTTCATTCGAGCATCTTATGTTGTGTACTTCTTTTTTCAAGGCATCCCATAGTTCCTTGGAAGTCTTCATGTGACTGTATACATTGTACAAGTCATCTTGTAAGCCACTCAAAATGTAATTTCTACATAAGAAATCTAAATGCCTGCAAGCTTTAGTCACCAAAAGTTTTTCATCGTCAGGTGTTTCTTCAGTTAGTATAGGAACATTCTCATTAATGTATCTCTGTAGACTTAGAGTAGTCAAGTTCAAGAACATCTTCTGCTACCACATCTTGAAATCTACACCATAAAATTTTACAGAATTTTCTGCCGATGGAATTGTAGGGGCAGTATTTGAACGACTTGAAGATGTAATAGATGGTATCATAACAGTCATCATTCCAAAATTCACTTCATCTGAGTTAGTCATTTTTTTGTCACAAACAAACAAATACTCAACTCTTAGAAGATTCAGAAATTTTAAAATTAGAAATACAGAAAAAAATAAAATATTAAATTCCTTAAGATTGTTGTTCTCTATATATTACTAAAATACTTAGAACAAAAATTTTTGTTAAAATAAAACTTTTGCAGTAAACAGAACTTTTGTGTTACAGTAAATAAAACTTTTATAAAAAAATTTACAAAATAAAACTTTTGTGGAACAAAACTTTGTGAAAACAATAACCGCAAAGATTTTAAACAAATTTTCAAAAATCAGTAAATCAGAAGTAATAAAAAGATGAAAAAAAAGTATTTGAGTCCACAGAATTCACTCTGTGTCCTTAGAAAATTTAATCCGCTCATTGTACTCGAGATTGTGGATTATTTCCTCCCACGATAAAACAGATATACCTGTTAAAGAAGTAGCGGTACCTCAAATTTTAATAAATTCAGCGAACTCAAAAGGCAACAACGAAATCATATTAAGACTCTATTTTTATTTGAAAAAAATGCATACAGATGAAGGAAATGTTATTTTCAAAAAATGAGAATGTTTTCTTAAAAAATGAGAGAAGACCTCTCTATTTATAGCCAACAAAGGGTGTTTATGTCTTACTAGAAAAGTCATATCTTAATGAAAAAGGCATAATCTTTTAAAAAGGTCACCACTCGTAGAAAAATCTATGACCCTTTAGAAAAGTTACGACCCTTCATTTTCATTCACACCCGGGTTCAAAGTGGAATCTTTGGTGGAGTGAGTGATACCCCTTCGGGTATCACGAACGGAGTTAAGCAACGAATGTTATGTTGTCAAATCTAATATCAAATTTCTAACCCTGTCTTCATTTTTTTTTCTTCATCGGAACAAGATCCACTATACTAGATTTAGCAAATTCGGGTGCGAATGGGGATTCCCCAATAGATTCTACAGATTTGGATTTGGATGCCCCTGCGCATAAATCTATGGATAGGGATGCCAATTTAGATGCGGCGTCAAAGGCTCGTTTGAGTGATTTATAAACCCTCGTCGGGATAAACAAGCAGGGGTTTCATCCTCTACTTATGGGAATGCTACTTCGAGAAATGTTGCTTCAGGATAAACTAGATATGTTGCGAGAGAAACTGGATATTTTCCTATGGCTTGGACCCTTTCACTCGAGAACTCAAAGGGGGGAAAGAATTCTTCAACATAGTCACAAGAAGGTGGTCTACGGCCATTAGATCCCTAGAAAGAGGAGCAACTAAGAAGAGAGGGGTATAAAAAAAGGAAAGGAATGTCTTCGATCTGGATCTTGTTCCCTGTAGGTTTATAGCACGCTAGGCTAGCTAAGAAAGGTATTCACACTTTCTCTTTTTGTTATTCGGCTCAATAGAATTATTTATCATCCTCTCCTAGCTTCCCCTTTCCATAGATATGAAGACTATAAAACGTCGATCAGAGAGCAGGGTTGTGATAAGATATAGAAGTCATTAAGGGCTTGACTAAGTAGTAGATATGGGATTGAGGGGCGCAGGAGTAGGGTTGTACTCTAGAGGTAATGCTATACTCCATTCTTCCTCCCGACTTCCTTTCGATTCTCACTCTCATCCAACTGATGAATACAATTGGAGTAGATTAAGTTATAATATATCAGAAATAACAGCATTTTATATCTTATTGACTAATGAAAACTAAGAAAGCAAGCAGTAATTCAACAAAGGAAGAAAATCAAACAGCTTGCAGATAAACTAATGATTTGGCCAATTATAAGTTATTAAACTAATCCATCACCTAACAAAAAAAAATCACAATGATAGTTCTATCGAAATTTGTTGACACTTGTAGCAACTTATGCAACCCTAACAGAGAAAATCCCAAAATAAACTTTTAGATATTTCTTTTTTGACACTCAACCCTCATTTTACATACAAAGAAATTATTATTTTTCATCCTAACACAATAATAATTAGTATCTATAAGAGCCCATACAATCATCTGGTAAAAAAAATATACAGGAGAAGAAGAATGACAAGAAGATGAACAACCAGAAGATGAACCTTATTCTATTTTAACCTAGCAATAAAATGATACCAACCAGAGAAATTTTGAGTTTTGGACAAGTATAGCAGAAGTGGAAAGCTGGGTAAAGGATGGCTCTATAGAAGATATATTTTCAAGCAGAGAGAAATATTGTGTTTTCCTTTGGTCAGAAATAAAGAAGGAGTGTATATTATAATTGGCGGTATAATGAAAATTGGGTGAAAGTGATGAGGGAATTGTACAACCATTGCAATAGAAATAAAATTCATTGCAATAAATATTTATTGCAATGGTTGTCTAAAATCGTGGTAATAAACTCTCTATGGCAACGATTCTTTGAATAATTACAACACTTATTTGATAATATATGTTATTAAGTCAATATACGTTATGCAACGAGTATAATCGTTACCATAGAGCCTCTATGGCAACAGTTTTTGAACCGTTAGCCATAGGCCTAATTTCCAGTAGTAAGTATAAACGTTTTATGGTTACGTTGCAAGAGAAATAAAACAATTTATTTTGACCTAAGGCTATTGTTGATTCACTATGGTCGAAGCATAAGATATGTACAAGTGTGTGAAATAGCTGAAGGTGCTTGATGGACCTACTTTAAATTTGGGAAAGCATACGTGTTGTTATGGAGCGTGATAAATTATGATTGTCATAGTTTTCTAAAAACTTGTTACATTGTGTGGATTGTTCGACTGAATTTGAAACGTATAATGAAAATTAGTTTGTTCTTAAAAGAGCTTTGTTCTATCACGTTGAGGAAAGATAATCTAATTTGTACGAATCAAAATTTCTATAATAAAAAGAATAAATTGAAAAAGATTCTTTCATTTGAATTTTGGGATATGCTGAAATATCTTCCTGTGCATTATGTATGCTTTCCCAATAAATATACTAAAAGTACTATTAGTTGTGATTTTTCTTATGTCATTGTCAATATAATTGAGAAAAAAAATATTTTAAAACATTGATCAAATTTTATATAATTTGAATCTTCCAAAAAAAATGCAACTGAGACAATTGGAGTATTTGAACATAAATTTCTTGTACTGTAGTTTTTTTCACAAATCGTTTTATGAGTAAAAAAAATATTTTCAACTTTGAAAAATTCACTTCCAAAAAATTAACTAGAAGTTAAAAAGGAAAAAACTTTTCATTTCCAAATGGGCTTTAAATTTCTTAATAAAAAAAGTTCTAAAATATCCTCAATTATTGAAAATAGTATAATAATGTGCACCATCCACTTATTAGACCTAAATACTTGTTTCATTTGACTTTGAGTCCAAAAATATCTTTTATTTATCTTTTTGACTTACTTATAACTTGACAGTAACAATCTTTTTTTCTTCTTCTTTTCTAAATATTTATTATGATTCATTTTTTTATGAAATAAAGTATCCCTCATCCACAATTTAAAAAAAAAACTGTAATTTTTTTAAAAAAAAATTTAAGGTTTGTTTTGGGGTTATAAAGAAATATATTGTTTTGATTTGGACAAAATATGTAAAAATTTTGATTAAAAAATAAACTAGTATTCTTACTATAGTTTTTCTTTTTTTTGAAAAAATTAGGTCAATGGAAAAGGTATATTTTTTGGATTTAATAAATTATGGAAAAAAAATTTAAAAAAAAACACTCTTAGAAAGTTTAAAAATACAACAATACATATTTTAAAAAATTTTAAAAATCTACATACTTGTATTTATTTAGACAAAATAATTAACCTTTTAAGGATCATAGTGATTTATTAAAATCAAGTTAGTTTTCTTTAATTTTTTTATTTAATTAAATTTGAATAGTTTTTGTTATTATTTTTATTATAATATTAAAAAAACTAAAACCTTACTCTTTGGATAAATTAAAAACTTACTTTTTTATTAACTTTATATATTTCTAAAAAGTTTTCTTTTCCCTAAAGCTAAATTGATTAATTTTATTTTAATAAATTAATTTGATCACTCTTTTAAAAAAATTACTTTAATCTTTAAAAAGATACATTATTTTTTATTTGGATAAATTATGAAAGAAGTCTAATAAAATAGAGATTTATTTTATTTCATAAAAAAATGAAACATAATAAATATTTTAACAAGAAAAAAAGAGTATGAGTAATTTAAAGGGTATAAATAAACTAAGAAAGTTAATAAATGATATTTTTAAACCCAAATATAAATAACATGAGCATTTAAGGTCCAATAAGTGGACGTAGGAACTTTTTTTTTTTTTTTCGACAGTGCGTGTTTAGGAACATCCAATTTATTTACAACTGATATTCTGAATATGAAGATGGCCTTGACACGTGGAGTTATGAGAAATCCTTGTCCTTGAATGCTGTAACGGCTACTTTCTGTTCTTCTAAATTGCTCCTCTGTTTTTCCATTTCATCTGAGCAATTTCAGACAAACAAGTATGAGCACTCATGGAGATCCAATG
>JAOTQJ010000002.1:12312100-12327451 GCA_025642045.1 Solanum sejunctum | reverse complement strand
CCCCCCCCCCCTCCAAGGTGATTGAGGTCCCAGCCCCTTAATTGGTTGATGCCATACCATCCCCATCCTAGGTGATTAAGGTACCAACCTTTAATTGGATGATAGCTTACCACCTCCATCCTAGTTGATTGAGGCATTACCCCTCAATTGCTTATAGTCAACTTATAAAACAATAGATACTTCTTATGAAATCAACTCATACATAATACCCTTTCAGCATCATAATGTCACTTAACTCATATGCCAAGCATTAGGCCTTTGACAACTCAAGATATATTAATCGAACATTTTATTAAATACTTGGTGGGTATGCAATGCTAGTTAAAACCATGAAATTAAAGAGTGAAATCATGAAAGAAAGCTTAATCTAAAACCACCCAACAACACTTGGTAATACCCTCTTGCAACATACATCAAAACCCTTCATCAAAACCCACAATGGATCATAGATTCATAGCTCAAAACATGCTTAAACAGTCACACTTTTATAAAACCCCAATATAGTTCATGGTCAAATTCATAGAAAGTAAGACCCATAAGTAAATCAACTTAGAAATATGAGATTTTTGTAAAAAAGAAGCTTGGACACCATAGGTGAAAGGACCCAACGGTTGAAACACACATACCTTGACTTTGGAGAATCCTTGACGAAGATTGGAAATGGATACTTGAAGCTTGAGTGTAATCTTTAAAATCCAAATGAGTTATGGCACTTGAAATGTAGGGTAAAATATTTTTCTAAGTATTTGAGAGAGTTATGGGGAATGTCTTATATGATATGAAGGTGAAATATGGCTAGGTATAGGTATTTCATGCATGGGAAGACTTAGGCCCAAGACTCAAAAATCTTGGACCGAACTAAACAAAACTGCACAAAATAACATTGTGGCGCACCCCAGCTGCGTTGTGCTAGGGGGCACACAACTCACTGGAAATTGAATTTTAGAAATTTGAATTGTGACTCATTTTCTCTAAAATTGGGGTTATACCCATTTCCCACTCAATTTTTCCCCCTAATAAATATATGAAGTCAGATTTTTGATATCACGCATGAATTTTGAGATATATGGAAATTACAATTCTGGGTACTTCCGAGACACATTTTTAGGTACTTTTTAGGGTCGTTTCGATATCTCCCCCTTAAGAACATTCGTCCCCAATTGTCAAATAAGCGTACATAAGAAGATTAATCATGAAGAAATCAGCCCCAACAAGAATGCAACAATACACTAAAATATCCTTTTCAAAAATCTCAATATAAGAGTTAAATTCACCATGAACTATGTTAATGCAAACATGAATGCATGCATATGACATATAGGTCTGATACATGAGACATAAAATCACATAGAACACTTAGAATTAGTACCTTAGGCTTGAGTAGAATGGAAGAGGGATATCATTTTTGCATGTCTACTTCAGTCTCCCATGTAGCACTTTCAACTTGTTGATTTCTCCAAAGGACATTGATGGGAGCAACATCCTTGTTCCTCAACCTATTCATTTATATATCCAAGATCACTATTGGAACCTCCTCATAAGTCAAGTTATCTTCAACAACACCTACAACATCCAATAGGACAATTGCATTCCAATCGCCCACACATTTCCTCAACATGGATACATGAAACATCGGATGAACCAAGTCTATTTCACTAGGCAACTCAACCTTAGAGGCCAGCTTACCTATCCTCCTTATCACCCTATAAGGACCTATAAATCTAGGACTTAATTTACCCTTCTTACCAAAATGAACCACACCCTTCATGGGTGACACCTTCAAGTAGACCCAATCACCAACTTTAAATTCAAGCTCTCTTCTTCTCACATCATCATAAGACTTTGGGTTGTTTTCAACCTTTCTCTAATTAACCTTACCTTATCCATAGCCTCCATAATCTGATTTGGTCCTATAAAAGCCATTTCTCCTACTTCAAACCACCCAACCGATGATCGACAACGTCAACTATAGAGGGTCTCAAAAGGAGTCATACCAATGCTAGAATAATAGCTATTGTTATAAGCAAACTCAATCAAAGGAAGATGATCATCCAGACTACCCTTAAACTCCAAAATACAAGCCCTAACCATATCCTTAATAGTTTGCATAGTTCTTTCAGCTTGGCTATTTGTTTGAGGGTGAAAGGTCGAACTAAGCTTTACCTTAGTTCCAAGACCTCTTTGGAAGGACCTCCAAATATGTGAAGTGAATTGAGCACCAATCTCACCAACTCATGAATGTACAATTTAGCGTAGTCTTTGGCCCCATAAGTAGTCTTAATCAGTAGAAAATAAGTCAACTTTGTCATTCTATCAACCACCACCCAAATAGAATCAAAACACTTTCTAGTCTTAGGCAACATAACCATAAAATAAATGTTCATTTCCTCCCATATTCAAGTAGGAATCTCTATGTCTTGGGTTAGGCCACCCGACCTTTGGTGTTCGGCTTTGACTTGTTGCCAACTATGACAACTAGATACAAATTTGGTAATGTCTTTCTTCAGACATCCCCACTAAAACACATCTCTCAAATCCCTATACATCTCGTCAAGAATCTTCTTTCTCAACTCATCAACACAAGGAACACACAACCTACCTTAGTATCGAAGGGTACCATCTCCCCCTTGGGAGAACACCTACACTTTGCCCACTCTTACCAAGTCCTTCAATTCTAGCAAGGAGGGATCAAGATCTTGCTTTGCTTTTACCTCATCAACCACGAAAGATTTTGAGCCATCAACAACCATAATACCTACCAATATCAGCCTCTTCCAACCTAACTCCCAACCTAGCCCACCCTTGAACCTCTCTAGCCACCTCTTTGCTACATCATCAACATGAGCTAGGCCACCAATAGACACCCTACTCAAAGCATTCACCACCACATTAGCCTTATCGGGATGATAATGCACACTCATATCATAATCCTTAAGAGGTTCTAACCACTTTTTTTGTCTCAAGTTGAGGTTATTTTGAGTGAACACACATTGGAAACTCTTATGATCAGTGAACATATCAATATACACCCCCATACAAATGATGACACCAAAATTTCAAAGCAAAAACTACGGCAACCAATTCAAGATCAAGAGTAGAATAATTTTTTTCATGCACTTTGAGTTGCCTAGAAGCATAGGCTATTACCTTACTATTTTGCATCAACACACAACCCAAACTAATCCGGGAGGTATCACAATACATAGCAAACCCTTCCAACCCTTCAGGTAGAGACATAATAGGAGTGGACACAAGCTTATCTTTCAAGGTTTGGAAACGCTTTTCACACTCATCAGTGCACACAAACTTAGCCTTTTATTGAGTCAACTTAGTCGTGGGAGAAGCAATGGAAGAGAACCCATTCACAAACCTCTGGTAGTATCCCGTTAAGCCCAAGAAGCTTCTAATGTCTAATGGGGTCAATGGTTTAGGCCAATTTCTAATCATATCCGTCTTGTAGGATGTACCTTAATATCATCCCACGATATCACATGACCTAGAAAGCCATCCTCTTTCAACCTAAATTTACACTTCTCATATTTAGCATACAACTTCTCTACTCTCAATATTTATAGCACTCCCTCAAATGAGCCACAACCTCCTCCTCACCATGAGAATAGATCCAAATATCAACAATGAAGACTACCATAAACAAATCAAGGTAGGGTTTAAAGACCCTATTCATAAGATCCATGAGGATAGTCGATGCATTGGTCAACCCAAAAGACATAACGACAAATTCATAATGCTCATACCCAGTCTAAAGGCCATCTTAGGAATGTCACACTCCCTCACCTTCGCTTGATGATACCCAAAATGAATATCAATCTTAGAGAAGTGACTAGCCCCTTAAAGTTGGTCAAACAAATTATTAATTCTTGGGAGAGGGTACTTATTCTTGATGGTGGCCCTATTAAGTTATCAGTAGTCAATATACATTCTAAGAGACTCATCTTCTTCTTCACAAACAATACTGTTGCACGCTAAGATGATTGGTTAGGCCTAACAAAACCCTTCTCCATTAAATTTTTCAATTGCTCCTTCAACTCTTTTAACTCCACCAAGGTCATATGGTTAAAGGGAATAGGAATGGGCTGGGTATCGGGAAGGAGATCTATACTAAAGTCTATTTTCCTTTCGGGAGAAACACTGGGAAGGTCATCAAGAAAGACATCAAGGAACTCATTAACCACCGGAACTAACTCTATGGGAAGGACTTTGAACTCAACATCCCTAACCCTCACAAGATGATAAGGATACCCCTTAGAGATCAACTTTAGGGCTTTAATACAAGAGATGAACCTACCTTTGACCACCACATTATCACTCTCCCACTCAAGCATGGGTTCATTTGGGAATTACAATTTGACCCTGCAAGTTCTACAATCAATAAAGGCATAGTATTTATGCAACTAATCCATCCCAAGAATGACATCAAAACCAACCATATCCAACTCAACAAGATCACAAGGCAATATTTTATGCAAGATGCAAATGGGGCAATTCCTATAGACCTTTTTAGCAACAATAGATGCACCAATATGAGCAGAAACCTCGTAAGACTCATACAACAATACGAGCTCAACATGAAACTTTTTGGTAATAAGAGGAGTAACAAAAGAAACAGTGGCACCCAGGTCTATCAATATATATACATCAAAATCAAAGACTTTTAACATATCAGTGACTACATCGGGTATCTCATAAACCTCTTGCCTCCCATATAAAGTATAAAATCGGTTACTCCTTGAGGCACCACCTTGTTGGCCTCCTCTACCCAAAGGAACCATATTAGCACCCTGGCATTGAGGACGAACATCTTTACCCTTGTTACAATTTTATGGATAATCAATCATCTTGTGGACTGCTTTCCCACAATCAAAACAAGCATTGGTATCCCTTAAACATGGGCCACGTGACCCATACCATACTTTGAACACACAAGTCTAGGCATCACGGTACCACCTTCTTGGGGACTTGGATAGTCATTGGCAAATATTCTACTAGGAGCATGAGAAGACCCTTGGCCTTGGTGAAATTGGTCCCCTTGTGACTTTGGAACTTGCCATCAAAATAGGCCTTTTTGGCCTCTTGACCCCTTCTATTCCTTAAGTTTTTCCCCTCCATTTGTTCCGCATAAGTGATTAAGCGGGACAAATAAATGTCACTAATCAACATAGCAGACCCGCACTCCTCACTCACTAAGTCAAATACACCCATCACGAACTTAGTCATTCTAGACCTCGAGTTGACAAACAAGTGTGGAGCATATTTAGAGAGTTGGTTGAACTTGAGGGTACACTCCCTTATATTCATAGATCCTTGATTCTAATTCATGAACTCTACCATTTTTGCCTCCCTAAGCTCAAAAGGAAAGAACCTATTGAGGAAAGCCACCTTAAACACCTCCCGTGGAACCATATGATTGTTCCCCTTCTCCTCCTTCCATTGAGTAAACTATATTTGGGCCACCCCCTTGAGTTGGTAAGTCGCCAACTCTACCTGCTTTTCCGACCTCTCACCCATTATGGACAACACCTTATATACCTCATCAATAAATTCTTGAGGATCCTCATTCACCTTTGACCTATGAAACTCCAGTAGGTTCATCCTAATAAATTCTCTTACCCAAGATTCCAGAGTAGAAATGAGGGGCTTGGGACCCTTGGTTGACTTGATTAGCCACAAATTGAGCTAGCATAGTGAGAGTATACTTGAGCTCACCATGAGCCAATTGTTCCTCGAGTGTGGCTCACCTTTCTCTTGTATTAAGCATGATCTGTCATAGCAAAGAACAATCATTAGGGGGAAAAACCTTATCTTAACTTCTATGGCATGACATAGAGTAAGAAAATGTAAACATTTCCTAAAACATCTCATAAGCTCTTACTCATAGTTGTAGTGCACACATAACTATGAATAAGATTGTAATTAGTGCGATATGTTAGATGTCGAAGACTATTAACAACCTAGTGCTCCAATACCAAGTATATCATGACCCAAGCCTAGGGTCTAGATGTGACATGACGAATGAGGAACCCGAAGAGACCCTAATCAAGCCTCTTAACATATCATTACATATCTTTGGTGGCAAAAGCAATAAAGTAACAATAAAAGAGTAGAAATAAGGGAACATGGGACTAGGGACATCATTCATATCATGAAATATCATAAAGTCAAAGAGAGTCAAGACTCATAGCATATTACATAACTTGTCCAACAATACCTATAAACATAAAACCTAGCAGAGGCCAAAGACAAGAAACTGGCTCACCCTCATCATCAAAGCATACAATAAAGAAAAGAGAGTCTATATATATCATAAATCAAGAGAAGTATGCCCTCGAAGTTGAGGACTCACCAACTTTGAGAGGTATCCCACTAGCCACGTGGAAGAGGAGGAGGATCAAGTGGGGCTCCAATTCCTCCATTATAATATCATGTAGGCATAGAGTATGCCTTAGTACATTTGAATATACTAAGTACGTAGGATGCAATGCATCAATAGATAAGCAACATAGTCAAAATGCATAATTAAGTTATAGATGTTCATATAACAATATGACATGCATAAATGATACTTGAAGTAAACATGCTTATATATGGAAAATATTACATGTATAGGAATAGACCATCATCATAGACCAAGCAACTTAGTTCTTGGAATCAAAGGTAGACTATCCCTTAGAAGTGATTGAGGTACCAACCCCTTAATTGGTTAATGGATTACCACCACCATCCAAGGTGCTTAAGGTACCAATCCTTTAATTATTTGATGGGTTACCACCTCCTATCCTAGGTGATTGAGGTACCAACTCCATAATTAGTTGATGGCTTACCACCCCATCCTAGGTGATTGAGGTACCAACCCCATAACTAGTTGATGGCTAACTACCCTCATCCTAGGTGATTGAGGTACCAATCCCTCAATTTGTTGATGGATTACCACCCTTATCAAAGGTGATTGAGGTACCAACCCTCAACTGGTTGATAGCTTACCACCCCCATCCTTAGTGATTGAGGTACCAACCCTTTAATTGATTGATGGTTTACCACCTTCATCCTAGGTGATTGAGGCATCACCCCTCAATTGGCTATGGTCAACTTATAACACAATAGATACTTCTTATCAAATCAGGTCATACATAACACCATTTCATCATCATAAAGTCACTTAACTCATATGACAAGCATTCGGCCTTCGACAACTCAAGATATATTAACCGGACATTTCATCAAACACTTGGTGGATGTACAATGTTAGTGTAAAACTATGAAATTCAAGAGTGAAATCATGCAATAACGATTAATGTAAAATCATCCACCAACACTTGGTAATACCCTCTTATAACATACATCAAAACCTTTCGTTAAATCCCACAATGGATCATAGATTCATAGCTCAAACATGCTTAAACAGTCACACTTTAATAAAACTCCAACATAGTTCATGGTCAAATTCATAGCAAGTAAGACCCATAAGTAAATCAACTTAGAAACATGTGATTTAGGTAAAAAGGAAGATTGGGCACATGGGTGAAAGGACCCAATGGTTAAAACACATATACCTTGATTTTGGAGAATCCTTGATGAAGATTGGAAATGAATACTTGAAGTTTGAGTGAAATCTTTAAGATCCGGATGAGTTATGGCACTTGAAATTTAGGTGAAATATTTATCTAAGTGTTTGAGAGAGTTGTGGGAAATGTCTTCTTTGATATGACGGTGAAATATTGATAAGTATAGGTATATTCATGCATGGAAAGACTTAGGCCTAAGACTCAAAAGTCTTGGATTGAACTACAAAATACTGCACAAAATAACACTGTGGCGCGCCCCAGTCATGTCGCGCTTGGGGCGCGCACAGCTTACTAGAAATTGCATTTTGAAAATTTAAAATTGTGATTTGTTTGCTCTAAAATCGGGTTTAGACCCATTTTCCACTTAATTTTTTCCCCTGATCAAGAATACAAAGTCAGATTTTTAATATCACACACAAATTTTTAGATGTATCTAAATTACGATTTTAGGCACTTTTGAGGCATATTTTTGGGCACTTTTTGGGATTGTTTCATTTCTCCCTACTCTTGCTTAACTTTGCAAGGCAGACAGAAGAAACTTTTACAGTTCTTGAAGAATCCCTACACTTTGAAGGTAAAGGTAAGTAAAATTACTTGTGTGTTTAGTATGGTTTTTCATGAAAAACAAGAGGAATAGGTTGGTTATACTTGTGCTGGAATTTTTGTACAGCATGTATTCCAAAGATTGTTGTACATTTTTATTATTTATTTGGAGACTTTTCTCTTCTTTGTTGGCTTGATTATGAAGGGAGGTTGTTGTTTTTATAAGGTTTAGTTCTGTAATAATGTACCAAGGTTGCTACACCATTTTTACCTTCCGCAAAAATGTGTTGTATGATATCATAATTGTGCTCCTAGTAGGAACTTGTGGCTGATAATTGGAGATTGTTGTTTCATGTTCTTCATATACTTTAGAATGTTTTTGGACTATTTTTATATATAATTATGGTGGGAATTATTTGGTTAAAGTTGGAACAGGTTACGCTGCCTACTTATGAATTGTGTTGAATTATTATGTATTATGCTTTGTGGGCTATTGTAAAACTATTATGGGACTAAAATAAGTTGTACATGACATGTGTAGGATAATATGTATTATGAAATATGATTAAAGGTGGAAAGGTTGAAAGAATACGTACGGGTTGCATGCTTGCTGCCCGTACATTATTTTTTATGAGATTAGACTATCAAGACATGTTTATTAGCTGCTAATACTAGTTTTATCACCTAATCTATTATAGAAAAATATTTGGAGGAAAGAAAGGTTATTTCGAGGTAACAGAGAGGTGGTACGAGGTTTGTAAGGCTACTCGATTTCGTATTTTGCATAAAACCTAGATCCTTTCTTGGCACATAAAGGCACTTACTAACTCTGACATAACTATTAAATGTGCCTCCACTCTTTAACATGTTCATATATTTCCATACATAGCCATTGTTGAATCTGCATACATACTTTGGATACCGATACATGAGTTTCCTTTTCTTTTTCTAAATAAAGTACATTTGTTATTTCATCTCCTACACATTTCATTAGTTGTGCAACCTATTCTTTTTATTGTGGTATTGTCTTGCATGACTATTTACATGTCACATGTTATATCTATAGTCCTACGGCTCAAATATTATAACCACAAAAAGAATTATCTCAAAAGTAAACAAAACATAAAGTGAAGCTGCTTATTGATTGGTGGCAGCCCAGGGGTAAAAGAATCACCTAGAATGGATCGATCCCATATTACGGGGGAGTATCCCAAGGGTGAAAGGAAAGCCTAGCATAGGTCGATCCCAATAATGATTTACCACTGATCAGCTGGTCGTTTGTATTATATGTTGTGTACAAATTATACAGTAAATAAAGGTAAAGTAATAAAAAGGATATAAAGGACATGACTCCACAATATGACTATCGGTGGTCTCTTATCCTTACACCAATGCATGATTTCATTTGAGTTCTTACTTCATATGTAGTACATCTTTCCTATCATATTCATTACATATCTCGTACTGATGTCCCTTATGTTGGACCTACATTTCATGTTGTAAGTGCACAAGCTAGTAGATCCCCCAATAGGAGTACAGGATATCCAACTGTCGTTACTAAGCTCCAAGTTATTTCGAGGCTTTGTGTCTTTAGAGCTTATACTTTTGTATTGTATATTTAGTCATGAGGCAGGGCCTAGCTCAACCCTTATCAGATACTTTTTCATATCTAGAGGTTTTGTAGACTATGTAAATTAAAGTGTGATCATATCTCGTACTTTAGACATCGTGGCTCCAACGGCCTAGTCGTATACATTTACTTTTGGCTTGTTATTACTATCTATTTTCTTGAAATCATATTGAATGTAAAAACCCTTTATAGTATCCATAGAAAGCACATGGTTACAGGTTGGTTCTCCCGAGCCTTGTCGACACCGGCTGCCAGTCCGCCTTAGTGGTACTTTGGGCGTGACACCAGACTCTAAAATTTCACCAAGTTATTAGTATATTTACAAGGTCTATGTATAGTTCATAAAATAGACCACAAGTCATACATGGGGTTGTACATTCCTACACCAGAACCATTTCTGCACTTCTCATCTTGATTCCAATCTTTTAACCTACGAGGCCTTACAAAAAGTAAGAGAGAAGCATCAATTGAAATCAAAACACAACCAACACACAAGGATGAGTATCAAATAATGCGGTACTCAACAAGAACATCTAAACTCAGATAGTAAATAAAGAATACATATACTCCTCCTATTCCAATCAAATCCGCATAACTATAACTTGCACTCAAAGAAGCAGCATTCACAATATTACATATTTGAATTTAGGTATACAAAATATTAAATAGATCAGTTCCAATATTTTACAAGTATAGATTTAACTATTAAATCAAACTCTGTACAAGTATCCAAATTAATATAATAAAATAAAATTAAATAGAAAATAACAAAGTGGAAATGATGCAATGTAATGTCAAATAATCAGACTGGAACCTATATGGACACATATAGATCATGTGTGAAAGAAACCTTGGTCACCAAAAAAGACCTCGACAATCAATACACTCATTGGAAAAGACCATAGTCACCAAAAATATTCTCCCCAAAAAAGAGACTTTGACTTTCAAAAAAGACCTCAGCAATCATCATCATTCAGAAGAGACCTTGGCTATCGAAGGAGACCTCGACAATTATCACTAGTTGGTAAGGAACTCGGCTCCCATTCTCAATATCATATTTGATCTAGATGGAATCAATTTTGTATCAAATTTCATCAGTAGGACGCAATCAATATTTCATTTCAATACAATAATCATTTTCAAATAGACATGAGAATATGTGAAACACCCCAGAAATGTGCTTTAAAATACCCATAATTGTAAATTTTATATATCTCAAAATTCGTGTGTGATATCAAAATTTTGACTTCATATTCTCGATCGAGGAAAAAATTGAGTAGGAATGGGTATAACCCAGATTTTAGAGGTCCCATAGTGAAAAAAAAATTTTGCTAATTTCTGAATTGCAGAGAGAATCCGCGCTAAAGGCACAGAGCAGTGTAAAATATTCCTTCCTTCAAGTTCATCTCAATAAAACTCAAGTTTGAGATATGTGGGTTTCATCCATTAGGTCCTTTTACCCCTGGAGCCCAATCTTCCTTTTTCATAAAAATTGCATGATTTCGAGTTGTATTACTTATGGGTATCTCTTATTATGAAATATGAGCGTGAATTATATTGGGGTTTTATCATAGTATTGTTGATTATGCATGGGTATCTCTTTTAATCTTACACTATGAGTTGAGCTTTGTCTATTGAGATTAGGCATATTTTGAGCTATGAAACTATGATCTACTATGAGTTTTGATGATGGATTTTTAGGTACTCTACATAAGGGTTTTACTATATGTTGGTGAATTAATTTGCACTAAGTTTTCTCATCTTATTTCACTCTTCAATTGTATGACTTTGAACAAGTATTGTGAAGCTACCATATGTTTGATAAAATGTCAAATCAAGAATACTCAAGGTATTGATGATCTTTTTCAATATTTACAAGTCAAATGACTATATGATGATTAAGGGCTTTCAAGTATATATTGAATTTATGAAAATTATCTCTGATTTTACAAGTTACAAGCTAAGCCCTATTTCAAGGTTTTTACCTTTTGTGAGCCATTCATGTTAAAGCAAGCATTCGTGTATGATTATGATCTACTCTCATGTTTAAATTTAGGCCCATAATTAGAGGTTAAGCATGTTTTAAGAGCTAATCATGTCATGTTTCTACATTTCTTACAAGTTATATAAGTTAAGATTATTTCAACTATTCCGTGGGATTTGACTTAACATCGATTGAGACTTAAATATGGGGGCTCGACTCAAAGGGTTCTTATATAAAGTCTTTTGTCTCTAAACTATATGCTACCATAGGATTGTGATTATTATCCTTGCTATACTAGTGGATCCATCTAGTCATGTTATCATGTTTGGTTTGCCTTGGCAAGTAGACCACACCTAGTCAGGGGAAGGGAGAGGGGGGGTCATGCTCGTCCACCTTACCGAGGGGGTGTCATGCGTTGGATTCCAAGGTATAGCTAATTGTTCTATGTCGGTTAAGGTCTCTTCTAGTTAGTTTATTTTATATGACAAGGGGAAGGGGGAGAGGTGAGGAGGGGCCCCTTTAAGCAGACTATTTTACTAGCTTGAATTCATTCAAAGTACAAGAACTGATTTAACAAAAGGGTTCGAACTACAGTGATATGAGACCTTCTTCCCTTAGTCTGCGAGGTAGGTTACAACCCTTAATAGGTTATTTCAATCCCAAAGGGCAAAATAACCGATGAGTAGTATGCCTGGTTAGAACCTTCTCAAGTAGGAAGCTTTTCCTAAAAATGACTTCAACTTTTTCGCTGAGGTTGGCTGCAATAATTCTTGCTAAGAAGAATGCCCATATTGTGGCAATTCCACCTAGAAGGTAATGGGTTACTCCTACAGCATGTTCTAGTACGATCAACCCAGTCATTCAGTACAGTATCTTTGCTTGGTGTTTATGGAATTCTTTTAGCAGGTCAGTCTAGGTAGTTGATATTGCTCCTGAGAAATTCGTTGTTTCCAGTTTTGTTTGTGCATCTTTTTTGATCCCATGCTTTCCATTGGTCAACAACCAACGAAAATCTCTAGACTTCTTTGCTACTCATGCTTCTTCTCTTTGGTAAAGGAAAAAGCCTTTTATAAGAAGAATTTTCAAGGAATGTATTCGGCCGTTAGGTCACCTATTTTGAGTTGTGGACACTTGCCACTGAGGAAGAGTGTTGGTGGCACTTTTGCCTAAAAGGGATACCTTTGTTCCACTCTCTACTTGCACATCTAAAATTCCACCCCAACCTGGATGAGCTGTAAAATTTTGCAGAACGGTCTTGCTTTTTCCTATTACGGTCTCCATATGATTAGATTGACCAGTTGACAAAGTAGTAATTGAATCCTAATCTTGGAACTCGGAGCCAGTTTTCTATTAGTGGCTTTAACTATAAGCTCTTTTGTGGCTTACCTGTTCTATAAGAGAATGGTTCAACTGGTTAGGCGGTCTAGCGCATTATTCACTGTGCTTTATTTAAAGCAGTGTGCGTCATTCGGGGTGATAAAAAAGAACCATACCTTGATGACAGTGTCCCTGTCCCTTAATCATCAAGCTACCCTCTGATTCTTCCCTCTAGATATGTTTGAGGTGGGCGGGAATGATAGAGCCCAATTTATCATATACGGATACAGATATTCCTTGTCATTCTAATCTTGATATAGTTCCAACAGGCCTATTCTTTGACTCTCCCTATCTATTGGTACTAGCCAGGGAACTCCTTCCTACATATGTATGTTATATATATTGTGCAAGATTAGTGATCTACAAGCATGTTTTATTATGAGCATTGATCATGCATGCCATATTGAGATTATATATCTATTGCTTATGATTATGCACTTTTACTATGTTGGTCTATGTCTTGTTGCATTCCCATACTTAGTACATTCAAACGTACTAACGCATACTCTATGCCTACATGATATTACCATGTGGGGACCGGAGCACCTTTTGATCATCCTCCACTTGGCTAGTTGATAATTTGGAGATAGACTTTGGTGAGTCCTCAAGTCCGAGGATATTATCTACATTACTCTTGCTATTTTGAGACTTCTTTATGTTGAACACTTGTTATTATGAGGGTGAGCCCCGAAAGTGTCTCGGCCCCTGCTCCATTCCAAAGGTGTTGTTGGATATTATGATATACTTATGTTATGAGCTTGACTCTATATGCTTTTATGAATATCAAGATTTCCCTTAGTCCCGCTTCCCTTTTTATTATATCTCTTGTTGTTTTTTACTTTGCTTTTGCGACCAAGGATATGTGATTGATATGCAAAGAGGCTTGTTTGGAACCCTATGGGTTCCCATTCGCCATGCCACGTCTAGGCCCTAGGCTTGGATCGTGACAGTATGCAAATAGTTCACACAATCCATATATTCAATGATCAAATCTATCAGAATTTATCATTCTTTTAATGACAAAATCATCATTAGTGGAGTTATTCAATAGCAATGTTACATTGTTTGTCCATTTCTTTCTCAATAACCACTTTATCATGATTGTTCAAGACTATCCACTGGTTCAATGTTTTCACTAATATTCTTCAATAATTTCATCACAATATCAAGATTATACAACACTTATATCAATATCATATTTATAAAGCCTCAGTAATTACTTCAAATCATTAGCATTTATCATTGCTCAAGATTTGAGTCAATATTAGCAATTCACAATTCTCATTAATAGGGATCATATAATAAATCAATTATCTTAACATAGAGATCAATACCATTAATCAATATTTCACAATACTCAAAACAACATCATCAATCATATATTAAATCATGAGTTAAGTAATCACACTTTATCATATAGTCATTTTATTATCCTATCTTATTATCATTTCATGAATTAACTTATTTTCATATCTTCATTACTCTCTAATACACAAAGAAGGAACGATACAAGGTTTAATAAACTCAATAAGGTTTAAGAATTCACTTGTCTTGATAAAATCAAGAAATCAATCTAACACTTAATCCTTCCCCTTCCAATTAGCATCCGAAACACCACAATCCACCACAACCTATTCAAATAATGATTCACAATAAATTTTCAAGATCTACAATGCCAAAATCATGAAATTCGAGAAAAGAGATAAATGGCTCAAAAATTCAATATCGAAGTTAAAAAATTTTCATTAGACATCTTTTGAGTTTGTAGCTTGATGAAAAATTTATCCATTAGAATGTAAAAATTTGTTTTGCCTACAAAATTAAATGTTTACATTTCTATTTAATTTTAAAATTAAAAAAATTAAAAAAAAACTACTTCATAAATCCACTAATAAAAGAATCACAATTATTAAATAACTATGTAAAAATTAAGAAGTTCTTACTTTTTCTAAAAAAAAAAAAAAGTAACCGAAAGGAAATTTTTCTAATAATAAATAATGGTGATAGTAAGGTAAAGTGATTCTAATAAAAGCTCAATACCTATTTTAAAATTGTTATGAATTAAACTTCAAGCAATCACTTGAATGTACTCATCACTTGAATAAATTATTTATAGCAATATCATATAAATGTATTCAAGCGGGAAAAAAAAAGTAAAAAAGTCTATAACAATAAAAGAAATAATTATGTACATACATCATACAAGTATTAAACATCGATACAATGAAATTAGTGAA
>JAOTQJ010000002.1:12261579-12299530 GCA_025642045.1 Solanum sejunctum | reverse complement strand
TTGTTGTTGTTGTTGTTATTATTATTATTATTTTTATTATCATTGTTATTGTTATTATTGATGTTGTCGTATATTTTTTTTTACATAAAAATAATAATTTTTGAAATATCGTATAGGTTATTTGTGTATATATTATAATTATTAATCAGATGGATATCTAATTAATTTTTATTTAGTTTATTTAAACCATAACTTTAGGAAGAGAGAGTGAAAGTGATTTGGAGATTTTTGGTTATTATTTGGTTAAACAAAGGAAATACAATTTAGCTTGATCTGGACCATTAAATAAAAAAAGGAATGGGTGGGATTAAATCTCAGAAATTGAGTTGGAAATTTAAAAATGGACCACTGATTGACTAAATAGGCAATATTTGAATGGAATTGGAAAGAAATGGACTAAAACTTAAATAAACTGGATAGAAAAGGCTAGCCTTGGTCTTCAGCTTCTTGGTCTAACATTTTGGCTCTCTGATTATTGCTACTATCCCACCTATACGAGTCGTCGTATGAGATACGACTCGTATGGTGGCCTCATAGGAGTGACCCTCACTTGGAAGATTTTTTATCTTTTTGTCACTGTTTCCTACTACGACACGCCATATGACTCGTAGCTTGGGCCACGACTCGTAGGATGACTCATATAGCCTATTCTTTAGCAAATTCTGCAACTTTTCTTCCAAATCATGCCAATCTAACAATTCTACAATATCAAAACAAAAACACATAAAAACTATAAAAAGTCACTTTAAGAAATCACAAAATCCTTGCTTTAGGAATCAGATGTACTATATTTTTATAGCACATTAACACCATCAACTTAGAATTATTTCTTGTCCTCAAGCGACAACTCGATCTACATAGACAAAGAGAAATTCATAACAACTATTCTACTGGCATATAGATCACTTCTTAGGTTTAGGTACCCCCTATCCTTTTCAAAACAGAATTTCAAGGCTATTCAGCAAGACAAGGACACAATGAGATACCTGGCAATTCAACTGTGATAAGCTAAGGAGCATCAACCTTCCACAAGCACTGGTGCAGCCATATGCTAATCAAGTAGTATAAATGCCCTCACTAGAAAGAAGTCCCATACACTCACTCAACAGCATTCGGGATCAGGGACTGAGGAAATATTCTCACTCTCACAGTTGAAATCCATGCACAATGACTGACACCATAAGCTTACCCTAGTACTCATTTTTTGGCTTGGTGACAAAGTGGATTCGGATCATTTTAGGAGTTAAGAGATTGTAACATAGGTTCAGGGTACTTTGGAATAGCATTTTAGGCATTTAGTGACTAAAAGCTATCCTTGAACCATGTTTATCAGTACTTTATCTTTTCAACCCATCCAATTTCACTAATTCCTCCCTTATTCCCCCATTTCAAGCTTTTTTTGGGCTTTTCTTTCACTTTTACAACTGTGCCTCAATTTCAACTCATTTTTGCTCATCTTTTTAGATCAAGGCACTCTTTCTTTTCCTTTTCTTTACCCAGCTTATGATTAATCATTTTCTTTCTTTTCACCCAACTAGCCACCTCATTTTGTTACTTTACTATAATAAGGGCCACCCTCAACTTGGGGTTTTAGATTAAGGTGAGATAAATAATATCTATACCTTAAACTAGGGCCACCAATGCAGCCACCCTCAACTTTGTCTTTTAACTCCTTAATCAAGGTTCAATGTTCAAGGATAGATCAGGGCCAATATCAAGGTATTTCATCAAATAAGGTTAAGTCAGTAAGGTGTCAAGAAAGAATGAGTACATGAGAAGCTCAAACATTTGAAACAAGGGATTCACTAGATCATTTGGTAGGCAATTTAGGCAAAAGTTGGCTTTCTATCAGAACAAAGGCCTAAGGTGACTTCGAAATCAACTAAGTCACTTCACCAAGCTTAGAGTACAAGGGCAAGTTTTGAGTCCATACATAATACATGAATGCATCAAATTAAGATCATAACATATATGGCATTGTACTCACAATCAAGTATGTACTCACAGGTCATGCTCCAATCCTCAGCTTACCCTCACAATATCAAAACAATCATTGCCAAATACTCAAAATGTACAAGTTCCTCACTAACCATAATAAAAAACAATTAGGATGACGTCACTTAATCTGACTACTTAAAGGTAGAAGGGGAGATGATCATCATCATAATAACCCAACTTTAGAGGTTGGGGTCGATCATATAGGTAATCATTCTTCATTTGGACCAAATAATTGAATGATCTGGAGGGTTGCAATAATAAAAATAAGAGTTCAGCTAAACAAGTTCTATATAAAGACAGAAATAACAATTAAAGAAAAATGTTGGGGATATGTAAATAGGGGAATCGATCTACTAGCTGGGTCTAGATACTTGACTGAATGAGTTGATATTAAGTGAATAGGTTAAGTTGCTTTTAACTCAAATCAACTATGATTCAAGGGTGTTTCGCATAAATCAACTGAGAAATCATACGCGAACCACTGAGGACATGCTTGGCCTAAGAAGTCTTAGAAAAACTACTAATACCATGGCATTTCATCAATGGTTGTGGACTTCAACAGAAACCCCAAGAGGTTTTCAGTCATTATATCTATCCCACACTCTAATAGTTCCAGTTAAGGCAACAATCACAGATCTAAAGTAAAATCCCAAGTTCATAGCTTGAAATTATCCCAAGTTAGCAACATGAAATTATAGATTAAACATAGGAATAGATAAATATTCACTCAAATCAACAATAGATAAGTCAAGATATCAAAGACCTAATAAATAAATCAAAGACCTATATCAATAACACACCCCCAACATAGAAAGTTTAGCCACACATGCTAGAAATTAAAGATTGAATACTATATAGCAGCACAAGTCATGGGTAACAAGACTGAGTACAAATTAGTTGATTGTCACCAGCCAATCTTATCAAATTTGATGCCCAAAAGCTTCAAAACCCTAACTCCCCTTTACTCTAAGAAGAAAGTTCTATGTACTATAACATACTAATTATTCTAATATGGTATGAATAGATGATATACAATGTTCTTTTTAAAATTTCTTATATATTCAATTCAAATGTCTAAATGTTTGTGTTGTGAAATGTCATTTGGCGATCAAGGTCAATCATCACCGAGCACTTTAGCAATGCATTGAATATGCACTTCATCGCTTTTCTATGTATATTTATAATTTTTTCTTCCATGAGATTAGGTGAAGACTCTTTGCTCCACCAATCCAATTCGGTGATGCACAAAAATATCTATCATATCTCCTTCTTGTCAGTGTTTTGGATCTTTGGGTGTTGTAACATTAGGCTATCACTTGATCACTTTAGCGAACACCAAGTATGATTTGCGACTGATATCGCGCAAGCTACACCTCTTTTTTTACGTAAAGCAGTTGTTTTCAAGGCATATATTGTAACCGAGGCTAGAGTCGATCCCAAAAGGAAAACTGTAGACTTAAAAGAGTTCAAAGTAATTCGAGTTGATTAATCTACTTATCTATCCAATGGGGGAGTTTTGTCACAATTATGAAAAGTAATCCTAAACTAAGACAAGTATTAAATTATTATGAAGAGTAACTAGGGTATTGTGTTCCCCATGATTCCCTAACTTTGTATTACTAGATAATCAAATTTTTCTCTAGTGTATAGCATGCAGAATGTTAAGTTAAGTTTACCAAACCATTTGGCCCAGGAGAGAGGAAAATTTGACTACTTGATTTGGTCTGTCCCTATAGTGTGACATTATTAACCCTTACCTATTATTCCAGTACAACCTCCCCCTAACTCAGTTTGATTGATTAGATAAGAAACATCAATAAAATCCTATTAATTAATCTTTTTTCCTATTCATTACTACCTTGATCCAGTCAGTAACACTAGGCAAGTTCTAACATTGACCACCATTATAAACATTCAATGTGAAGAGACTTAATTAATACATGCATGCACACATTTCAAGACTTATGAATTATTTGATTGTGCCTTGTTAGTTCTTCATGGTTCCCACAACCCTAGTTGTAGATTTAGATACTCATGATCAGTGTAGATTAAAGACTTATGAATTTTAATAACACAATTAAACACTTACACAAAAGAACTAAGCACAAAAAATCCAAACTCTTCACCAAGAATCACAAGATTGAAATCGAAAGACAAAGTAGAGTTTTGCAAGTGTTTCTCTCAAGCTTTCTACTCTTCTCTAGTGTTCTATGAAATTTTCTCCCCATTTTCTATGAAAAATAACTTAAAAAAACTATTTATATTGTTCAAAATACAAAATCAAATGATTAGGAAAACTGGGTTGGCATACTATACGAGAGCTTCTATAGGTCTTATAAATTTTACAACCCATAATTGAGCTTTCATGGATTGCTTTTTTATATCTAGGACTGACATCTATGACACTGTTCTATAGATCGTATAAAGTTTTACGGCCTGTAGGGGGTTTCGTCTGAAAACTTTTCAGGAACTCCCCATTTTCTAGTCCTCAGGGCACGACACCAAGTCTGCGGCTCATCTGCATGTTCATAGACTTAACTTTAGAAAATTATCCTTCACTAAAATTGCATATGAAACCATATCTACGACCCATAAAAGGTCTTCTGAAGCCTCAGCTTCAGCAAATACTGCAGACTTTTTCAAAACATTGTCCTAACCCTTTAATCCTACAAAACAAACATAAAAGCACATTAAATCTACTAACATCATATTGAGAACACACCATATTCCAAGTTTTAAGTATCAAAAGTGTTTTATTTTGGCAGCACATCAACACCCTTAACTTAAAGTTGTTGCTTGTCCTCAAGCAACAGACTCAATCAACGTAAGCAACACAGATCTCAATCTAATGGTATACATCACATTAAACTTAAGCACATATACCCACACCACTTTAAAAACACATCAAATAGCTATCAAGCAAACTAATACAAATCAATACATGTGACAGTGCAAATATGACAAGTTAATTATCAACAAGCCACAATCACTGAATTAGTTTAATCTCAATAATGCAATGTAAATGCCCTCATAGGAAGAAATCCATATCTCTCTCATGAAGATATTTTCAAGAGTAATCTTGGGACTATGCAAAATCACTCACTCCCACAAAAGACATTTAAATACCATGTCAATACTATATGCTTGTGCCTATAGTCATAACTATCACCTTTGACTTTTTAGACTGAGATCACTTTAGGACTTTATTGGCTTATAACATGCACTCAGAGGGCTTTCACATGTTGTTTTGGGAAACATAGTGACTAAAGACCCTCCTTGACATTACCTTTGTCTATATTTTTGCCCTATCAACACTGTTATTTTTCACCTCATTCTCCCTTTCTCCTATTTCAAGCTTTTCTGGGTGCCTTGTTGTCATTTTTCAGCTTTTTGCCTTTTATTTTCAAATCATTTTTCTTTTTCAGCTTATTGATTAGGCATCACTCATTTTTCTTGCACCTAGCAAACATTTCTATTGCTTTTTCCATATATCATATTTTCCCCCTCATCGTGTTCACCCTTACACCAACCACCTTTAACTTAGGCTTTTGGCCTGAGTTGAGGTGTAGAGTGTCCAACCTAAGAACCAGAGCCACTTTTGGTAGCCACCTTCAACTAGACTTTTTGTCTCAGTCAAGGTGCACAATGTTCAAGGAAGGAGGAAGGCTAATTTCAGAATTTTACGTATAATAAGGCTAGATATTTTGGATATTTACAAAGAAAAGATACATGTAAGGCTCAAACATTAGGACCAAGGGATATTTCACACATTGGGTTGGTCATTTGGGCTAAGTGGACTATTAAGAACAATGGCCTAAGATTCTTTCCTAACCAACTAACCTATAGCCTAAGTTAGAGTAATAGCGCATGTTTTGAATTGTTACATAGTACATGAAATTAGCAAAGTAAGCTTACACTCACATGGCATTGATTACAGTATCAACACAGACTCTCAGATCATGTTTCTTATCTCAAGGTTATCATTACTTATCAGAACAAGCACTGTCAACATAATTAAACTTGCATGGTTGCTATCTAGACTAACTAATAGAATTTTTATGGGTATCATTTTTCGCACAAAAGCATCAAACACACATATATGTCATAGATATTAGTACTATATACTATTAATACTATCTACACATCGTAAACATGGTAATTCAACAAATATTAAATATCAATAGAAAAAAAGAAGTCAGGCAAGAAAATCCCTAGGATTTAAGATTTTTGATGGTTATAGGCCAAGGTTACTTAGAATTCACTGATACCTATAACTTTCCTCACCCCATCGAAAAAAAGGTGCATTATCTTCAATGCACACCAAAAAATGCAAAATAAATTATAGGTCAAAAAAAACATACTTGGGTGCCTAATCCTCTGTCTCTAACTGAGATTGGCCACCCTCAACCTGCACGGAGGCATCCTCAGTGGTAGAACCATGACTAAAGGGGCCAGAACCCCTTATTCTCCTAGGCTCGTGAGCCTGCCTTAACTCCTCATCTTGTGTCGACTATATCAGAGAAAGCTTTAGCTCTCTGTCAATCCCATATGCAACCTCACTACATCTGGATCATCATCAGCATAGGGCCTCTTCCCTTGGGAAGGCTATGAAGGCTCCTCAGGAGCACACAAATCCACCACCAGAGCCGAAGGCTTAGTTTGTGGTAATGCCATCGATATGGAAAAAGCTGCTATCATGTCAGCTCGGAGCTACTGGATCTCTATCTCTAAGGCCATCATATTTGTTAGATATGTGGTAATCAAGCTCTACTGGACTTGCAACTCAAAAAGTATCGATGTAGGCATCCACGATTATAAGTCAGCCTGAATTGTAGCAACCGTGAATGCCTTCATATATCCCTTAGACTCTATAATAGCCTGGCGGATCGAGGGCTAGATCTGCTAAAGTAACTGACTCAATTGAGATTTAGTATGGGCCAATCAATTGTTTATGTAGGAATGGCTTGTGGGTAGGAGTAGTAATAGTAGGCCCCCTTTCCATATCTATCTCAGTCTGTGGGGGCTTATCTTCTGTAGTAATAACAATAACGGTGATGGGTGAAACTTTAGAAGGTGGCTCAGTCATGAATATCTCGGGTATCTGAGTTGTTTATTACAGTACTCGTCAAAGTTCCACCGAGTTATCCTTGGCCTTGGTCAGGCTGACATCCAAAGTTTGTTAGACCTTAATCTGTAAGTCCAGGTAATGTAGAATCTCCACCCTCGACCTTAAAAAGAGTATGTATATCAAGCAAGGAAAGTGGATGGAGGTAGACCTTTTCAAGGTCGCCTCGTGGATCTTCTCTGCAATGAGGCTGGCAAAATCGATTCATAGCCAGCCAAGATCTTAAAAACCAAAATTGCAGGGTTCGATGCCAAGGTATTATCTGCAATCTTTGGATTGATACATGACCTCAAAATGGCCCACCAAAACTTAGCGGGGAAACTAAGAGAGGCTTTCATAATGGCATCAAAAGAAGTGGCTACCTATACAGGGTCTGTGCTCTGCTTAACAATATTTGCTGCCACCTATCTCATCAAGCCAGCTCTGTAGCTCTTACCTCTTATCTAGGAATTATACATAGTCTTCCCCAACCTTCCGTCATACTTTACTATGGATCTATGGTCTGGGAACTCAGGCCCTAACATCATAGTCGAATAGTAGTCTCTAAAATGTCCACCTGTCGGCCCCTTACTCTACTACGTATCAACCTTGGTTGAGTGAGGGGCTTCTTCCCCATGGGGAGAGTGCTGAGTACTATGGCAGCATAGGATGTTTAGAACTCCTAAACTATGGTTGGGAGTACTTCCCCGAAGCTTTGGCCAACAACTAAAGCCCATATATACTAATAGTGTTATGGAGATCAAGAACATTTTCTAGTCTTGAGAGGATGATCTAAGGCTCCTAAAAAATAGAGTGACCTGGTTTGCCCAACTCATTCCTCTAGATGCCCTCGGTGTAGATGTCCTGCATGCCCTTAGTTTACCACCGACTGGATAGAGCATCTAGTGGTGATAGTAATGCCTAAAGTGGTGCGATAGAGGACTCTTTCTCTAACTCATCATCAGATCTTGACTCTTACCTTGACTCCTCTCTTAACAGAGTCATCTAAGTGGAGCTGCTAGTGTTGTTTCCACCTTCATCATACTAGGGAGTGCAAACAACAATTTCATGGGTCTGGCATGCCCAAGTCTAGCAGTAACCCATGTTGGTGGTCTATAAGCATCCAAGTCAAGTCGGGCAATAAGCTCATCATATGGTCCACTAGTCTCAGAGGGATCCTTCTCCCTCAAGGTCTCATCCCTGAGCCTCCTCTGCATGGCTCAGATCTCATCGCATCTTGGCTTAGGGGCCATATTACCTAAAACATAGACATTTAGGAAACATGGTTAGCTGTATAAATCGAGAAATGAAAAATAGAATCATATTAGACTTAGTCACAGAACGGACTATGAAGGCACATCTATGGTCTATAGTTAAACTATGAGCTATAGAAAACCCTCGTAGAAATACTATTTACAAATTTTTCTTAGTGGAATTTCCTCTACGAGACCAAGTATAACTCGTAATAGAATCTATGAGTCATAAACTTTGTCGTAGAAGTGTTCTAGTGTTCAAACTTTTACAGGCAAGGATCTACAATGCCTGTCTACGAGTCATAAAATATTCTACAACTTGTAGAAAGTCCCCTCTAATAGGTTCTTAGAAACTTCAAGTTTTTGGATTTTCATACAAGGGGTAACTACAACTCGGGGAAGTATCCATGTGTCAGAAAAGACCCTCGTAGATTGAAAAACCTAGTAACCTGAGTTTCTAACCTATCAACATCGACCCCATACGACATTTTTAACAAAAATTTCAGCATAAAAGCAATACACATACACTCCCACATGACATTAATCAAACACCCAACACCCCATATACAATTTTTTTCAAAACCCCCACTGAATATCATTTTATATGTTTTCCAAACTAACCGACCCCATTTGAATGGTTTAGTATCAAATTACACACATATACCATCACACATCGAATGTTCATGCACATAGTCAATTCAATTTAAATGATATGTAATAAGTAGTGATTAGTTTATTATCGAGTCACCACTTGAACAACTTGGTTACTCGGACTTTATCAACTGCTAAAACATCCTTATTCAGATCATTTGGCCTCTTTATTGACTGATAGATATTGAAGACAACTTCTTCATCATTCAATCTGAACCTAAGTTGGCCAACTTCCATATCCACTAATGCTCAATAAGTGGCTAGGAAAGGCCTTCCCAAGATGATTGGGACTTCAAAGTTAGCTTCGAAATCTAGGATCACAAAGTCTGCAGGGAATATTAATTTCTCAACTTTGACGCATATGCCATAAAGTATCCCCATAGGTTTCTTCACCGTGCAATCAACCATCAACAATTGCATGCTCATTAGATTAGGGGCCCCAAAATCCTAAATTCTTGAAGAATGCAAGGGGCATTAGATTTTTATTGGCACTGAGATCGCACAATATCCTTGTGAAGTGTACATCTCCAATAGTTCAAAGTATGGTAAAAAGTTTGGGATCTTCTCGCTTTTGTACCAAGGACCTTGTAGCAAATGCACAGTAATGTTGAAGCTTTTGTGAGAGCTCCTAACTCACAGTGCACTTCCTGTAGGTCTTTAATAAATTATGCATGCCCTAACATCCTCTCTAATTTTTGATTCTTTGAGGGAAGGAAGAAGGAGGTCTAGGAATCGGCTTCAACTTCTGTGGTGCCTCTGCAACATTACTCACCCCATCCTAGCCAAGATCATTTCTAGTATCAACATCCTTGACCTGAATTATATTCTCTCGAGCATCATCATTATCTATTGGCATGGGAGGATCAATAGTACTCATACCATCATGAGTAGTAAACCCCATGCACTACACCTCCTTGATGCTACTTAAGTTAGGTTGTCACTTGGCCGAATTGTTTCTCTAACAGTTTAATAGCAACAGAATGAGACACAATTTTTTAATTTGTGCCAGAGATGTCAGATTTCATCACTATTAAGTTGCTACCCTTCTTCAATAGATAGTCAAAAATCTCCTCAACTTAGGAACTACTATCACCAATATCACGGTTCTGTCGTCGCACATAAGGACCATTTTTTGTAGCCATCTCTACAGCCCTAATCTATATCTGTATCTTGGCCCCTAATCCTATCATAGTAACCTCCACCGTTGTCTTTGAAAACATCATCTCTATTATAGTTTCGACCTTGGTTTCCTTGACCATGGCGCCAATAGTCCTGATTGGATCATTGGGTGTTGGTTCAGAAACCCCCCGTCTGATCAGCAATGAAGCAAGTGTCCTCCTCAGAGTAGGGATCCTCATACATGGGTGCTTGTGGAGGCTAATAAACAACTACATTAACTCACTCCCGATTCTGCTTCATCATTACCTCTATGTCAGTACTAATCTGGACTAGCTTGTGCATTACCTCCCCACTTGTTTTAGCTTGCTACGAATAAATACTAATAGTGCACGAACTTTTAGTAGATGACTTGTCTCTTTATCCCTATGCACAATTCGTCTTGACCACTTTTTCCAACTTCCCAGCAATCTTTGCAAATGGTTGATCAAAAAACATGACCACTATGATGGTACCAGCACGTGCTGACTATTATCTTCTAAGACACGGTAGAACATCTAAAATAAGGTATCATCAAAAATTTTATGGGCTAGGACACTCCTCGAGCACTTTGTAAATCGCTCCCACATAGTACTAATCAAGTCACTAGGAAGTTACTTAACATTGTTGATATGATCTTTCAACTTGAGTCTTTACAATCACGGGAAGTACCTCTCCCAAAAGGCCTTCTGTAACTCAACCCAACTGGTAATACAACTCTAAGAGAGCTCAGATAGCTATAACACTACATTGCTTGTCAAAAATAATGGGAAGACGCAAAGTCCCAGAGCATCCATAGATAAATTCTGTGTTCCCATTAGAATCTTACAAAAAAATACAACATTGTGTAGATGACTATGTAGATCCACTGATGGTAGGCCCACGAACAACCCATAGTTATGCAACATCTGAAGCAACCCACTTGAAACCATAAACTTTATGTCATCCAATAGAGGCGATAACACAATGGCTTCAGTAACATCTATAGCCATAGGGCTCAATCGGTATTGGTTCCACCAATAAGCTCGGCATTGAAGTACTGTGGGTATGGATCAACATCCTCAAGAGGAGGTGGGTTGTCATTATTCTTATTCTCATTTTTATTTCAGTTCAGAGCTACATTTGCCGCATTATTTGTATTATCTTGGGGTATCCGTCTTATTCTTCTCTGGATCTCTGGGTCAAATAGAGACAAGGGAATGCCTCAACTTCGCATATTGGGTATACACATACTTGTATGTTAAAATAAAAAATAACAAAAAAACATAAAATGTGAAAAATAAGGATCAATTTCAAAATGGCATGAATCAAACAAGTCTAGCCTTAATCCCCGACAAGGATGCCAACATATTGATGTCACCCAAGCTATACCTCTTTTTTAGGCTTAAGCAGATGTTTTCAATATATATAACCTAACTAAGGTTAGAGTCAATCCCACAAGGAATATAGTAGACTTAGAAGAATTCAAAGTATTAATCTACTTACCCCCCAAAAAAGGGGGGGGGGGGTGTAACAATAATCAAAAGTAATCCTAAACTTAGATAAGTGTTAAATCAGTATGAAGAGTAACTAGGGTATTGTGTTCCCCATGATTTTCTAACTTAGTATTACTAGTTAATCGAATTTTTTTTGTAGTGTATAGCATATAGAATGGTAAGTTAAGTTTATGAAACCCTTTGCCCAAGGCGAGGGCGAATTTCACTAAGTGATTTGGTCCATCCCTGCAGTGTGACATTACTAACCTTTACCTATTATTCCAATACAACCTCCCCTCAGCCAGTTTGGTTGATTAGATGAGAAAAATCAATTGAATCCTATTAACTAATCTCTTTTCCTATTCACTACTACCTTGATCTAGTTAGTAACACTAGGCAAGTTATAACGTTGGACACCATTAAAAATCATTTAATATGAAGAGAATAAATAAATACATGCACGCACACTTTTCAAGACTTGCAAATTATTTGATTGTAGCTTGTTAGTTGTTCATGGTTCCCATAACCCTACTTGTGGATTTAGCTATTCATGATCAGTATAGATACAAGACTTATGAATTAGAATAACATAATTTAGCACTTACACAAGAGAATTAAGCACAATAAATCCAAACTCTTCACCAAAAATCACAAGATTGAAATCCAAAGATAAAGTAGAGTTGTACAAGTGTTTCTCTTAAGCTCCCTACTCTTCTCTAATTTTCTATATTGTTCTATCCATGTTCCCTGTGAAAAATAACCTAAAAAATTGTTTATAGTTTTTAACATACAAAACAAAAATGGATTAGGAAAATTGGGTCGGCAGCCTCTTTGGGATATTCTATAGGTCGTATAATACTTTATAGCCCAAAATCGAGCTTTCATGGATTGCTTCTTCAAATCTATGGCTGACTTCTATTACACCCTTCTATGGCTCGTATAAAGTTCTATGACCCATAAGGGGTTTCATTTGATGACTTTTTAGCAACTCCCTACTTTCTGATCCTTAGGGCATGACACCAAGTCTACGACTCATAAAAACTTCTACGGCTCATCTGCATGTTTGTAGACGTAACTTTAGAAAATCATCCTTCACTAAAATTGTATATGAAACCATATCTATGGCCCATAAATTCTCTATAGCTCATAAAAGATCTCGTGAAACCTCTACTTTAGCAAATTCTGCACACTTTGCTAAAAAATTGTGTTAACTTTGTAATCTTTCTAAACAAATATAAAAGTATATAAAATCAACTATATCGCATTGAGAATACAAAAAATGACATATTTTAAGCATCAAAAGAATTGTATTTTGGCAGCATATCAGCGACATTGAATTGGACCGCCTTGATAGGCGTTCTTCCTGAGTGTTTGGTAGATCGCGAAGTATGTTGGTGACACCAATTTTCTTCGCCTTTCTGCACTTTTGCTTATGTTCAAAGATTTCACCAAGTGTTGTCCACTTTTTCACTTTTAATCTCATTTCATATCATAGCATATGCGTATTTATTAAAAGTAGGAATTAATAACACACTAAGGTCAATGTTCCCTTGCTATCTATCCCAAAAATGAGTCTGATATGTGGAATCATAAACACCCCTAACTTAATCCTTTGCTTTCCCTCAAGCATATAAAATATCAATTTATCAAATTTAAAGCTTACAAATAGGTCCAAAGGGAGAAACACATACATCTTCACCTTTTTCATCCTTTCTCAAACTTCCACAGACCACTTATATGACTTTGAAGCTGCGAGAGATGACTAAGGAGTAATCAAAACAAGGCTATGCTCACAATTGCTCATTTAACTGCTAATCATTGTCTAAAAACATCACAATTTTCCCTTACACCAAAGAAGATCCTGAATACTCAAGATTATGCCATTGCTTTTTAGAGGATCTCTTCAACTCTCACTCTCCCAAATGAGAAATAGCCTGTAAGCTTCAACCCACAGGCTTGACCTTATTCTCAATAAGAGTCTACTAGATATTCTTCATAATTAGGATCCCAAAGGACTTTGCTAGGACTGTAATATAGGGTAAAGGTTGTGTAGGATAGCATATGGTCAATAGTGGCTTATTCATCCTTAAACTCCATAGGCACAAAGGTTCTTTTGGTTCCTTTCTTATTCATCTCTTTTTTTACAACTCTTTTCCTTTTGATTCATAATCCTAAGTTTCTCCTTTTTGTATTCTTTTTCACAACAATGTGTCTCTTTTTTTTGGAGGGTCCTCAATTTTCAAATGCTTGTTTCTCACTTTTTGTTTTTACTCCTTTCGAGGACTATTTGATGTCCTTCTTTCATTCTTGCCCTTTTTTTCTAACTCTTTCATAAGAGACACTTTCTTCTTCCTAATAATACCCCAAAACTTATACTTTGGCCATTACTCTAAATTCTAAGCTCAAGGAGGGATAGATAAGAAATACAAAGGAATTGTCTCTCACAAATATGAGTCAAGGTTATAAGGGTACCAAAGAAGAAATCAAGGCTCAAAAAGGCTTCACTAAGGATTCATTTCACTACCAAGGGATGTCATTATGGTCAAATTGGACTAATGGAATCAAAGAAGGCCTAAGGTTCTCTCCTCATATGAAAATAACAGAATTACTCCTCAAAACAAACCAAGCAAGTTCTAGATTTTGAAATACAAGCATTTTAAAACGATAACTAATCCCACATTAGTAAATTAGCTTTGCATTCAAATAGTGGCAACATACTTGTACTTTTTCGATCATCGCATGCCAAAGCTTAATTGCTCACATATTTAACTCAAGATTCCTCAAATCTATTCAATGATTGATTTATCAAGAAAGATCTAATTAGTGAGTACATGCTCCTCGTTCATCGCACCATTCTGATCAAAGATATAAAAGATCAATGCTCGAGTTACTAAGGACTAGATACATAATATTACATTCACACGCTTCTCATCTATACACGGGGTTTGCAAAAAAAATTTATTGAAGGACATCACTTGCAATCATTCATCCATTCAATAAGAAAAAGAGAGAAAACCAAAATAGTACAAAAATAAACACTACTCTATTACAACCCAAATTAAAATTTATTTACAACCCAAAAAGTTAAAAATTGTCTAAATATCCATCAATGTATCAACATCATACTATTGTTTCATTGAAAATAAAAACATAAATCATCTAGAAGATAGGAAATTCCTAAAGCACCCCCGCTCATCAAAGAATAATCATTACCCTCAAAATGCAAGGGATAACAAAGACTAAGCATAAGAGAAAGTAGTGAGTATAAGAATCCCCTGTAAAGTTAATCGTGTTTTGGTGGTGGTGGTAGAACCAGAGAAGAGATCGTGGTGGCATCAATGCCCCATTCTACCAGTGTCCTCTTAAGATCAATGTCGATCCTGGCAGGCTCAGGATCAAGCTCACTCACACCGGATGTACCTATGATGGATTGATCCAGAACAAATCCTACTTTCACATCTTACATAATCTTATTCTCTACCCCATCTATTTTCTCCTGGTTCTCTTGGCTCTACTCCTCTCCCACTATCTCCTCAGCAGTCTCTGGGGTGCTCACCTTCTGGTTGTCTTCACCGGTATCACCTGGAACATCTTTAGTTAACCCTTTATCTATGATCGTAGACACATCCACCTTGAGTGGTAGAAATTCTAGCCTATCAAAGAATGTGATCAAATTAGTATGCCAGAGGGATGCCACTTCCTTCTTTAACACATCAAAATTGACATTCAAAGCCGATGTATCTATCCTACCACCACCTGCTTTCTTAATCTTTACCACTCTATCCTTTAAGCTGGCCAACTCCTTCGCAGTCATCAATCATAGACTCAAGCCTGTCCATTCTCAACTTGTGAACCTCCATTAACTCACGTTGTTTTACCCTACCCTCAATATATGGCCTCAAAGCCTTGGCTACGGCTACCTCAACTAAATAAGGCATAGATGACTCAACCCCTGTGGGTTGAATACTAAAGACTTTAGCCAGATGGCTAATCATAAAAATAGTAGCCCTAGTGAGGGGAGTTGGTCATTTGTGGCCTCTGTTTCTATAGATGGAATAGGAGTAGAAGTGGAGTGTAAAGTAAGGGAGGAAGAAGACATACCTACCTAGGTTCCTAGCTTTGCAGTGGTAGACTTATGGGCCTTAACATCAATCACTAGCGTTTTATCCACTAGATTCTTCCTAGCCATGTCCTATTCATCCTCAGGTACTCAAACTCAATCCCTTGGATATTAGTGGACGCTGATGGAGTCACATCTATATTAGTCTTTTTATTCTTTGAGACTTCAGGTTTCTTGTATAAAGCTGTAATGATACTTGGAAATAGCAAAGTGGTTTGCTCCTATTTTGCTCTAAAGAGGATCTCTGAGGTGATGAGTGATCCAAGATTTAGTTCCTTTCAATCCTTGACGCAACTAACTAATGCGACTTTGGCACTGCAAATTACAAATTCATTCTAAGAAGGCATGAAGTTGCTACTAATAAATCCAAACCAAAATCGTGCTGGTATGTGTAGCTCTTTCTTCTCAATAATTACTTCCTCCTTGAACCATGAGGGAGCTGGAATTCCAAGTAGTGGGGAAAACCATGCTGTGATATCACCAAAAGATAGGAGTTGTATAGATCTTTTAAGTAGCTCTGACTCCTGAATGTGCAACCCAATATATCATTAGTCTTAGTTTCTACAAGCAAAACTTGTATACATCGAACCTCTACAACATCAATAGGTTTTGACACAATAGGCACCTGCTTCTGCTTTTCTTGGAATGGCTTGGCAAAAGTCTTCATAGAATTCGTGTATAAGACTAGGCACATATGGGTCTTATGGTTTTTTAAAGCTCCAAAATTATGGAATTTGAGTAATTCCCAAACTTCAGGGTGACGATCAACTAATCCTTCTATTGATAACTATTTTTCCTCTAGGATTGTCCTATGCCCTTCAGCCCTGAGCCTATTTAGGAACTTTGGCGTTGTGCTTTCTTGAGTTTTCTATGAGGACTGTGATATTGAGTCATGTAGGGACTTCGTTCTGAGCTTGTTTTTATGCTTTTTAGGTCTTGACTCGGCTGTCAATGGTGAAGGTCCCGTGGACTTGGCTAGAACATGCTTTCACTTGGTTATTCTGTAAGAGATACTCCAACATTCTTTTGAGAAGCATTGATAAAACAAGCAAGTAGAAGAATTTCTCATATGAGAAATATCAGAGTGGACAGGTTAATTAGATTGCGGATCTTGCTCAAAAATTCATCGAACTCATTTGATCATCAAAACGTTTATCGCTTTTTTGCAAAAATTTTAGATTTAGGGCCAATTATACTTTTAACGATAGTCATGATTATTCAGTGATACGGGGATTTAATTCGGTGATGAAAAAGGGTCATCACCAAGAGTTGCAGTGATCACTGAAGAAGATCAGACAATTAAGGTAGTACATATGACAATTTCGTGCATTGCCGAGTGTACTTTTGCGGTCAAAATAACCATCACCTATGGTGACTGACAAGGCCCTTCATCCATGTACTGACACTTTGAAAATTTCATAGATCACATGGATTAAAGACACACACTAACCCATATCAACATGCCAATACATGCTTAACTATTGATTATCATTGTCACATGGTTTCCTTGTCTATATACTCAATCAAGTGATGACTTTCCCTTAAGAATGACGTCACCTAATCTATCACAGGACAAGTTCAATTGCTTGAAACATATCAAGGGTTACTCAGACATCACCCATAGTCCATAGGAACAATTAACCCAAAAAGCAAATATTTTTCAAAAACACATTCATATGTTCATGGTATCATCTCAATTGAAAACATTCAAACATGATACAGAGCATGAAATTGAGGTAATGCCCACAAACAATCCATCATTGACCAAGAAACCCTTCATTCATAAACCTAACCAACTCACATATATGTCTAATTTTGGCATTCATATAGAGATTCCAAAACTCACAATAAATCACCATTCATGCAACACATGATCTGAGAATAACTCTAAAGTCCTACGCACTCAATTTTCAACAAGATTTTCAAACATTAAAGCATTATTATCACATTGCAGACCCTGATCAACTTCTTAAACAATGTCTTTCTTCACAATAACTAAAACAAAGGCTAAAAACATACCTTTTCAGTAGTGAGAGATGATGAAATCTTGAATGAAGCCTTTTGATGAATATCCTCAAACCTTTTTGTGAAACAATTTCACAGAAAATCAAAGAGAGGTTTTGGCATGTGAAAGAAGTGTAAAGAAGGGAAGGTGGAAAGTGAAAGGGCTAAGGTATTTGAAAAACCTTGAGTAGGTTGGTGAGAGTGCGTGTTAGGCAATGCCAAACCATACTGCCTAGCACAATTATCATTGCGCCTAGTGTGCTAAGGACCGCTTATTTTTATAGTATGCATACCTTTCCCTCCACCTTGAAGTGAGTTACAACTAGCCATTATAAATTGGATTCAAGGATTTGCTTACTTGAATTTTTCTTGCAAAATTTGACAGCGCCTCAAAAGTCACCACTTGACTCAAAAGATGGTCGAGCTAATTGTCACCAATATTGTTCGACAGTACGTCTGGAAGTCCCACTTATTTTCCTATATCAACTTTTCACTCTAATGTTTCTTTGTCAATTCTACACAATTCAACACCCATTATTCAAACTAGAAAGCAGTAAAATACTCATCTTGGATTTCCTTCCAAGCAGGACCTTGGTTAACGTCATAGAATGACATTATTCCTGCATACTTCAAGTTTCAACTGATTGTCCCATTAATGCCAATACCTCAGGATTATCTCCCAATTTTAAAACCTTGTATATATTAAAAATAACCTCCTCATCATTCACTCTAAACTTAAGTTCTCCACTCTCAATGTTACCACAACTCGCCTAGTGGGTAAGAATAGCCTACCCATGATTATTAGCACATTTGTATCCACTTCATAATCCAAAACTATAAAATCCATAGGAAGGATGAATTTACCCACTTTTACTAATACATCGTGTAAAATCCCCACTGGTCATTTAATAGATTGATAAGCCATGAGTAGTTGCTTTGTAGACGATGAAGGGGTCTCCAATCCTAATTCCTCAAATATGGCTAGGGGTATGAAGTTTATACTTTCCTTGAAATCAGATAGAGCTTGTATAGATTCTCAGGCTCCTATTGTGCATGGAATGGTAAATTCCCTTGGGTCTTCCTTCTTTACAACCAATTTTTGTGTCAAGATTTCACTGTAGTTATGAGACAATTCAAGTGTCTATTCTCAAGATTCCTTTTCTTTGTCACCAATTCTTGCATGCACCTAGCATGACCTGGCATTTCAATCAATGCTTCCACAAGTGGAATGTTTATTGATAATGAATTGAACATAAAAAGGAACTTTTGAAACTTAGTATTCTCCTCTTTTCTCTTCAATCTTTGTGGAATGGAGGACTAACCTTGACTTGAGGTGTTATCAACCTCACAATTGAACTTAATTTTTTTGGGAGAGTTTTCTTGGCCTTTGAGTCATTATCCCAACTCTTCTCTTGCTTATTGTTTTTGGGATTACTGAGAACATCAATATCTTCAACCTGAGCCTCCTTCTCATCATCTTCAATCATAATCACATCTTTTTTTTCTTCCACCTCTTTCAAACTTTTGTCAGCAACAAGCAATGGTCTAATGCCTTCAACCACTTTCCCACTACAAGTAGTTATGGATACACACTGCTGATCATTCCCTTTTGGGTTAGATACTGTGTCGCTAGGTAGACCTTTTTTTAGATGTTGATTTAGATGAGATGAAATATTCCGAAGTTAAGTCTCCAATGTTTAATGGATGGCGAATTAGACGTCACAGTTTGACTCAACTAGGAAAATCATATTTCATATCCTTGAGGACTTTATCATAGGTTTCCACCTTAATCAAGATTTAGGAGAGCATATCCTTAGTTCGAGGATTCTCTTGATTAACCACTGGTTAAGCAGCTTTCACCCTATCATGAGGTGGAATATACCTATCTCCATCATGGTTCATCTAACCACCAACTTAAAGGTTGTCAGTCTATGCACGATCTCACCATCCAGAATTATTAATCTAACCTTGATTCCTAGGTATCTTGTAAACATTGGTTGAGAAACCACCATTTGATTTCCATGTAATGCACTTCTTCTATGTAACCGCCTTTAGATGGTGCATCCTCAAACATCACATCTCCGGTATCTCCTTCAACATTAACACATTTATGATTTTCTCCCATGACCTGCTTGGTCAAAAGATCAAGTTGGGTTAACATCTTAGCCATTTTCTTAACCCTTTCTTGTTTTTAGAAAGTTGCTCCTTGGTTGGGCCTGTATGGCTTGAAGGTACTATGTCATCTCATGCGAATCATGCTTGGTTAATCTTTTCCATGCCATCCAAGGAATTACAAGCTTCAGTGAATAATTATCTCATTAAGACTTCTCTCACTACCTGATTAGCTACTTTTTTGTTTTCAACATCAGGACTCACGTAAAAGTATTGCAATCGCATATGGTTTGGAACTCCAGGGTTAGGGCATTGAAGCAAGACTTTACAAAATCGAAGCCATGTTTCATGCAACAGCTCACCTTCTAGCTCCTTAAAGTTCTCAATATTTCTCCTCAATTTTATCATCTTTGAGGGAGGGAAAAATCTCTAAAGGAATGCATTTTGCATATCCTCCCATGGAGTAATAGAATCATGAGGCAGCTCCACCAGCCACCATGCCCACTTATGCATGAAAATACCCATACTTAGCAATTTTTGAACTCTATATCATCACTCAAAATAATACAAAAAACTCTCCAAGACTTAACCAAATATCTCAATCAAAATTCAAGGATTTCAAGCTTAACTTTGGAACTCAAGGATTCTCTTCAAGCTATAAGTTTCGTTCAAGCTCAACTCAAGAAAACTCAATTTTGAGGTATGTGAGTTTCATCCATTGGGTCCTTTTACCTATGGAGTCCAATTTTCCTTTTTAAGAAAATTGCATGTTTTCAAATTGTATTACTTATGAGTATCTCTTATTATGAATTATGAGCATGATTTATATTGGGATTTTATCAAGTATTGTTGATTACCTATTAATATCTAATTTAAGCTTGCACCATGAGTTGATCTTTGTCTATTGAGACTATGCATATTCTGAGCAATGAAACTATGATCTATTATAAGTGTTGATGATGGATTTCAACGTATCCTATAAGGGTTTTACTACATGTTGGAGGGTTAATTTAAATTAAGTTTTTTTTTATATTATTTCACTCTCTAATTACATAATTTTCAACTAGTATCATGAATCCACCAAGTGTTTGATAAAATATCAAGTCAAGAATTCTCAAGTTATTGATGATCTAATACATGATTTATATGTCAAGTGACTATATGATGATTAAGGGCTTTGAAGTATGTATTGAATTAATGAAAAGTATTTATGATGTTACAAGTATCAAGTTAAGCCCTATTTAAAGATTTTTATCTCTTGTGAGCCATTCATGTTAAAGCAAGGGTTCGTGAATGACTATGATCTAATCTCATGTTTCAGGTTAGCTAACCATTAAAGGTCAAGCATGTTTATAAGCTGCTCAAGTCATGTTCTTACAAGCTATTAATATTATAATTAAAGTATAATTATTTTAAGTATTTCGTGGGCTAGCACTAATGGATTGGATGTTGTCATGGATTATCTTCAAGGGTCTACACTTCTTTCCTCAAACTATGTACCAACATAGGGTTATATTTTATCCTTGAAATACTAGCGGATCCATTTAGTGAACTTTATCATGAAATCTACCCTGAAATGGGATGGTTCCCATAAAGGAGGTTACTTCTCTAAAATGGGACAGGCTCCCATATGGTGAAGTATGATTTACCTTGGCAAGTAGACCACCTCTTTATCGATGAGGAGAAATCATAGGGATTCTAAGTTGTAGCTCACTTGATTTTACTTTTGTTTGTTAGGGTCTCTTCCCACACATGTATTATGTCCTATGCAAGTTGAATGATTTACAAGCACGTTTTGCTTCAAGCATTGATCATGCATGCAATACTGAGATTACACTTATCTATTGCTTATTATTATGCATTTTGACTATATTGGCTTATGTCTTATTGCATTACATCCTACATACTTAGTACATTCAAACCTACTAACACATACACTATGCCTACATGATATTTTCATGTAGGGACTGAAGCATCATTTGATCATTCTCCATGTGGCTAGTACGATCCTTTGAATAAAGCTTTGGTGAGTCCTCATGTTCAAGGATACTATCGTTATTACTCTTGCTATTTCGAGACTTCTTCATGTTGAGCATTTGTTACTATAAGGGTGAGCCCTAAAAGTATCTTGGTCCCTGCTCCATTCTATGTTAGAGGTGTTGTTGGATATTATGATGTACTTATACTTGAGTTTGACTCTTTAATGTTTTAATGATTATCAAAGACTCCCCTTAGTCCCGCTTCCCTTTTTATTATATCTCTAGTTGTTGTTTACTTTGCTTTGGCAACCAAGGTGTGTGATTGATATGCTATGAGGCTTGTTTGGGTCCCTTCGGGTTCCCATTCACCATGTCACGTCTAGGCTCTATGCTTGGTCATGACAATAGCCTAAGTCGGATGGCTTCTTGACTCACTCCCCTAAAATTAAAAGGAGACATACATCAACAATGTTCCATAAGTATTCATGAAGATCTTGGTGGCTGAGCCCTCTAAACAATCCCTTCAGTTGGAGGAGTTGCAACATAGCGCTCGTTATACGAACATTAACTCCTCCGGCCAATGGGGGTAGTCGGATAGCAGAAGTGCTCCCAACTTGATCCCAATTAACATCCTTCATGCTATTCATGTCTCCAACATTCTCACCATGAATACTCTCATCATCATCCATCTTCACACCCATTTTTAACAGCAAAAATAATAAAAAAATAATAAAAATAATTTTAACTACAAAAAACAAAGATCAAAAAACATTTCCAATATAAGCACACTGATTCGCCCACAATGACACCATTTTTTATGTCACTCAATTGAACTACTCAAAGGCAGAAGGGGTTGTCGTCATCAGGATAATAACCTAACAATAGATGTTAGGGCCGATCCCACAAGGAATTCTTAATGATGGTAGAAGTGATTCGTTGGACCAAGTAATTATAGGATCTGAGGGGTTTCAATAATTAAAATAAACGTTCAGCTGAATGAGTTCTAAATAAAGATTTAGACACCAATTAAGGGAAGATGTTATTGATGTACAAATATGGGAATCTATCTACCATCTAGGCCTACATACTTGACTAAATGAGTTGATATTGACTTAATAGGCTAGGTTACTAGTAACCTAAATTAGTTATGATGCAATGGTTGTTTGACTAAATTAACTAAGAAATTATATACGGACTGCCAAGGACACACTTACCCTAAGAATTCTCAACAAAACCCCTAATACATTGCCCATTGAATCCATGGATGTGGACTTCAATTGAAACCACAAAAAGTTTCCACCCATTATATCTGTTCCACACTCTAATAGTTTTGGCTAAGGCAAAAACCAGAGATCTAAAGTGAAACTCCAAGTTTGTAACCTTGAAATTATAGATCAAACATAGGATCAGATATAAATTCATTTAGATCAACTGTAGATAAGCCAAGATATCAAAGACCTAACAAACAAATAAAAGACCCATATCAATAGTACACCCCAGTATAGGGGGGTTTTAGCCACACATGCTAAAAATTTAAAATTGAATACCATACTGAAACAACCCCCAAAAGTGCCCAAAAATGTGCCTTAGAAGTGCCTATAATTATAGTTTTCATATATCTGAAAATTCGTACGTGATATCAAAAGTTCGACTTCATATTCTTGTTCAGGGAACAAAATTACAGTGGGGAATGGGCCTAACCTCGATTTAAGAGAAACAACATCAAAAGGTGAAATTTCAAAAGTTTATAATTCCAGTGTTGATCCACGATTGCACCGTGATGCGAACCCATCACGGACCAATGTTATTTTATGCTAGTTTGTTTATCTCGATCCAAGGCATTCTTGTCTTGGCCCTAAGCCTTCCTATGCATAAAAATACATACACTTAGCTATATTTCACCTTCATATCATACAAGATATTCCCCAATACCCTCTCAAACTCTTAGATAAATACTTCACCCAAAATTCAAGTGCCAAACCTCATTCTGAATCTTAAGGATTTCACTCATACTTCAATCTCCATGCCAATATTCGTCAAGGAATTCTCCTAAGCTAAGGTATGTGGGTTTGACCCATTCGGTCCTTTGACCCATGATGCCCAAGCTTCCATTTTACATATATTTCATATTTTTAAGTTGATTTACTTATGGGTCTTATTTACTATGATTTTGACTACGAACCATGTTGGGGTTTCATAAACATGTGAATGTTTGAGCATGTTTTGAGCTATGTATATTAGATCTATCTTGATATTTAAGGAAACATTTTGATATATATTGCACGATGATATTACCTAGTATTGGTGGCTTAATTTACTTCAAGTTTACATGCATGATTTCACTCTTGAATTGCATGGTTTTATACTAGAATTGCACACCCACCAAGTGTTTGATAAAATGTCTGGTTAATGTATCTTGAGTTGTTGAAGGCCTAATGCTTGGAATATGAGTTAAGTGACTTTTTGATGATGAAAAGATGGTATTTATGTGATGATTTCATGATATGTATGTATAGTGTTGTGTGTTGACCATAACCTTATTCACCTCAGATGGGGGTGATAAGTCATCAACCAATTGAGGGGTTGATACCTCAATCACATCCATTGGAGGGTGTTCATGTCCGTCAATAAATTGAGGGGTTGATACCTCAATTGCCTTGGATAGGGGTGGTAAGCCATCAACCAATTAAGATGTTGATACTTCAATCACTTCCGATGGAAGGTGGTCATGTCCATCAACTAATTGAGGGATTAATTCCTCAATCACCTCTAAGGGTTGGTCTACCTTGGATTCCAAGTACTAAGTTACTTGGTATACTATGATGGTCTCTTCCTTCACATGTAATATGTCCTAGATAAGCGTGTTTTACTTCAAGTATCATTTATACTTGTCATCTTGTTATTATTCTATCCATTGCTTGTTATATTATAATTTGAGTATGTTGCCCATCTCTTGTTGCATTACGTCCTACATACTTAGTATATCTAAATGTACTAACGCATACTTTATGCCTACATGATACTAGAATATAGGAACCGAAGCTCCTCACGATCATCCTCATCCTTCCCGTGGCAAGTACTATCTTTACACAATAAGTTGGTGAGTCCTTAATTTCGAGGACAATGTCTTTGATTTAATGCTACATATAAAGACTCTTTTTCCTTTATTGTATGTTTTGACTATGAGGGTGAGCTCGGTTGCTTTTCTGGGCCCTCGTTAAGTTCTACATTTAGAGGTGTTGTTGGACAAGTAATGTAATTACATTTGAGCTTGACTCTCTTTGACATATTGATGTTTCATGATATGAAAATCTTCTCTTAGCCTCTTTTACCATTATTTCTATTCTCTATTGTTGTTTTATTGCTTTCACGACCAAGGATATGCAATGATATGTTAAGAGGCTTGTTTGGGGTCTCTTTGGGTTCCTTATTCGTCATGTTACGTTTAGGCCCTAGGGTTGGATCGTGAAAAATTAGGTATCAGAGCACTAGGTTGTTAGTGGTCTTTGACATCTAACACACTGTATAGATTAGAGTCTTATTTGCAATTGACTTGTGCACCACAACTATGAGCAAGAGGCTATGAGATATTTTAGAAAATGTTTCCCTTCTTCATGATATATGTTGTGCTATATAAGTTAAGTAAGGTTTCCTCCTTTAACGAATGTTCAATGCCAATTTTAGAGCATGCTAACATAAGAGGAAGAAGATCCCGTACTCCAAAGAACAATTGGCTCATGGAGAACTCTGTGATGCTCTCACCTTGGTAGCTCAAGTTGTGGTTAATCAAGTCAATCAAGGGGCCTAAACGCCTCATGCTCCTACTCTGACATCTCTGTTATAGGACTTTATTAAGCATGAACCCACTATAGTTTAATGGATCTAAAGTGGATGAGGATCCTCAAGAATTTATTGATGAGGTGTACAAAGTGCTTCCTATCATGGGTGTTAGGTTGGAAGAGAAGGCGGAGTCGGCGGTTACCAACTCAAGGGGGTGGCCCAAATATGGTACACTAAATGGAAGGAGGAGAAGGATAATAATACTATGATTCTATGGGAAGAGTTTAAGGCAACTTTCCTCAACTGATTCTTTCCCCTTTAGCTTAAGGAGGCAAAAATTATAGAGTTCATAAATTTGAAGCAAGGATCGATGAGTGCGAGGGAGTATGCCCTCAAGTTCAACCAACTCTCTAAATATGCTTCACACTTGATTGCTGACCTAAGGTCTTGATTGAATAAGTTTGTGATGGGTGTATACAATTTGATGAATGAGGAGTGTCAGGCCGCTATGTTAAATAGTGACATAGATTTATCCCAGTAATGACTTATACTGAATAATTGGAAGGGGAGATGTTGAGAAAAATGAGGGGTAATGAGGCCAAAAGGGCCTATTTTGATAGGAGGTTCCAAACCCCCAAGGGTGGCCAGTTTTATTAAGGCCAAGGGTCTTCTAATGCTCTTAATACAAGGTTTTCCAATGACTACCCAAGGTTCCAAGGAGATGCTGATGTATTGCCTAATGCTCTGTGTCCAAAATATGGTAAAGGTCATGGTGGCTCATGCTTGAAGGATACCAATACTTGTTTTGGTTGTGGGTAAGTAGTCCACAAGATGATTAATTGTCCATGAAATAGCAACAAAGGTAAGGATATTCATCCTAAAGGCCGGGATGCTAATGTTGTTCCTTTGTGGAGAGGAGGCTAACAAGGTGGTTCCCCAAGGCACAATCGGTTTTATGCACTCCAAGGGAGACAAGGGGTTGATGAGGTGCCCGATGTTGTCATTGGTATATTGAAAGTCTTTGATTTTGATGTGTATGCATTGACAAACCTAGATGCCACTCTTTCTTTTGTTACTCCTTTTGTTGCCAAAAAGGTTCATGTTGAGCCCGAATTGTTGTGTGAGTCTTATGAGGTGTCTACTCTTATTGCTGCTTGTATTGTTGCAAGAAAGGTCTATAGTAATTGTCCTGTTTGCATTTTGCATAAAATATTGCCTTGTGATATTATTGAGTTAGACATAGTGGATTTTGATGTCATTTTTGGTATGAATTGGTGCCCAAAAATATCCCATGGATGTGCCCATATTTGTAATTTCCATATAACTCAAAATCCGTGTGTAATATCAAAAATCGGACTTCATATTCTTGTTCAGGGGACAAACTTAAGTGTGAAATGAGTCTAACCTAGATATTAGAGTAATCATATCAAAATTTGGAATTCCAGCATTGATCTGCGATGGTACCGCGACGCAAACCCATCGGGGACCAGTGTTATTTCATGCCAATTTTTTATCTCAGTCCAAGGATTTTGGGTATTGGTCATAAGCCTTCCTATGCATAATAATATCTATATTTAGCCATATTTTACCTTCATGTCATACAAGACATTTCCCAATACTTTCTCAAACTCTTAGACAAAATTTCACCCAAAATTCAAGTGTCAAACCTCATTTCTAATCTTAAGGAGTTCACTCAAGCTTCAAGTTTCCATTCCAATCTTGATCAAAGAATTCTCTAAAGCTAACGTATATGGGTTTTAACCATTGGGTCCTTCCACTCATGGTACCCATACTTTCTTTTTACATAAATTTCATGTTTCTAAGTTAATTTTTATGGGTCTTATTTTGCTATGAATTTGACAATGAACTATGTTGGGGTTTCATAAAAGTGTGACTATTTGAGCAAGTTTCTATCTTTAGATTTGATGAAGGGTTTTGATGTGTATTTAATGATGGTATTACCTAGTATTGGTGGGTTGATTTACATCAAGTTTACATGCATGATTTCACTCTTGAATTGCATGGTATTATACTAGCATTGCACACCTACCAAGTGTTTGATAAAATGTCTAGTTAATGTATCTTGAGTTGTTGAAGGCTTAATGCTTAGCATATGAGTTAACTGACTTTATGATGATGAAAGGATGGTATTTATGATGATTTCATGATATGTGTGTATAGTGTTGTCAGTTGACCATAACTAATTGAGGTTTGATACCTCAATCGTCTCAGATGGGGGTGGTAACCCATCAGCAAATTTATGGGTTGACACCTCAATCATTTTTGGCGGAGGGTAGTCATATTCATCAACCAATTAAGGGGTTGATACCTCAATCGCAATGGATGGGGCTGGTAATCCATCAACCAATTGAGGGGTGATACCTTAATCACTTTCGAAGAAGGGCGGTCATGTAATTAACCAATTGAGGGGTTTATTCCTCAATCACTTCTAAGGCATGGTCTACCTTGGATTCCAAGTACTCTAATGCTTGGTCCATGATGATGGTCTCTTCCTCCACATGTAATATGTACTGTACATAGCAAGTTTTACTTCAAGTATCATTCATACATGTTGTATTATTATTATGTTATTCATTGCTTATGATATTACATTTTGACTATGTTGCCTATCTCTTGTTGCATTGCATCCTACATACTTAATACATTCAAATGTACTAATACATACTCTATGCCTACATAATGTTACCATGTAGGAACCGGAGCTCCTTATGATCATCCTCATCCTCCTTGTGGCTAGTACTATCTCTACAAAGCAAGTTGGTGAGTCATCAATTTTTGGAAAAAATGTCTTTGATCTTATGCTGCGTATAAAGACTCTCTTCGTTTATTGTATGTTTTAACTATGAGGTTGAGCCCGATTACTTGTCTTGGCCCATGCTAAGTTCTATGTTTAGAAATGTTGTTGGACAAAGTATGTAATTATGCTTGAGCTTGACTCTCTTTGACTCTTTGATGTTTTATGATATGAAAGGCTTCCCTAAGCCCTTTTTACCCTTATTTCTATTCTCTATTACTGTTTTATTACTTCTGCAACCAAGGATGTGTAATGATATGCTAAAAGGGTTGTTTGGGGTCCCTTCAGATTCCCATTTATCATATCACGTCTAGGCCCTAGGCATGGGTGGTGACACATACATAGCAGAAGAGGTCATGGCTACCAAGATTGAGTTCAAATTAGTTCATTATCACCGACCAATCTTTTCTAATTAGATGTTCAAAAGCTTCAAAACCCTAACTCCCTTTGTACTCTAAGAGGAATTTTCTATGTACTACTACTACAAATTAATTATTCTGAAATAGTATGAATAGATGATCCATAATGTCCTTTCAAAAAATTACTTACGTACTCCATGCAAATGTACGAAAGTTTGTGCTGTAAAATGTCATTCGGCAGTGAAGGCCAACCAATATTGAGCACTCAGTGATGTGTCGAGTGTGCACTTGACCGCTTTTCTGTTCATCTTTATAAGAATTTCTCTTCTAAAACATTAGGTGATGACACTTTGCTTCGCCAATATAACTCCATGATGCACTAAAATATCCATCATATTGCCTTCCTATTAGTGTTTTGGGGCTTTGGGTGCTGCAATGTTAGGCGATCACTTATGTACTTTGGTAGATTGCCAAGTATGCTTTGTGACATCAAATTAGACCACCTTCTTGACTTGACCTAGAACCTTGGTTTCTATATTGATAGGCAATCTCCTTGAGTGTTCGATGGATAGCTAAGTATGTCAGTGGCACCTTTCTCAGCCTTTATGCACTTTTGCTCACTTTTAGAGATTTTACCAAGTATTGTCCATTTGTGCAGTTTTAATCCCATTTCCTATCATAGCACATATATATTTGCTATAAGTTGGAATTTATAGCACACTAAGGGCAATGTTCCCTTACATTCTATCCCCAAAATGAGTCTGAAATATGGACTCATCACTAGGCCACAGAACCTTTGATGTTAGGCTTTGACTTTTGGCAATTATGGTAACTAGCTACAAACTTGGCAGTATATCTTTTCATGCCACCCCACCAATACACTCCCCTAAAATCTGTATACGCCTTTGTAGAACTAGGGTAAATAGAATAGGATGAATTATATGCCTCATTCAAAATCAAGTCTCTCAACCCCTTAACATCTGGCACATATAACCTACCTTAGTACCTAAGGACGCATGTCCCCCTTAGGAGAAAATCTCTACCTTTCCATCCTTAACAAAAGGTTTTTATTTTAATAAGATAGGATTAAGGTCTTGTTTGGATTTGACCTCTTCAATCTAGAAAGACTTAGAACCATCTGCAACCATCACACCTCCATTTTCAGCTACATTAAACCTAACACCTAATCTAGCCAACTAATGGACTTCCTTTGCCAATTCCTTTTTGGCATCATCAATATGAGCTATACACCCCATGGACACTCTATATAGAGAATCAACCACTATATTAGCTTTGTCCGGATGATAATGCACACTTATATCATAATTCTTAAGGAGTTCTAACCGTCTTCTTTGCCTCAAATTAAAATCTCTTTCGGTGAACACATATTGGAGACTCTTATGGTAGGTAAACCCGTATACATGAACCTCATATAAATAGTGATGCCATATTTTTAAAGTAAATACCACAACTACTAATTTAAGATCATGGGTTGGTTGGTTATGCTCATGCACTTTTAGTAGCCTAGAAGTATAGAAAATGGCATTCCCATTTTGCGTCAACAGACACCCCAAAGAAATTTTCAAAGTGTCACAATACACAACTAACACTTCTAATCCTTCTGGTAAAGCCAAGATGAGAGAGGATGTAAGCTTTTCCTTTAAAGTTTTAAAACTCTTTTCACATTCATCTATCCTTTCTATACAAATTTCACCTTCTTTTGATTCAACTTCGTCAAGGGAGAGGCAATTGAAGAGAAGCCATTAACAAACTTATGGTAGTACCCTGCAAAGCCCAAGAAACTCCTAATATCCATTGGAGTCAATAGACTAGGCCAATTCACCACCTATATATTTTTCGAATCTAATTTAATCCCTTCAACCCATACCACATGCCCTATAAATGCAAATTCCTTCAACCAAAATTCACATTTGTCAAACTTGGTAAATAACCTTTCTTCCCTTAATGTTTGTAACACCATCCTCAAATGTTTCACATATTCTTTTTCACTCTAGCAATAAATCAAAATATCGTCAATGAATACCATCAAAAACATATAAAGGTAGGGTTTAAAAACCCTATTCATGAGGTCCATAAATGGTCGGAGTGTTAGTTAAGCCAAAGGACATCACCACAAATTCAAAATACCCATATATTATTTGAAAAGCTATTTTGGGAATGTCACACTCAATTGATGATACTCGGACTGAAGGTCAATCTTTGAGAATTAACTAGCCCCTTGAAATTTATTGAATAGGCCATCTATTAGAGGTAGAGAATACTTGTTCTTTATATTTACTTTATTGAGTACTCGAGAGTCAATATACATTCTAAGTGAGCCATCTTTATTTCTCACAAACATTATTGGTGCACCCCAACATGATTTTTTAAGCCTAATAAAATCCTTCTCCAATAGAACCTTCAACTAATCATTATCAACCTTATCTCCATTAGTTTTTCAAGATCAATGAACCAAGATGTCAATATCTCTATAGGGCCTACTCTAGTAATTTTATCTATGGAGAGATGGTAGTTTACATACTTAATTTCTAAAGTACGGGAAAGAAATAACTTACAAGAACAAGTTAGTGAGTTGATTTGCGTACTTGAACAAGTAAGGGAACTGAGGTTGCTTACTAGAGTAAGGGATTGTTGACCCTTTCAATCTTCTTTTTACCCCCTAGGCATAGTAAACACCAAATCAACTAAAAAGAGAAAAAAGGGTACTCACTCATTGATAAGGAAAAAGCTAGCCATTTCTTACGCTAATTCTTCTCTTATTATATTTACTTGATTTACTATTGCACTGATCCCTATTCTATCTCAAGTAACCTGATTATGACTTTTTAGACTGGGCGCCTTACCTAAGCCTTAATTCCTATTAGACTAGCATGGAGTCATATCACTCTTGAAAGAACCAAGATCTCAGTCAATCAAAGAAATTTCATAGGGAAAGGGGCAGAACCATCCCCACTTATCAAGATAATTTGGTACCAGTTTTCAAACCAATCTTTTATTGAAAAATCAAACCATTCATTAATGGTCGAATAGTAGTGCAAAACCAAATTTAGCTTGGGCTGTGTTATCTGAAACCTATTTAATTAACTAAGACAAATTCCCTTACAACATACCTTTTCTCAAAATAAGATTCTCATTCTCATTTTGATTCCTCTTCTTCCCTTGTCCACTAGAATTAGGTTTGTTTCGCAACAATCAAGTGTTAATGTCTGAAAAGGATAAAGAACGGACTCGCACGACCAATAGAATAAGGAAATTGAGGGACAACAACATTGATTGAAAGGACAGGGGCAACTATGTAGGGTACTTCCCGACCTTATCTTTGAGGGACAATCGAACTAGAGACTCATGAATGCTGTCGGGTTAGACACATCGATAAGTCAAAGGCATCCGGTCTATTGTTTGAGCAAGAATCATAGATAAACTTATCTTTACCATGATGTTGACTCCAAGTTCTTATGTTAGAGCACGAGGAGATTTATCATCAAGATGATGCTTAAAATGGCAAACAGAAGTAGGACTTGGGTCCTCACCATCCAAGATAATCAAACCATCAATAATAGTAATATAAGGGAGGATAAAGATAGGTTGAGTTTCAGGTAGGAGGACTACACCAAAATCTATTTCCGTTTGCGGAGGAATACCGAGAAGTTCATAGAAAAAGACATTAAGAAACTAATTGACTATCGAAACCAACTCAATAGGAGGGATTTTGGACTCAACATCCCAAACCCTTATAAGATGATAAATATAACACTTAGAAATCAATTCTTGAGCCTTAAGACAAGAGATGAACCTACCCCTAACCACTGAATAGTGACTTTCCTCTTTAAGGACGAGCTTATTAGGACTGGAACTTAACTATACAAGTTCTACAAACAAAGAAAATGTGATATGCATGTAACCAATCCATCCCAAGAATAATTTCAAAATCTACCATGTCAAGCAAAATCACAAGGAAAGACTTTACGCAATATAGACATGGGACAACCTCTATAAACTTTCTTAGCAACAATGGACTTAAAGTTGGGGGTAGACACCTCAAAGGGTTCACACAATCATTCGGGACACACATGATGTTTATTAGCAACAAATGGAGTAATGAAAGAATGGGTGCCACCCCAATCCGATAAACCATACACATCATAATTGTAGACCTTTAACATACCGGTAGTAACATTAGATGCTTCATCAACACTTTACCTCTCTTGAAGAGCACAAAATTGGTTGTAATATATATCACCTCCTTATTGTCCACCTTGTGTCATTTGATCACCATGTATTTGGGGACAACTATCTCTACCTTTATTTTGAGCATTTGGATAATCCTCAATCTTGTAGCCAATCTTGCCACATCTGAAGCAAGCACCCTTGTTCCACTATGATTCCTTTCACATTTTGGGCACCTTGGAAGCATCATCCCACCATTACAACCTTGAGCTTTACGGATGGACAACATATTATTAGAAAATCTTCAGTTTTGATCATTAGCGGATCCTTGGCCTTGAAATTTATGACGTTGTTGAAATTCATTACCTTTAGCACCTTGAAATCTACAATCATAATGAGCCCTCTTAGACTCCCTACTCCTCCTTTTTCAAAGCTTTTCTCCTTCAAATTTCTCAACATAAGTCATGAGCACAGTTAAGTCCATATGTTTTATCAGCATGGCAGTGCGATATTCTTCATTCATCAAGTTGAACACTCCCAACACAAACTTGTACATTCTTGTCCTAGAATCGGCGACCAAGTGACGAGCATACTTTGAGAGGTTGTTGAATTTAAGAAAATACTCTCTAACACTGATGGAACCTTGATTGAGGTTCATAAACTCCATCATCTTTGTCTCTCTTAGTTCAATAGGAAAGAAATGATTAAGGAAGGCATGCTTGAATTCTTCCCAAGAGATAGGCCTTTCATTCTCTCTCTCCATCTTCCATCGGGAAAATAATAAATTATCAAGACCTTTTAGTTTATAGGTGCTAACTCAATCTTCTCCTCCAAGTTTACTCATATAATATCAAGAACCTTGTATATCTTATAATTGAGTCCTTGGTGGTCTTCCTTTACCTTTGAGTTGTAGAACTCCGGAGGGTTCATCCTTATGAAATCCTTCACTCTTGAGATGGGGTAGGAGCATGAGGTGCTTGAATCGCTTTGTTAGCTTTTGCCCTTGCCAATAGAGTAACCACATTACAATATTCAGCATGAGGGACCCCTTTTTTTTCTTAGGGAACTTGTGGTGCCAGAGGGGTCGGTTCACCCTTAGGAGTGGGAGTCTGTGTTCCATTCCTCTTAGTTATATAATCTAGAAGTGCAAAAGACTAACATTTAGAGACAGAAGTATTATATCAAGTCCTAAACCACAACATAGATCATGAAAAAGTGTATCATTTCCTAAAATGCCTTATAGCCTCCTATTCAGAGTTGTAACGTGCTTAACAACCATGAACAAGACTCTACTTGAAGTGGTGTATTCCTTTTTTGAGGACTATTTACCAACCTAGTTCTCTAATACCAAGTTTTTAATGACCAAATCCTAGAGTCTATACATGATACGGCAAATGTGGAACCCGAAGGGACCCCAAACAAGCCTTTTAGGAATACAAAGCACATTTTTGGTTGCAAAAGCATAATTAAACAACAACAAAGTTATTCTAAGAGAAGTTGAACTAACTCACTCTATGGGGATATTATAGAGAGTAGGATTATCATGATCATATTGAAAATAAAAACTAAGGGGCGAGAAAGTATGACTTACTTTAATCAATCATGGTAAGTGTATATATATATGCTTAAAATTATGCAATTCAAGACTAAATGACATGATAGGAGTAAAAATAGAATCATTTGAGAATTATTCAAGTAACCCACCAAAATACAAAGTAAATCTTGGTTAGGGAATCGTTAAACCCTCATGAAAATCATAAACTTCTCATGGCATCTCATTACATAGTAGTGTACAAGGCTAAAATATCATATTTTACTTCATAATATTATCGTATAAAAGAGTCCATGCAACTACTATAAGTTATCAATAACTTGAAAGTACATGAAGAAGAGGGTTGGTTGAGCTTTGTGGAGGAAAGGTCTCCATAAATCAAAATTCACACACCTTGGTATGATTAGAGATAGAAATCTTATTAGAGGATGAAGAGAATGTGGAACCCTATCTTGCACTTTTTAGTTAAATGTCTTGAGGAAACTAGAGAGCCTTTGAGAGGAGCTTAGGACTTAGGATATTTTAGAATGAATGAGAATGGAGTAGTTTAGGGTAGTATATGGCTAGAAGAGATTATTTGGGGGCTTAAATTATGTTGCATAAGTTTAGGATGTTACAAGATATAAAAATTTTCCCTTAGAAAAATCTATCAGAACAGACCATGAGACCGCAATTACGGGTCATGGTCCAGTCCATGGGTCATGGAAAAAGGGTCTCATACTATTGATTTTTGGACCCTATGAAACCTTCTTTAAAACTCAAACCATTAGACCCCCTACAACTAGTCAATCAATCTATGCACTATCCTGTTTTTCATGCATCAAACTTCTGAAAGCCTTTTTCTTCTAACAAGTTTGTGCACTATTCCACGACACAAGTTATGACTCATGGAACAACCTTCATCTCATGATTACCCTCACGCATTGGTGGCTCTCCCAAATTAGTATACTAAAACTACCCTTCAGACCGACGAACCCATGTATGGCGCATGTTTCATTTGATGGTCCGTACTTCCCTTCATAAACTCCACTTACACTTAGAAATTTTTTTAGAATTCATTTCTTATGCACGTTTGTACCTTTCGACATACGGAGCCTTATAAATGTTTAAATATAATTTTATATTGATACTAGGTTGTTAGCTGATATTTAACTCTTTAGACCCTACCTTTAAGTACATTTGGGGATGAATGTTCCCAAGGGAGAAAAGTCTAGAAGTACAAAAACTTTGGATTGAAAAGCGTCTAGGTTCAATTCATGAGGTCGAGTCCATGGCTCATTGATCTAACCATGAGCTATAGGTCTGACTCATGAATGTGAACTTCAGGAAAGGGAGAAAATTTCCAAGTATGGGGTGACCCACGAATCCATGGATGGCCCATAAGCCATTTCACGGCTCATAGATAAGTCATAGGTGAGTGCGCCAAACGTAAAGGAAATTTGGATTTTCTCAAAGGAGGACCATGATTAATAGGACAATATATAGACCATTCTATGACCCATAGAGAACCTTCTTAAATAAGGTCCCAAAGAGGTGTAATTTGGCTCAGTGTAGAAGGGCTCCACGTGTCCAACCACGACTTATAGATCAAAGGATGGCCCGTAAGAAGGGGTTTTATGGTTTGGGATTGGACAACAATTTTTGAAGATTGGAAATGAAGAATAGGATGACTAGGACTATGGTCTGTGGTTTAAAACACGTCCCCTAATTGAGGTCTGATAGATGGGATTCGACAGTTTTAATGAAGGGAAATGTTGTCTTTTCTCTCGATCCTAATTCTAAACTTGGTCATTTTGGTGAACTTTAGGCCTCTGAATCAGATCCTAAACCCTAAAAATTTCTCATTCCTTTCATTCTTCCACTTTTAAAAGTTCTAAGTCATTCACTCGCTATTCAAGAACTAAGAGAGCTAGGATTTCAAGGTGGTTTTTCATAACAACATATTCTATCTTCCTATGTTTACCCAAGGTATATGAGTTTGATTTTGTGGGTCTCCTTTTACCCATAATGTCGTACATAATGTTTGTCACAGCCCAACCCCGGGGCCATGTCTCGTGCCAATTAGGCACTTAAACCAGTATTAAATCGCAAAACCACAACTTAAAGTCTAAGAATTCTACCAAAATTTCGGCAGAGTTTCCTCTGTTTTATTAACTAACTGCACTTGCAAAGAAAATCCAGCAGCAACCCAGACAATAATACAAAGATGTACCCATTTATACATATACATAAATGCGGGCCGACAAGGTCTCCGTTGCAGTCCTGCCTCCTAATAATCATGTCATACATAGAGTAATACGGTCTCGCCACCTGATCAGGTATCAAATACATATAAAATACCATGTGCTCAAGTTTATCTCACATACACACTATCCACTAGTATCCACAGACCTCTAGACATATATGATGAACCATACGTGCATATACATAACACAATTTCAGAACATGTGAACATGAGAAGCTACCAATAGCTGGCTCCTGAAACAAAGAGGGGCACTGCAGCTGAAACCAAAGATCCTAGACAAGAGGGTTTCGCACCTACTCGTCGGTACCTGCGGGCATAAACGCAGCCTCCCCCAGAAGGAAGGGGTCAGTATGACACACGTACCAAATATGTAAAGTAGTAAAAGCAGACATAAATGATAAAATAAACTAAAAGTACAGCTAGAAGAGGCGTAACACGTACCAATGTCAAAAATACTCTTTTTAGGTAAAAGCTCAAATATGCATGTCGGATTGGGAAGATAGCAGCCCCTGAACTCGCGCCATGTAGTACATGACTCTGGGAAGATTCAGATAATAGAAATCTCCATCATAAGCCCCAACTATAGTAGAGATTAGCTACAGGCATTACGTATCGCCGTCCCTGTAGTCACGTCATGGGTAGATGTAATATAAGCGAAACACAGGCATTACGTATCGCCGTCCCTGCATTCACTTTGAGGTGAGCTACAGGCGTTATGTATCGCCGTCCTTGTAGTCACGTCATGGGATAGATGTAATATAAGTAAAACACAGGCGTTACATATCACCGTCTCTGCGTTCACTTTGAGGTGAGCTACAGGCGTTATGTATCGCCGTCCCTATAGTCACATCATGGGATAGATATAATATAAATGAAATACAGGCGTTACATATCGCCATCCCTGTGCTCACTTTGAGGTGAGCTACAGGCGTTACGTATCGCTGTCTCTATAGTCACGTCATGGGATAGATGTAATATAAGTGAAACACAAGCGCTATATATTGCCATCCCTACGTTCACTTTGAGGTGAGCTACAGGTATTACGTATCACCGTCTCTATAGTCACGTCATGAGATAGATGTAATATAAGTGAAATACAGGCATTACGTATCGCCGTCCCTGCATTCACTTTATAGGATAGGTGAGTCACAGGCGTTACGT